>CM060846.1:100697597-101267597 GCA_030762175.1 Metallyticus violacea | reverse complement strand
AATAAATTTTAATTGGGTATTGTGCTACAATAGATACCTAGTTAAGGTTGGCAGGGAATATGACATGGACATTCAAATTAAGTAAGGAACTGGAAACGATTGGGCTGAGCTCTATCTGAAGGGAAATAGAAGGAATGTTTGGAGGAGGGCTAAGAACCGCTTGAGGATATGGATAGACAGCTGACAATGGCGCAATGCAAGGAAAGTATTTCGTAATCGGGGCTAAAATCTGAGTGGAGAATGGAGCAATACATCAAAACAGGAGCCAAAATCATCAGCTAGGAACTCTCATGGCTTAAACTAGGGACATGGAAAAATCCCAAGTTCCATACTCATAAAAATGAGAATGGAATAAGAACAAAGTAAAGGCCATTCTACTCTCTGAATGAAAGTTTACAACTGCAAAAACGCGAAAATACTCATAAGAGAGTTTTGCATGTGCCCCCTTTTTTACAATAAACTCTGCAATGTGAATGGATCCCTAAGTAATTGACAACTGTCAATAAAGCATAAGGACACCAAAAATGATGCCATCTTTGGGAGTTGTTTCATACTACGCTTAGGGAAAATAATGGTCTGGGTTTGGCAGTATTTATAATAACTCTCTATTTAGTAAATAAGTCTTAAAACTAGCAAATATACCCCTGCAGTATGCGAGTATTAGAGGGAAAACTCTCGGCTGAATATGTGTCAGCAGGAAAGAGGACAGCGCAAAGCAAAATCGTCTGTATAGAATCGGCCCTAGGAAGAACTCTGGGGGACACCAGCTTTATAGACATAGGAGGTGAAACTGCTTGCTCGAGGTAAACTCGAAAAGCTGAGGAAGTCAGGTAGTGTGCAATATATTTGATAAGCTTGCATGCCATACAATATCGAAAACCTCTGCGATAAAGATCAACTCAAAAACTTTAAAACAGCGATCAAAGCAAAGAAGCCTTTTCCTGCAACACGAGTATGCCAAAACGTGCTCTACAACGGCAACTGACAGAGTGAATTCACTACAATACAGCCACACTTGATATTATGTACTTTCTATCTCTTCCCGTCCTCGTGGATATCACTTCGCATCCAGTAAGGAAGTTGAGAAGAAATATGCGGAAACTGAAAGTAGACTTTCTTCGCAAAACTTTTTCATCGTTGGCAAAAGTGTTGTCACTTATCTCGTAAATATATTGAGTAAGGAGTAGAGAGTGGAAAAAGTATTTTAAACCATTAATGGCAGAGTTCTAGGAAGCATAGATATCTATGTAGTAGCATGTGTATAATCCAACAAGCGTAAATTCATTTTCACATTCCATAATATTTAATAATATTTGTTATATTTTACACCAATTTTAATCTTTGTTTATTTTTCCAATCATATTTTTTAAACCTGTTTTAAGTTTTTTAAAGGTTTTATTTTACATTCTTCAATAAATTCCCCATATTTGTGAAAATAAAAATGGTATAACTTGCTTCAGTATGGCTCATGTATTGCATTCCTTCTGTTCATTGCAATCCTCGTTAGCATTCAGCTGCAAGGAATATAAGATTCTTTCTGCCTTGATGTTGTTCCGACCTGTCTATGAACTTATGTTTTTAAATATCACATACAGGATCAAAACATGTGTAACTTATTTTGTGAAGCTGCTTCTGCATTATTTAGAAAATGGTCAGGAGTATCTGCACTGCATTTCTAAGAGTTGCGGGAAAAATTTAGTCCCGCATAGGAAGAAATTTTAGCAAATAGACATCGCTGTAATACATTCTGGTAATGGATAAATTGGACATACCACGACTACGTACGGTACAGACATTCCCTTTGTATTCTGTTTCCCTCGTTATTTTGAGTAACACATCCAGTCTTCGTCAAGGTGCCAGAAATAGATCGGTGCTGAAGTTTCAATCGTGCAACTTGAAAAGTGGTGATATGCATATAATGTCGTAAGAAAACGTGTAAATTTATTATTTTTATGTGCACATTAATTTAATTAATTCTAATTGCAAATATGAAAAAAAACTTCTCTGTGCTGCAGAATTGCGTGGTCAAAATCTGCATAATTTGTGGCACGTGGATTTCGATAATGCCCAAATAAAATAAAATCTGTTTTTGGCACAATTTATATATTTATTTAGCGCGTAATAAATTCATTTCTGTCATATCTTGTGATGTAGACGGTAGTTTTCCATTGTACAAAAATATCTTAACGCATGACACTGTATGTTGCTTGTAACTCACTATCAGAAAATTTGACAGTATAGTTCTAAATAATATATTGTAATATTTAATGTATACAAAGGAAATTTTAATGTTCTGCTTTCAATTTGGACACCTTAATACTTTTTAATTTCAAATGTTTAATATTTTAGCAAAGCTCATTTCATATTTCGTCAAAATGTTCATATTTGTTCGTTCTCTAGTTATAAATGCAAGTAAAAAGTTCAAAGGAGCTTTCTCACGTTTCGTGTATTAAAATATTTGCATGAAACAGTAGCAAGTAATAGCAATTAAAAGTTCAGTGGCAAAATTATGCTGTGCTCCTTAAAACGATACTGTTTACTTTTCCACGAATTTTGGTTTGCGTTTGAATGCTTTTTACAGTTTGGTTTGTCGAGAAAAGCGGTAGGGCTATGAATATTGGATTGTTGCCTTTAGATAATGAATGGTGCCGAGGCGGTAGAATACGTCATTGGGAAAACAATCTTTGATAAGGAAAGAATACATTAAAGCAGGTGATGCATTTATCTTATCACTACCTCCCATTCTGGAAAACTTTCGGTTATTAATGTAAGCATGTGAGATCTTTTACTATCTTATACACGTCACGAGAGTCACATTAGATTTGTAGTTAGAAAAGCTGGAATTTTTTGCCCTCACTGCACAGCGCCTGGGTCACTAGACGAAAACAGGTCATTCAAATGTCCTTGATAGTCTACATGCAATCAGCACTAAAGGAAAGTCCAGCCCTAGCTGGCATTCTTTCCAATTGTTTCCATTTGAATTTGAGTTTAGCATACTTAATGAGGTCATCTATTTGAAGTTATATTTCGCGATTTTTCCACACATAGCAAAAGTGTCAAGGAACTAAAATATCTTCATTCATGAACGAGCACAACATGAGTGTTATTGTTCATTTATGATTAGTGCACCTTCAGATATATGAGTTCTGTTAATGTGTGAGCTACAGCCCCTCGCAAATATTTTGCACGGGTACGGAAAGATTTTTTCTTTTTATTTAAGTTGGTAGTGTACCACCCAGCAGACAACAAACCACCTCCCTTTACGTTGGAAAAGTCGGTCCTGGTGTTCTAGGGGCAACCATACTTGCCTCGTAGACCCAAGATCGCGGGTTTAATTTCGAACAGAGTCGATGGATATTCTCTGGAGTAGAGAATAAGTATGGCTTCCTTCGGAAGGGAAGTAAAGCCGTGGGTCCCGTGTCGTAGATTTGCGGCATGTAAAAGAACCCTCAAGCTTGAAAAGGGGACCTCTGAGAAAAATTTGTTGGCCGTTTCACGCCCTGGATTGAACGAAACGCTGATGACCTGAGATGTTAAAGAGAGTCCGTAAATAAACCAAATCAAAATCACGATGGAAAAAAAGTAAATTAAGCTAGGCTGTAAGTACTAAACTTTCTTTTCGTTGTTGACATTAAAATGAAAGTGAATCAATAGTTTACATTTGTTTCTATTAATTTAATCATGAGTCTTTTCAGCTACCGTTATATCTTATAATTTCATGCATTCTTGCTGTCATGGAAGCCAATGGCCGGTATCTCGTATAGGGTATTTGGAAATTCCTATTACAAACTCCAAGGTGTTATAACGGAGATTGAATAGAAAACATTTTGAATGGATCAATAAATGCACCGTTTCCGTACATGTAAAACAAACTCAAGTTAGGTGTTTAAATTTCCACTTTAACAGAACATTCCATGCTCGCGCAATAGTTTGAATACTCGCCCCGATGACTTTCTTGAACTTCAAAGTCGAAGGCGGCGCCGTTTTGGAGCTACACAGTTAGTCCTGTTGACGTCAAGATATCTGTTCCCCTCATATGATGGAGCCAGGCGATATGGAAAACAGGCAGCTCTCCCATTTCGCTTCGATTCGCCTAAGATAATGTCCATATACTTGTCAAAGGTGTATTCAAATACATTCACCGGAGACGCACTGACAAGTGATTTAAGGTTCGAAGTAGCAGGCACTGAACAGAGTGGGTAGAAGATGCGTGACACAAGGCGGTCATATGACGTCTAACACCCTGCACCTTGCACACCACCCACGTAAACTTGGTACCCAGATGGAATAGTTCTTTTTACCTAACAAAAGAGAGAGCTTTAAACACCTGATTTGAATTTGATTTACTTATAACATAGAATTGGTACATTTTGGGACGTGTAAATATGTAACTTTGAAAATATTATTTCTCAGTCCTCTCTAAAAGGCTTAGAAGTGTGTAATAGGAGTTTCGAAATATTCTGTATAATGTTCGGACGAAATTGCACCATCCCAAGCACCCATATATAACTGTGTAACATGTGAGGATTTCCATCATTCCGAACATGTTTCATCGTGTGCTGCACTTTGACCCAACCCAATTTCTTCCATTGGGCTGAGTTCAGGACTTCTAAAAACCCAAGGGAGAAATGAACCACAATTCTTAACAGAGATGTGTGGGTAGAGGGAAGATCTTGCATTCAAAATATGGGAGGCGAATGTGAACTTACGAATGTTTCAATTTTAAAACGTTTCCATAAAGCCACCATTCATGTGTACTCGAACTTTGTGGATTTCTCCCCTAGACTGGCAAAGGCGTTGCCGACTTCTGAGGTTGGGTCGCCTGAAAGGCGCTATTATGATGTTCTGATGATAGTTGGCCACCTAGGTGTTAAAACAACAGCTAATGAAGAATTTAGAATAAGCTGCATAGCTGTAATTTCCAGTTTTTATCTATGCATAATTTACTTTCGGTTAACGTAATGTTGCTTATTCATCTGCTAGAATGATATTCTTCCATCTGGCTGCAACTTGCGTATGCTGGGTACCAGTATGTGGGTAAGCTGTTGGGAACTCAAATTCCTTTAATTTCCCACCGAGGTTGCTTACAGTCAGGTGTCTCCATCACCTCATCCCTTCCTCCCATATGCGTCCCCATTGGGGCATAGGCGCAAACGGCCAGCCGTGGCAAGATCGAAGTACTGAAGTATCTTCCTCGTAAAAAAATCCAATGCAATCGCATACGCCGATAATTAAGTTACAATAACCAGTGGTATTGGCTACTAACAACAAAATATGAGCTCGAAAGAAAGCAAATGCACCATATTAACCTGCAGACTTTTACATTCCTCAACGTAATCCCTACTATTTCTATCACCCGCTATCACACTCACTGGACATCCGTAGCAAAGCCGCTTTCCGTGATGCTTGAGAAGAGCGTCCTCCCGCAACACTGTAGCTCTGACTTCTGCGGCTAACCCCTCACTGCCCATCAATGATCCACCTCCAGCAACGATTAAATCTAATCAACGTAATGCGCTTAAGACAAGAAGACCTAAACTGGTGCATCTTCCTCTCTATTGCGTTCTTCGAAAGCCTGGCACCATATGGGCCACCGTATGATATGGCAAAATTTAATTGTCAAAGGCTTCTCGCAGACATGCATGACATTCCCTCATGTTCCTAGCCTCAATTTTCCCATCCACTGCTCATTTTTAGAAAACATCACTTGATGGCGGTCCAGATTTACACCATTACTCGACAGCTTCGTATTCATTCGTCTACAGATAGTGCACTAGTGACGCTGAGTGTGTTGAACAGCTTTGTCATTCCTCTAGACATTGTGAGAACAACAAAGCCCTCATATTTTCATTTACATCAAGGTGACAGTGTTGCCATTATTTTCCTTCCAGCCATCGTATGTTTAACACACGCTCCGAGAATGATATAGACGAGTATAATATTCATTCATTTATGATTACAAACCTAAATCCAATTACCAGCGTCTTCCGGCTTCAGCATTTACAGTGATCATACGTTTATGGTGGTAAATTAGACACACCATTTTGAAATACAAAGTGGAAGCGGAGCTATGACATTCCTTAATCTGAGAAATACAATTTCATTTGCAGACTTTGCATGAATTCATTTTGGTACAACACTATTTTATTGTAAAACTTTTTATTCCTTGGCTTGAAGTTAGTAGAAAATTGTGAATTCAGTGCGCAGAATGTTTAGTTAAGAAGAGTTTGTTATGCCAATTGCAACGTAAATGAAATAGGACCAGTAGCAAGAGAAGTTTGATTATGACGAGTATAGGATTCTGAATTTAGGCGAAAAAATTAGTAAACAATGTTTAGAATGTCGAGAAACGAGATTACGAAATAATTTAGAGACAAATCATATAAGAATAAATTTAGAATATAATAGTTCAGGCGTTTTTTTGAAGAAAGAAAACCAATAAAGGTATTTGGAAAGAGGTGAGTAGATTTGAGTCTATAGGCATACGTACGTTTTATGTAATAAATAAAGAAAAAATGGTGTGGGTTATATTAGGAGTTTGGATGTTAAAAGGGTAAATATATGGTTTCGTACAGAATTTGTGTCCATTCTGCAGAACACATTACAGTTGAATGTGAGAAAATTGAGGTTTGGAGGAAAAATTATAAACCAGAAGTGCTTAAAACACTTAAAACCATAGGAGGAAAATATGAGCAAATACAATGGACAATATGAGCACTTGTAACGAAATAGTAAGATGTGTAACAACTTAGGGAAACATTTATTTAAAGATATATAAGTTAAGTACCAGTAGGTTAGGATAAGATGTTTTATTAATAGTTAACTTTATTGTATTAATTATTACAATATATTGTTGCATAGTTTTGAAGATAGCAATACATAAATAACATGAATCATCAACGATAAGCCAGAAATATGTACAAGTCTGAGATATTACAGAAATTCTGGAGAATGAAGTTCGGGTAATTTTTTAATCAGAAGGTTTGTCTGGCAAGTGAATGTTTTATGTCATTGTTCATAGCTCATGCGGAAGAATGTAGTTACACCCGGAAGAGAATGAGGCTTGTAGTTTGTAATTACTGACAATTTTAATTAATAGTTAACTTTGTTACTATTTATGTGTTTGCACCTACACCTGAAAGTGCTAGGCCCAGAACCAGGTGGATCTTATTACCATTTTTATCTTAGAGCTCAATAAATTCAAATTCAGATTTATTTCTTAGGTTCTACAGCTGTCATGACGACTAGGTAGTTAGCAGGTTTTCCCGGCTAACGTTTAATATTAAGTAATTATTCAGAATTAAAATTAGGCATCACGTAGTGTAAACGTAAGAGCTTAAGTTCAATTTATTTATTAGTACTATTCACAATTATTAATGTAGATATCTGACAAGAGGTTAAACATCCTTGTCTACGGAGATTTTTTGTTTGAAAGCACATTTCTCGATAGTTTCGTGCCTTTTACGGTGTGTTTCATGAGTAACATTTCAAGATATCTGCTCTGTTAAACTGTGTCATTTTACAAACTTACGTCATTTCTTTCAAACAGTTGAAATTAGATATTACAACATAAAGAGTATATAAACACCGAGGCTTTCACGGCGTATAAAGTCGCGTCAACATAACGAAGTTGAAGAGAGCTATTAAAAACCAACACAACTCATTTTATTGCTGGATTTGGAGTGTTGCCATGTGACGCTGCGATTGACGCAAATAACTCACCTGACAAGATTAATAATCAGAAGATTGTGAAACTTATGACTGCAAGCTGAGCATTAGTATATAGAGAAAATTATCTTGCATTTTACCTAGAAAAACCGCCAAATTTCGATGAATTACGCAATGGATGTGTTTAAACAAATTGTCGATATTTTATCAAAACCTGCTTCAAAATATACGAGTTTACACTAAAATGTTATGTTTACTCAGCAAATGGAATAACCTGTACATCAGGAGGGCGGGGGCAACACCGGGCCAAATCCGAGTTATACTATGCTCGCAATGCACAGCAGCGAAGGATTGTAATGTGTTATTGATCAATGGCGCTGTGCTATAGCGACTTTGAATTGCTGCTCTCTGACACTCAGAATTGAATGGGTACGGGTTACTAGGCGTTAGCAATCCCTGCTGTACACACTGCAGCATTGCCTTATTAAAAAATAAGGCAACAGTGTTTTAATTAAATATATGTGCTGGAATGTATGGAGGGAAAGATTTTGGAAAAAGGAAATTAATTTGATAGGTTTTGGATGTAATCTCAGGGCTAAATACTTCCTTCCTTTCCAATATGTCCGCTGACTTATATTTGCTCCGGCTGTTCAGACTCTATTGCTGGATATTTTTATGGTCCTGTGACCATATGGGGAAGGAGTCTTGGAGATTAATAATATTTTTTTTTTGTTATGGAAGATGGCACAGTTTATTGTTCATGCACTATTGTACATAAACTATTGCACTTAACTAATAAAGCGCGTCCACTGAATATGCTTCCAATACTAACTACCGCTTTCCACTGATATTTCCCCGCTGAATACTGTTGCCAAACTGACTGCGGGCCACAAAATTGCAAAACTAAATAAACATGGTCTACGTGGCTTTTTACAACTCAAGTGGTTGGCTTCTTCCCTCGAAGAGGTTATCGGTCTGTCTTTTCATTCCTGCAGTCGCCAAAGGTTTTATGGTGCCTTCCCTGCTTAAGAAATTCTCTAACACAATACCAATATAAATTTTGCTCAAGGACTCTTTATAAATATTGCTACAACAGACCTCAGAGATTTCCAGGTCACATTTTATGACTGCGGTAGCTTTCTGCACACTTGGGATAAAATAACATTTTACACATTCAACACTTATACAGGGAAATGACATTACACTTGAAGCCGGAATTAAGGCAGCCTTTATTAATTTAATTAAAAGGCTGCAGAGTTATATTTATAAAGGCATTATATTTTATAAGGATAATTGTTATGTATATATATAAGAAAATCATTTTGAGATAGGTATAACAGGAATAGAAATAATTTGTAACTTGTAACATACAAAAGGGTTTTGTATACATTTTGTGTAGAACATGTGAGAAAGACGAATATGTATACCTGACTCCACTCACGGACCGCTCCTTAGACTAGGCTGAAGAAAGGGTAAACTATCTTTTGTTAGGTCACGAACCTTCTACCCGGGAAATACTTAGGAGTTGACAATAAGAGAAACATGTGGCCGTAACGGGACAGTATTTAACAAAGTCAGACTTAAAAATATTTTAAGAGAAAATGAAAATGTCAGAACGGAGACGAAAATGTTTTATTACAGGAAAGCCGAAAACACGTGCGTTATCTCCGGGAACATTTAGAAATCAACAGACTAAGGAAGGCAAAAGATTTTCAATAGAAATCAGAATGTAAGGAAAGGGCCGAAATTTATGACAGCTTGTTCTGGGAAAATTCAAGTTCGTGGGAAGACGTTAGATCAGGGGGGAAAGAATAATTCTAGCCAATGGTCATCGGATAAAAGTTAACGAATCAGGAGAACTTAGATGTAAATAATTTTAGGATAACCAATAATGAAAGTACAACACGAAAATAGATAAAATACGAGGGAATTTAATTTAGCGAAAGGCGTGGCGAAGTAGTAGAAAAACTAGAGTACAGAGGGGCACTCGTCAATTCACGCATTCGGTAGAGACACATTCAGAGGCGCATTTCACACTCGTAGAAGTCGGACATTCATAGATTCACATTTAGACATTCAGTAGAAATACCTTCACAGATTTACACTCACACATTCATAGATTCAGAGGGATATTCAGACATCCAGATATTCACTCAGGAAGCCAGTCTAAGAGAGTAGCGAAGTCAGCGGCGAACGGTTAGGAAGTACTTTACATGTGAATAAAAATATTTTAAACAAGTCAACCTTGTGTATTTTTGGGCAACATATTTCTCGTTCCCGTGGATCTATACTGATCCCGAAACACTCCAGTGGACCCTGAGATAAAATTCAACAGAATTGGAGCAAACGACGTCATCAGTGAGCAGCCCGGCCGAGACTTCGAAAACCACGATCAGCTCAGCGATCAACTACATCCCCCGAGCACCCTATTCCTGCTCCACACTCATGGTTATAACGAAGTTAAATAAAATCATTTGCTACAATTAATCTAATTAAATATGAGGGTGGCAGCTTGTAAATACTGTCTCAAACCTAAGACAAAAATATGAGCAAACTCTGCAAGCGCTCATTTGCCTAAGTTCCCCTCGACTCAGCGCTCGATCAAGACCAACTACATTTACCATATACAAATGTAGGTATCGACAGTAGACAAAATGGTTGGAATTGTGGCCCGTGCTGTTAATTACATGGATTTGTTAACTGATTCGTTCATGTTACGCGGTTTATTACAGTGGCATATAGTTGGGAATAAATCAACAGTAGTGTGCTGCTTTTTTGTTTGTTATTAAGTTCATATTGATTTAGTAAAATCCTACCAGGAACTTAATAGAAAGGGATTGGAGCAAGATGAAGAGAGTTTTAATGAATAGTGTGAGTAGGATTTGATGTTTTGACTTCTTTGCAAGTGAGGTTAAGAAAAGACAGATGCACCCGTTTATAACCATAACTAAAAACTATGTCCTCTTCATTAAATTAGACGATGATAAATATGACGCTGTCTCATTTATGTCTATTAATTGTAAGGTGTCCAATAATTTAGAAGTTAGTGTATTTTATGAAGATTTGTGCTTGCCTGTGGAGAAATTAACAATTCATATTGTTTTATATTTCATTTACGTACGAGAAATATTGTTTTAAACAATTTCAGATTCTTATAAACCATCGAAATATTTTCTGATGATAAATGATGTCATCTTGTAAACAAGTTTCGTAATTGCTATTGACAGTAGTAGGGCGACTAAGGCAACCATTTTTTTTTTCTCATTGGGATCTGGTAAATGTAATCCATCTTGACTCGATTCACTTCGCTCAACCATAAGAGCAGATGATCGGAGTAAACACATTTCCTGTTTATGGCATAATTGAACATTAACTGAATGCGGCATTGTGAACCCAGCGTCAGCGAATGCTTACGATGTTTCCGGATCGGTCATTATTCCTGGCCGTTGATTATTTTTTTCTAGGAGTGTACAAGAAAAAACCCTTCTTATCTGTATAGTAAATGTTGCTATTGAATTGAAAAATGTTACGGTGCAACTTATTCCTTGATGTTATCCACACATAAACCTAGGCTACAATCCAATACTTAACCACCTATGTTATGCATAAAACATCAAATCGCGTGCCGGGTATTTCAAATAATGGCATTCCTTCACAATGCTATGTTATACCTAATGAACAGAACTGTGTAAATGCTTGTTATACTTAGCATGTGCAGTGATATTTAACCAAGTGTTGCGATATTACGAATCTCATAAAATGAAAGGTATAGGCAAATGTTTTTAGCATATTGTATATACACATATAGTATAATTTATTTGTTTTTTCTGGGTATATGAAACGCGAAAAACTGTAAATTTCGTGTGTGAGAGATAGTTTGAAGAGATATGTGCCAGGAATTTTTAATTTACAAATTTTGAGTCATCTGGTCTTACTGAAGAGGCGAACTTTTCTTGCTAAATGCACTACCTTCTCTCACCATTTTCAAACAAAATAAAAACCCTCTTCTATTCGTCCTATTATTTTTAATATAGACAATGTACTTTTGTGTAATAAAACACTCGGTTTATCACTCCAAAATATTTAAAGTCTAATTGAAGATATTTTAGTTTTTTAAATTTTTTAACTATACCCGAATAAAAAAAATGTAAATAATACTATATAATAGAATGTTAATGTATAGTAGCTCTATTTTTTCCCCATGATATTAGTATGCTTTCTATGATAAACATTATTGACGTCTTATCTTTGGCCTATGGTGGCAAGCTGTTAATATAACATACGATTTAATTGCTTTCCAAGCGTTCATGTATAGAATTTCTTTGAACATAAAACATGTCAGGTTTGCATTGTATAGTTTAATCCGTTTAAAAGAATATACATTGCGTAGTGTAGTTAGTTACATGTATGTTATACAGAACAAGCTGTAGTTCATGAAATATTTGTCAGGTTTTATCGCGAGAAATGCATTAAAAAGTACTCATATATAGGAAAAATTTAATTTCATCTATTTAAATATTTATCTCGTCAAAGTGTGAGACATATATTTTTCAAAACGTAGTTAATAAGTTATCAAAGAAACAAATCATTGATTATATTTTCCTCTATTGATTAACAGAACAGATTAGTGTAAGTATACACAAATATAAATATTCTCCACTGAAAAATATGCCACATTAGGAAAGTTCATGATATTGAACATACCTGTCTAAAACTGTCCCTGCTGCATGTGTGCGGTGCCCTCTTGCTGAAAAACATTCAGCTACGTCATGGTATCTAGTCATAGACGTATGATAAAAGCAACACTTTTACAGCGTATTAAATTTAACAAGTTATAGCGAGGTATAGTATGGCACAAGCCACAATGTCCTTTATTGCTAGATGTAAAATTACAGCTATCCATCTGCTTGTTATGATACTCGTGAGGAATGGGGCGCATCAGAGTTCATTCAGGAAAACAGCCTTGTCACGTCTCTGCAATCTCTTTCAATACATGTTTAGAGTTAACAGGGAATATTCATAGTTTCTACTCAATCTTTGATGTACAAAAGTAACAGTAACAACAGCGCTGGATAATTACCAGGTATCTGGTGGCAGTGTGTTACTATTTAGACACTAGACACTCGTTGGGATGGGCGAGCTCAATAAGTTTTGTCCCGCACACTGTACCTAAAAATTATTTACAAAAATATTTCCTATTATTTTCAGTAAGCAGCAGTGAATGTAGATATTGTTCGATTGTTTGCTAAACACCATGAAATAATTATAAACCTCCCCTATAAAATATTCCGGATATGATCTAAACATAATAAAGAAGAAGGCTGACAAGAACGTGGTTTAAATGAGCACGAGTGTTCATAAACTCTCAGGCACTATAATCGTGATTTTATTTAAGTACCGCAGAACTAATAGCTAAGTCAGCAACTAACTGTCAACACTGTTACTCAAGAACTCAACAATGGTACTTCAACTAATCAAGAACTCAACCCACATATGTCTACTGTGGAAATTTTCTGTCACAAACACCACTAAAACTTTTAAGTAAACCCGACAAAAGCACTCGGAACATAGGCAGGATCATCATCTTGTTTATCCCCCAGCATTCCGAAATCTGTTTTTAGTTTCAGTCAAAGACAAAGGAAGTTTTCTAGCATAAGAGTGGTTTATTAATTCTCAAAATACAGTGTTGAGAATGACAAGATACATTTAGTATTTTTATAAAAAAAATCAAAGTGTCGTCAAAGCGAGTACCCGATAAGAAGTCCAAAGACGCATAGGGCATTTTGTGTGTGTTTTTTTTTAATCACAGATGGTGACTAGGTACGGTATCAACCGTGCAGAATAGGCTCATAATGCTCTTGGTAAAGGACAGAAATATTACATTGTGAATATTATTTAGACTACGAAAGAAATAAAGGGAAAAGAAAGAAAATTACTTTACTAAAGGAATAATGTTGTATGCTTTTATAATTTTGATTGTTTTAAACAAGTATTCATAGTAATATAGCAATTGCTCCTATTGACTGTGCTGCTATTTCTCCTTCGATTTTAATATGGGTACTTGCAGGTTACTACTTAAAATAGATATATGCACTGAAATAATTTAATCTGTGTCACACTTTGAATCAAGAAAAAAATCTTGATTTGGTACATTGTGGGGAAAAAAATCATGATATGATTATCATTCTTGTTTCATTGAAGAGTTAAGTGCTAAGAAGCGTTTAAAAACGATTGGTAATTTCAGAAGCAAAGGTCTTGAACTAAAAGAAGCGAAGACGTTTCTAAGGACATTACAAAACCTCTGAAAAGTGGAACTTTTATATATTTATATATATTGGAACTGCAATATATTTAAATGCCTCTCTTTGTAGACATTTTTATAATTCTCATTACACTTTTAATATTTTATATTATAAAAGTAAGATATTAAATTAGTGAAAACAACAAAAAGGCATTAGACTGCAAAAGGTTACACAAATAGGTTTCGGTATTATCAGGACTATTTATGAGGCAATCAATTAATTTCAAGCGACTTAGCTTTTTCCATAAAACGTGAGGCTTCAAATTGTTTAACTCTCCTCCTTGCTAAATTATAGGTGCAGCATGTGATATTTATTATGCTTGGTAAGGCTTAAGGCATTAGACTGCAAAAGGTTACACAAATATGTTTCGGTATTATCAGGACTATTTATGAGGCAATCAATTAATTTCAAGCGACTTAGCTTTTTCCATAAAACGTAAGGCTTCAAGTTGTTTAACTCTCCTCCTTGCTAAATTATAGGTGCAGCATGTGATATTTATTATGTGCTTGGTAGGCCGTGGTTAGCACATTATTATTAATGCTGTGTCAAATAAATTTTATATCGTTCGCAATTCCTAAATGTCGTTAAATTATGTTTTCCACTGTATTCTTAGAATGTAGAGCATTTCGGTACGAATACTCATAAAGGTTATGAGATGCTGATTGCTTTCCCGATAAAGCTTTAATCTCGAGTCATTGTAAACAACTTCATTACCTGTGCTTTGCGGTTCTGCATACAAAACACATTTCGCAATATCCCTTTTCGTAATTTGTTTACTGGCCGGTAATTAGATGCTGTTAAAACCAGAGAACTGTTAATGATTCTGTGGATGAATAGATTCTCTGGTCGTTATACACAAAAAGGTTGTTCTGGTCTCAGAATGGCCGGGGTGTTACAAAATCGATGAACTTTGTAAGATTTACACGTGAAATTAGTTCTTTCCATGAGTATATTCTAAAGGTATTCTAGAAAGCAAATGGTAATTGTATTATGCGTAATAAGTATATCTTTATGAAAGCTTTACTTCTGTATTAAAATAACTTAAGATACATTATATAACAAAGAGCTGCATTAATAAAGGAGGAAAAATGAAACATTCAGGTTGAAAGGGGAAAGGGTTTTAACCCCCCTAACTCGCAATAATTATGCCCCTGGTCTCTAACTAATACCTTAGGGAGCTAGAACTCTCCCCACTTTGGGTCCTCCAGTCTCTCAAACTGAATAATTTTATTATCTTCCTTTTTAAATGCTGTTGTTTGTACTATAGCGAAACTTAATTATGTTAATACAGGGCTTCCAGGATTAATCCTTTCCGCACTCACCGGGTTTTGGGTTTCGGCAGCTGAACATGTGACAGCCGACCGGGTCTGTTTTTCAACTTCGCCCCTTAAAGCTGTGTATAAAATCTTACGTTATATCAAACGCTTGAAATGTTGTTCTCCCTCAGCTAAACAAGCACTGTACCAGGTAAACACATTCCTATTAATACGATTTATTTTCACAACTGTAATATATAATCACAACTATAATATTTCTGTAATATATTCATTTCGTACTTTTCCTTGGGATTTTCCAAAGTGTGAGGATTTGATTTGTTCACTTATTCCTTCAGGATACTAAAAAATAATCATCATAGACTGTTTGATCTGGAGAGCGAGAGACACACACAAACACTTCATTCTATCTTCAAACACTTACCAAATTTTACCCATGGACTTCTCTGTTGCATGAGCAGTGGCGGAATCTTGTTGAAACCATCCATATGATTTATTTTCTTCCGTCACTGTTTAAAAAAATGAAATCAGAGTGTAATTTTGACCCCTTTTCAATTTACTTTCTGCTCGTAAAAATGGGACCGATTATGCGTCATGAGCTAATCGCATGCCAAACTCCAAGAGGGTTTCCTTGTATACAATTTGAATTTTCAGAATATCTGTTGTGAGTGTACACATGATCATTTTGGTGGAATAACATCTTGTCTGAAAAGAACACAAGATCTGGGTAGATTAACTCTTCAGTCACTAATGAAAGAAACCGCTCAACAATGCACAGGTGCTGCGGATGGTCTTGTCATAGACCTGTAATGTTTGAGCTAAGCTGTATGTCTTCGTGCGTGTTTCTTGTTTTGCACTGAACCAACATTACCAGATTTATGTGCAATATCGAGAATTGCAGTTCTGAAAGGAGGTAATTGCCCAGGGAACTTTCGAATTAACTGCTCAAGAGCGCGACGAGCTAGTTAGTAATTATAATAACATTCAAACACAAAAATGCGTTGCTCTAAGGTTTTCGCGAACGAATGTAGTCTGATGATTGTAGTCGGTCCTAGTGGTGTAGTGGTAACCATACTTGCCTTCTAAATTCAAGATCGCGGGTTCCATCCCGGTCAGACGATGTATTTTTTTCGGGCTTAAAAATCCTAAGTATGGCTTTTTTCGGAAGGGAAGTAAATCCATGGGTCCCGTGTCGTACATTTACGGCACGAAAAAGAACCTCAAGCCTGAAAGAAGAGGCCTCTGAGCAAAATTGATCGACCGTTTCATGCCCAGAATTGAATGGGACGCTGATGACCTGAGATACTCAAGAGCGCCCATAAATAAACCAAATCAAATGATGATTGCTCGAAAGCTCAAGGACAGACGGGCAGGCAGGCAGGCAAGCGACCATATTCTGAGGGGAGGGGAGTCGGCCTTGGCCGAGACACAAAACCCCATGCGAGCGGTAGGACATATTCTGGAAACCCTTATTTATCACTTGGTAAGCTGCGAGACTGCGCTTTATCTTAAAGATATATTATTCGCTACTGATGCAAAAGTATATTAATGAACAATGGCATTTTATACCGTGCGATCAGTTTTGTTTTCCCCCGGAGTGTTTTGCCTATTGGCTAGCGCGCCGCTCGTTAGCTGGTTAGCCTGCCAGCCGAGTCTCAGGAAGTAGCGAGAGGGTAAAACAAAAAAATAAAACCAACCATACAACAATATACAAACCAATATAAGAGGCTCATTACTTATGAAATTATCAAATGAAGTGTTGAAACTGCCTGCCGTCATTCTCCACACATTTTTGGCATCTCTTTAGGAAATCATTCATCACTCATTGCAGTTCATTTTGGGAAATCCGAACAATTTCCTGGCAAATGATATCTTGGAATTCTTGTATGGTGTGCGAGTTCGTCTTGTACACGGCATTTTTAATGTATTTCAGAGATAACAATTGCTGGTTGTTAAATCGGAGGACGAAAAGGGCCACAAGTCCCTCCTAATAACTCTGTCTTATGGAAACACACGATGAATTGCTCTCATGGAGAGCAGTGAAGGAGTTTTATTGAAAAAATGCATGATCACGCTTCCTGTCGGTTAATTCTGTCAAAAAAGGGGTTAGTATGGTATTCACATAAGTGACAAATCAACTGTATGCTCAAAAAAATTGTCCTGTGATTCTTTCACCACTGAGCTAAAACATATGAACCATACATAAAGACACTCAATGCAGTTGTAAATACACGAGTCATAATACACTTTATGTATGTCTAATTAAGAAACCAACAACAATTCACACACCCGGGAACAGCTGAGCTAGACTGCGACAGTCAGCAAGGTCAACAAGTAATCAAGCGGGCTTGCTACTTCCTCCTCGGCGCGGTAACGAGTGGGGTTTAGCTCATAGGAAAAAACCCTCGCCACGGGGGAAAGCATCGCTGATCGGACGGTAGAAGGAGCAAGTACATTTCATGCATAAAATCATGCCTTCTGTTTTTAATGTAATTCCAGGAATTAAAAAACAGATTACTTAATTTATCATTAACAAACAACTTGCTTTGTAATGCATTTAAAGAGACCTATCGCCTTGCGTAAAGATGCATTACGCCTTGATTGAGTATGCCAGACCTGCCATTGTTTCATACAATGCCTGTTCACTGGAAATCCACTTAGTTTTCTCTAGAGAGTGCTTCTATTCTACTCGTTTTTCTTTGCTAGTGATACAAAATGAAAACCAATTGGTTATAAAATGTTAAACCTCAGTAGTTCAGAAAGAGTTTCATTGTTGATATGATTCGCGGTCATTATGTCAGAATAAAAGAAGAAAGCAAGGAACAATTTCTTATTTTGTTAAGAAAGTGAAACCTACTGAAAAGCTTGTAAATTAAAATATTGAAGCCAAAAGTGAATTACACATGCTTCGTCCACCAATGCAAAATAACTGTGTAGTGTGTGGCTTGCTCCTATGTCCCATTCCAGATGATATTGTTTCATACTAGGGAAATTTGTTTACACAAACTGATACTTTTTATATTATTAGTTTATGTTTGTGTTGCATACAGTGGTAGTTTAACAAGGGATTTTGGTGATCAATTGTCCCTCCCTAATATTTCAAAATGTTTGTTTTCTGCAGTAATGATTTTGCTGCAAGACACACTTATGTTTTACTAGTTAAATGTTGGTTACTTTAAATCTGTCAGTGTGGTTTTCAAATCATCATTCCAAACTGGGACTGACATTTATTATCATTATCCAGATTCTATTATCTGTGTGTTGACTGCGGTTACAGATACAACAGCCAATGTGATAGGTTGTGACCTGACTTTGGAAACCCAGGATTGGAATCAAGTACCACCATGTTAATGATTTAACACATGAATTTAGAAACAATCTATAAAAAACTTCCTTTCATTTTTCAGCTTACTATCTGAGCACGTTGCACTGTCTTCCGCCAACTATGAGTTACAGATTAAAATTTTCTACTGAAATAAGAAACATTTCAATGCGCTATTTAAAACTTAAAGATCAATTCTGGTTCTCTGCTTCCCATTTTATAAAATTAAAAAAGCAAGTAGCATTTTTAGTGTATATTCATACCTTTCATCCCTGAGTTATTCCAAATAAAAAACTGAACTCCTCCCCTTTAGAAAATTCCAGTCTCTTACAGTCCACTGCAAGAGACTGTCAGAGTTTTGCAGGATACGACTATTGTGGGCATGATTATTTCCACAAATAGGTCATTGTCTGTGTGCCCTTCTGTTCTCTCAGTAGACATTTAGGGTAATACTTGAAATAATACCCTTAATTGTTGATTTGGTTGACAAAGTGTTGCTACGATTGTTCTGTTTGCTGATGACGCCAGTATAATAGTTTCTACCAATAACTTTGATAATCTTGAGGAAAAAAATATGTTCTTATTACTTCGAGTAATTGATTTAAAGTTAACAAATTAGCACTAAATCTAGATAAAAACAAACATAAAAATACGTAATATATAGCTCATTTTGATCGCAAATTACAATTAAGTATTAATAAACACACATTAAACCAACACAATCAAAGTTGACAGCCATTGTATCATATCGGTTCCAAAGCTGCCCTTTAAAGGTGCCCCATTTCTCTTCAATTACGAAATATGGTGTAATAGTCTGGGGAAAGACTGTTGAAAGCAAGCATATTTTTGTATTACAAAAGAAGAAATGCGAATAATATGTGGTGCAAACAATAGAACATTTTGTAGGGATCTATTTTTTCGAAAACTAAAAATGTTAACACTTCCTTGTGAATGTAAACTTATGAACATTTAAATTATAAATCACGACCAAATCGTTAAAAATACTACGAAAAAATATGGCATAAACACTAGACAAAAGTGTAATCCACATAGATCCATTGCAAAGTTATCTGGCTATCAAAAATACGTTTATGTGAATGAATTAGAATATATGACTTTTCCCAATTAATCTCAAAATATTAATCATCCAATGATAGGGAACATTGAAATCTGTTCTAATTTATGTGCAACTAGATCTATTATTCGGCTGAAGAATAATTCGCAAATGAATAATCTATGTGTTCAGTCATAAGAGAATATATCTAATATGGTAAACTTTCTTGTATAATATTTCACAACGTATTAAATGTACTGCTCTTTGCATTGTAACGTAGATCTTTTGTTATGCATGTGAAATCAGTGAACACATGTATTTATATAATTTGTAACATATTAAAAGTCTATGTGAGTGCAATAAAACTTTGAACTCTTTAATTTGTTGTGAAATATATATGCTTTAAAAGAACCTCATGGAATGTAAATAAAACCTAATCGTAACCTTAAACAGTAGCAGTGCGCATGCTCTCTACCTGGAAAATTACTGCATTTCTTCCAAATAGAGTGCTATGGTTGCTCAACCGTCGTTGTAATTAGTCAAAAGAAAACGAAAGCATTATATTATAGCTGTTTCTAAGTCTTATCATTTGAAAGTGTTTCATTACAATAAAAACGATACAAATTTTTTCCCAGTTGAAAATAATAAATAAAAGAGGTCGCGCAATAAGCTTTAATGTTGGCACAAAATATCGTAATTATGTTTCTTCTGTTAGCATTATTAAATATTAAATATATTAAGTTAATCTGCATTTATGACAATACTATTTGTATGTGTGGAAGAAGGTTGTAGTAATTAAAGCTAGATCTTGCCTAACACAAAGTATACCGTTTCTTATATTTCAGAGACGAATTCTTGCAATTTTCTAAATCAGAACAGTGGGAAAGTGCTACGAATTATGAATTTTTAAAAGAAAATTTAGAACCTTTCAGAGAAGAGCTACTAAATTTCCTCAGAAGTCAAATGACCATGCAATAGTTCCAGAGTTGCATGGTTTCAAAATATATTTGCTTTACTCATTTTGCTTCGGAACAAGAGTAACTGTAAGAATCCCGGTAATTGAACCTATCTGAAGTAGACTTGCAAATGAGCACGTGGTTCACTAGCCTATGCGCAATTGTATCAAGAACTACTGAAGAAATTAGTGGACTCCAGAACAGTCTCCAAAAATGCTGTCAAAGATTTCTAGAGTCATGTGTGGTATTCATGGAAATTCTTAAGTGTAAGTGCTGAGTACTTTATTTATAAAGAGTTCCAGATAAAGTCTTCAATAATTAAAATACTTAGCAATTGATCTAACAAGTCTGACAAGTCAGTTTATAAGGCTTGTGCTACCCCGCAGGAAGAGACGCTTTCGTTGTTCCTTGAACAAGTGACAGTATTTTGGTTCCAATTCCTAGATGTCTTTCCTGTTTTAGAAAGAGTAACTCCTTCTTAGCAGTAATGGGCACTCAAACAGGATACGCGAGCTGTCTCCTCATCCTGTTTACACTTCTACAGGTGGGCTCATCTTTATAGTCCCACTCTTCAACAGATGTTTCCGGAAGTGACCACGTTCAGTAATTAACACAATCACTTTCCTTATTCCTCTTCTGTCTAATTTTAGAAGAGATGTAGAAAGAGCATTGCCAGGACCTAGGACCATTTTCCTAGCTTACCTCTGTCCAGGATAGGTTTGCCACCTTAGTTGATGTTTACCCCAAACCATGTTTTAACCGCGGTCTTAGCAGTACGTTACTGATTCCAACCGCGGGCTTAGGACTAACAAAACATGTATCAATATCCTTTTTTAACCAACTGATCTGCTTTTTCATTTCCATAAATGCCCTGATGCACTGGTACCTACCGCAGTTGAAACCTGTTGAGAGATGCCAGGGCAAACACTCCCACACCAGTTTTGATTTCACCTGGTAGGAGGAAAGTGCTATTAAGACACTTCGACTGTGTGAGAGGATGAAAATTCATTTACCCTGGTAACCTTTTTGAAGCCCTCTATCCTTCAGGATAGAAGTACTTTTATCCTGAAAAAAAGTGCAGTATTAATCAAGGCGTGTACTGATGTTTGTCCTTGGAGATAGGCTATATATGCCTGCGCCCATAGTGTCCCTATACGATATCCGTCGGTAAACCATACAAGTTGGTCACGCTCTTTTGTGTGCATAGTTCCTTCCATCCAGTCTTCTCGAGATCCGAGAGTTACCTTAAATGAAGGGAAAGTAAAGTTTTATTTTATTATTTTTAACATCTCGGGTCATCAGCGTCCCATTCAATTCAATGCGTGAAACGACCCATAAATTTTACTCAGAGGCCTTTTCTTTCAGGTTTGAGTTTTTCGTGCCGTAAATCTATGACAAGGGACGCACGGCTTTAATTCCCTTCCGAAGGAAGTCATACTTAGGAGTTTTACGCCCGAAAAAATCCATCGGTCCTGGCCGGGATCGCGATCTTGGGTTCAGGAGACGAGTATGTTTACCAATACACCATCAGGACCGACTAGAATTACAGCATCGAGTGTTCATTAGGTCAGACCTCATCCTCAGTTCTAGAATATCCAGGAATTTTAAAATGCAGGTGTGTACAGTTTCTCCAGTTCCCTGTATGCACCACGCGACATGCAGCAAGCTTGCATATAGATGTGCATGGGAGGAGTCTCCAATGCAACAGTTGAGTACTTCTGAAGGCCCCTGTAACACATAGACATGCTAATCTCTGTAGCTTGGTGGTTCACCTAAACGTGCTGAAGTGAAACAGATACATTTCTTCTCTGCATCTCAATAATTTTATCAAATCCTGGTGAATTGTTTTACGTACTAATCATTTCCTACCACTTTGTTCAAAACACCCAATACTTCGCATGCAAGCTATAGATATACGAAGAGTTCAGTTTCAAAAGATTGTAAATGGTGGTGAAGAATGTGGCATCTCCGTAATTCCGCCCTATCGGTATGGTGATGTCACCATCCATGATGAGCAACAAGAACAGTCTTTATTTCAAGTTGTGGAAGAACACAGAATAAGATTGCAGACAGCTACTGTAAAGTCCAAAGGAGTGTGATTTGTAATATGTAACTATAATAAGCGTATTTGTATTTGTGTATATAATAGAACTAGTTATTAGTGGAAATGGAAAAATTCCTCCAGAAACAAGATATCAGAATAATTTTTCATTTCTTTATTTGGTTTGCTAAAGGGAGCTGTTCAACCTCTCGGGCATTAGCGTCCCTTTCAATTCTGGTCGTGAAACGGTTGATTAAATTTTTCTCGGAGTTCTCTTGTTTCTGGCTTGAGATTCTTTCACGTGCCGTAAAATCTACGACTACGGACCAACGGCTTATATATATATAGCCTGACGCGAGCTAGAGAACACGACATCAGAGGGAACACGTTAGTATTTGTAATCGTAATTTAGAAACCTGCTCTTGTTTACACCGGAACGCTAGGGTCAGCTACAATGTATGGTCAATGCTAAGCCAACATGGCCTCCATGGTATCAAATGTTCCATCACTAGTCATCAGACATAAGTACAGCTTCTGATTTTCCTACATTCCCAAGTTATTCTAATGCTAATAAATATGAAAATTAAGAAACATTCCAGCTTCTTGGCGTATCTTTAAATGATCTCTTTTTGTATATTATTTATTGTGGATAGCCTACACCTGGGATAATATAAATATGAAGATATTTTAATTTTAAAACATTGCTTTTGATTGGCATCCTAATATTTTGTATTAAATTCTATACAATAAGATATATACACTGTATACCAAATAATCGCATACTTTTCCGGAATAGGCAAACTACTTATGCCGTAAGTTTTAAGTGAAACAGCAGCTCATTCAACAACCTGATGCACATACTTCATACATATATTTTTGTCCGAAAATTGCTCCCTTTGTTTTACTGTCATTGCGTAAATACTTTACTCTCGAGAACTGACATTAAATTCAACAGTTCAGATTTACTAACATATAAAAGAAATATTATTAATTTAGGTATACAAGGAAGTAAAAAGATAAGTATATAACTGCCTTCCTATTTAATATTAGCTTTGTAGTTTACTAGGTAAAAGAAATATTAGAGTAAATTGAAGGAAAGAAAAGTGGGTATATAACGCCTAATTTTGTTCATCCCTTAAAACCCTGTAAGGTGCAGCCAATATGGCATGCACGCCATGAAACTGCATGGGGGTATAACTGGAAAAACTGGCGGTTCGGGGATGATGTTAATTCAATTTTATTTATTTTTCAAAATGCTTGATATTATTCACTCTTCAGCATGTTTTGCTTTATTTACTTCCACTTCTACCTTACATTGGAAGGAAAAACCTCTGAAATTTTTCTCACTAGCTGGGACTGGAGCCTAAATTTGAAGCAATAAAGGCGTTAAAACGTTTTGGCTACTACTCCTTGTGATGTTTATTTTCCTATAGTGATTGTGAATTGCCTCGGGAACGTTTTAAGTATAATTAATTTTTTCCAGAATGTTGCCTCTAAAACAAGTTCGCGTCTAACAGGGGAGCTTGTGTTTGCCCAGTGACTGTGTGCGAAATTAATTATTCCAGTGAAGCACGGAAGTGTGCTGAAGCGCCGCTAGAGGGCAGCTACTCTGCTGATTCCTTTGCATAGTGGAGCCCCATCGGTACAGTCGGAAGTGTATACAACATGCTGAAAATAAACTCCAAGTGTTCGCCCTGGTCAATGGGGTTGATGTTGGTCTTCAAAGTGTCAGTTTTGTTATTTTGTTTTATTAAAGGACGCTCTTTAACATCCCAGGTAATCAGCGTTCCATTCAATTCAGGGCGTGAAACGGCCGATAAATTTTGTTCAGAGGGCTCTTCTTTCAGGCTTGAGGTTCTTTTACATGCCGAAAATGTACAACACGAGATTCACGGTTTTACTTCCCTTCCGAAGGAAGTCACACTTCGGATTTTACTACGGAAAAAATCCATCGACACTGGCCGGAATAACCCGCAATCTTGGAACTACGAGGCAAGTATGGTTACCACTACACCACCGGGGCCGTCATCAAATCATCAGTTGTTACTTATTTTGATAATTTTGATCTTTAAGTAACCCCGAAAGAAATAATTTGGTGACATCAGGTCTGGTTATCTAAATTCTTGTACGAGAGTGATTAAACAATTAAGTTATACTTATTACCACAAACTGACAGCACTGCGCAGAACAGCGTTAAATGTTTAGATCTTCATGGTTACGCTTGAGACTCGTATTCGGAAGGTTCCAAGTTTAATTCCCGTTGGGCCGTCCACCCAGACCTTGGGTATTTTCGTGGATTCTCCTGATCACTTAGGCGAATGCTGGGATGGATATTTCATTCCACGAATTTTTTGATCTCCCACTTCCATTCATTTCATTCCGTTGGTTCTGCTACAGGATCTAAGTGCCAGGGCGGGTGGGCTGGCGCGGTGTGACGGTGGCTTCCGCTTTGGAAAGGTTTCTTCTCTGGTTTCTGTAGTCGTGGCGGGCCTTCTGAAGTTGTCGAATAACTCGGGAGGGGAGAGCTCCATCGGCATCGGGGTGTTCTATCCGAAAACATGTTAGGGACCCCATTTGCAACGCGCAGTCAACTCTTGGCGTCTCTCTCGCCTGGCCCAGTCATGAGCAAAGCTAAAGTACCGAGAGGCTATTCATTCCACTTCAAGGTGTATATGGTTGATTGGCCGTTTCACACAGAATGTTCTGGAAATACGCGAAAATTTAGCAGGCTAACTTTCACAACTTGAAAATCATGTTCACCGACACTCGAAAAAACCCATTACTGGTAGCTTAGAGTGCTAGATGTTCGCTTTCACTTTAGTCTTATGTAACAAGAAAAGTTTGTACTTTTTATTAGTATTCATTTCCCGGTTACAATCTAAAATCTAAATATATCTCTATTATTAACTATTGACACAAATAAGTCACTGTGGCTATTACTTTTTATATAATTAAATAAAGAATTATATATCCTTGCTGAAAACAATGAAATTAATACAGTATTTACAAACATATTAATATTAAATTATAGGACGGACGCAGATTATAAATATTGCTACACAACATAAATGAGTAACACCAAACTTTACATCTGCACTATGCAGTAAGGATTTTCGGCCTAAATGATCAGGAAATTTATTTATTTACATTCCATGTAACAAATGTATTTAGCCATACATTTCTACCTCTTTTTTTACAAACTGATTTCAATGGGGAGGGGGGGAAGAGCGACACTATCATTTTCACTGAAACCTTATCAGTATTGAGTACATTGCTACTTACATCAAAATGTAATTCGAGGGGTATACAAAAATCGGGCACATGAATCCACGCGATAGTCTAATATATTTCAATGTATTTAAAAATATACATCATGTAAGGAGGTGCTGAAATTTGCTGTCTTCATTTTCCACACATTTCTAGTGTCTGTTTATAAAATTGCCAATTACTGTTCTTAATTCTCTTTAAGGAATTAAATTGATATCTTTACGGATGTTATCCATTAGTTGTTCTGAAATATATGGCTACTTACTAATTGTGAATTGCATTGCAAATTGGAACTTGATCATTTGGGAATTTCTGTTATTAGTCTCCTGACACATGAGTATACTCGTTACGGATATACGAATCATAAATATACATTCATTGTAGAACAGAATAATTACACCTTGTATTTTTAATGTATTGTACTTAGAAGACTACTCTAGATTAGGCACGTGTTATTTCTTTCACTGTTCACATGATATTCACTGAGGGTGCGAGACTCAAGGGCAACGTAGCAGTTCGGTAAATCTCGCAATGATTTATCAACCGATGCAGTCTCACATCACCGCAATTCTCGTCGGTAATAAGATAGTTGGATTTTCTCATACACATCTATGAAATAAGCGTATTGAAAGTTAATAGTGGTGTCCTCGTTTATTTAACTTGTTTGCTTAACTATTGAAATTACTGAATATAATAATTAAATTGTTGACATATTATTTTTGTTTTTCTACCATTACTTTGTTTCCAATCTACGGCGGATTGACTGATTTCCTCTAGCAGGAGGTTCCACTCTACTATGTGTATGCAAAACTAGCCTTAATTAAAGGTAAACTGGACAAACAGTGCCGCCAATGTAGCATTGCTGTACATATACAGCTGCAGTAACTTGTTTTCATCACATTATGTATGTAAAACCGCAACCAGTAGCGAGCGATACATTCAAGCTTTGAAAACACAAGCCCCTTGTTTATGGTTTGCTTCATCTACTCTGAGAGCCTTCTCGCTGATTCAATAATTCCAAACAAACGAATATGACACGATCCAATATGATGGACCGTCATAGAAAAATTCAGTTGTCATCCAACAAATGCAATGGAAGCAATTATTCGCCTGTTTGGTAGAGTGAATATTTGAACGTTAATTTATTTTAGTAATACTTTCTTATAAAACCTTACCTGTGGCTGAAAAGTACATTTAAATCACGTGTGCGTGTGAATAGATATTTGACAACAAATCGTTACTTTTTGCACTGCAATATTCCCGCACCAAGTTACCTTCTCTTGTTAGCTATCAAGAGGTTCATGTCCTCATTAGTGTTGCGCAGAATACGAGATGAGGTCCTAAACAGTGGAAGACAATCAGGGCCTATCATGAACGAATATTGCAACAGCAAATTTTAGAGCAGCCTGCGGGATTACTTTTGGAACGGGGATTTGTGGGTATTATTTCCTAAGGCTTATTTTAACTGTGTTTCCAGTTCGTTTTCTCCCTGAATCTGAAGATTTTTGCTTCTCCTAATTTGTTATACTGAGCACGGTGAAAATACCCAATTCATTCTTTGTATTATAATAACATTTGCTCCTAAACATAATATAGTTCCGTTAATATTACAATGTTAGAGAATACACTGAAAATTGCGTTTATACATATGAATATAACGGAATTACGAGTGATTATTTAGACCTTCTACAACAAATACTGTTCTCTTTAACTTATCTATAGCTTAGGTGATTTTGTAATGCGGTACTAAAGGCTACATTTCTTCAATAGATATATACTACCATGGTATTCTATAACACTACATCATAACAACGAGTATATTAGGTACTATTTAAGAGTAATTTGGGAATATTTTAATAAAATATTACTAATAGAAATATCGCATTTGTAAAAAATATTTAGAGCAGTGACTAATGGAAATGTTTTTATGAAATAAGTTTAGAAAATGAAAATAGTATTTATCGCATGACCCTGTTATAATTTTAATATATATTAGAAATATTTTAGAATATATTGTTTTATTATAATTAATAATGCTAATATTACGTATTCGATCTAATGTATAGTTCTAGGATAATACTTTTTATATAATAACTCTGTTATTATATAATGCTAGCAGGAAAGATCTCAAGATGGTTTTTTTTTTTTTTTGAGTAGTGTTTAACGCCCGTTTTTACTACTGAGGCACCACAGGCGGTTCTCAAGATGGTGAAGTAACTAAATGAAACTAAAGGTGAACACAAAAGGCAAGCTCTTTTTAATGACCAATCTTCAGGTGCAAGACAGTTATGTTTAGTTTTTGGTCGCTCAGGATGCCGGTGTCAAGAGTAAATTACTGATGACTCGTTCGCTTAGAAAAAGCAATACTTCTAGTGCCATGAGTAGCGGGAAGTTTGGGTATAGTAATTAGAGGACCGGCGACCCAAACGCGAGGGCGGGTGCAGTCCTAAGATCAAAGTCAGATTCCATCTCTGTCGCAAAGTAATGTTGTACAAGGATCGGATGTAGAACAAAGTCACTATACCTAACCTGTTTTTTTTTTTTTCAGAAACGCCTCCTAATCTACGCCACGCTACGATCCATTATAATGTATAGTTTATAATGTTATCGTCGTGTAATTATTGTAATGAAAAAATATCCTTTCCCAGTCCGTTCAGCGGGGCTCAACAAAACAGGGAAAATTATCCTGAGATTCTGTTGTCGTGAAAAGCAGGCAAAAAATCAAGGCAATCAATAATAATAACAAGAAGAAGAAGAAGAACAACAACAACAACGTCAACAAACCACTTTAAATGACGCCTAAAGGGTGAATTTTGAACCACGCTTCAACATATCTTTAGGAAATTGTATATTTACCAAAAGTTAAGTTTTCTTTTTTATGAAAAATAGTCACATCACAATAGATTGTAATCATGGTTTCTATTACACACGTTTAAACTCAGAATTTTTAAAATTTTGGCACCCGGTATACTTAAGAGACATATGAAATGTTATTATATACATAACGCTTAAAATCGTATTAAATACTTACTTGATACTCAAAGACAAATATTTACTATAATAAAATAATTAATAAAATGCTTAAAACATTCCACTGAGAAGAAAAAATCGTATGGCGAAAGAATACAAAAGTCAGTATTTTGCACAAAATGACTTCAAATATTGCTGCAAAATGTGGCAGAATGATTCTCAATGAAATAAGGGCACATTTTTAGCGAGTTCCTTCCAGTTATTCGAATATAAGACAATAGTAACTCTTAGTCCAAAAGAACCAAAACACGCCGCAGTATTTTGAGCGCAAGTGCGTGTCTGTGATCATTGTTTTGGCGTGCAAGTCTCCGACGACTGGATCTGGGAAGTTGTTGGCAAATAGACAAGCTAGATATCTTGCAGAGCTTGTGACAGATATTTGTCCCTTAAGCTCTTGTTCCTCTTAAGTTTAGCTGGTCGATACTTTACCCTCGTGTTTATTCAGTGGAGTGACAAACCCTCTGCTCAATTGCTGCAAGTGTTCTTCACTTGCCGGTTTTCTTTCCCAACAATTTGGACTGCGCAACAGTTTGGCGTCCACACTAGAGGGGCTTAAACATTTATCTTTCTTAAGAATCTTATAAAACCTGTATGGGCTTGAATTACAACAGAAATTAATACCAGTGTTAATTTTCTATGAAAACAGTTATTTTACATAAGACAAGTTATGCTAAAACAACCACACACACACACACACACACACAAATATATATATATTTATCTGTTATGTGAGTTAGTTGCCTAACCTGATTTTATAATGCTTTCATTTGTTTTCTATGGTTTGAATTTTCGCCTTCAAAAACATGCTTTCGACTTGAAAAATATTCGTGTATCTTCCTGTGTTTCGGAACGAATTATATTCATGACAAGCATGTCTGTTTATTGCCGTCCCAGGCAATTAGATAAACTTGTCTACTTCAGCATTTTGCTGCTATAAGCGATAATTACAGATGTGGTTTCGTATTGTTGCCAAAAGAGAGGCATGGAAAATGTTTAATTCTTAAGCAGCAACATTCTTTAATCTTTCTGTTATTTTTGATGGAGTCTTTTCTCAGGCCATATGGAAAACTGAATAAGAAGAGTTAACAAGATTTGAGGATATATAGGCTGTTAAAGCTGTCTAATATTTTAGGTGTTTGGTATTAAAAGAAGAAAATTGCCTGATAAACGTGGGTTCTACAACACATACTCTCTGAGTTCTGAACGCTTCAATCATAGTTGACAACCCTGACACGGATAGCATGAAATAATGAAAACAAAAGCTCGGTTGCGGATTTATCATAGAGGTCAACAGAGTGTTTTGTGTTAAAGTAAATATTAGTCTGCAATCAGTTTTGTGGCTATTGTTGTGTAGTTCCAGTCTTGTGCACATTACTCTTAACTTTGGGTACGTACCGAGGTGTCTTACCTCTTACAGTAGAATGTGCATGACATTTTGTATAGTAGGCTACTGTACTTTCGCCCTTGCGAGTCCACTCAGCAGTGGACACTATTCCACAAGGGAAATAGCGATATAATTTTATACTCTGGTGTAGCAAATGGAAGAAACTTTCACACCGTGCCCTCAATGCTGAAGGTTGTCCAGCACGCAGGGTATCATCTGTTAAACTGTTCAGTCGACTTTGCTGGCGTCTTGGGGAAACAGGTTCCCTAGCACCTCAAAGGGAGACAGTGGAAGGCTTGGCTCAGTTCGAACCCTGATATGGAGGAGCGTGTGCTAGGTTATGGAAGACAATCTTGGAACAAGTGTGCTACCAAATAGCAGCAGCAGAAGGCGACAGTCATCCTCTTGTTTGAGCCGTACTTTATGAACAATGCTGTGCCCACACCATGTTCAGCGGGTCCAAGTCCTTAGGCCACAAGACCATCTTATCAGATTGCAGTTCTGCCATCGATTCTTGCAAAAGTGTGGTGCACCTCATCTGTTTATAGCGAAAATTTTGTTTACTGATGAGCGGAGTTCTCAAGAGGTGGATTTTCATAATTACCATGTGCGGGCTGCTGAGAGTTCACATGCAGTTGAAGAAACAAGGCATCAGCAACGATTCTTAATCAACGTTCTTAGCCATAGATTAATGAGGTCATACGTACTAACATGGAAATTAACTGGAGCTCTTTATCAGGAGTTTCTTACTAACGTATTGCCTATCTTGCTGTAGGATGTGCTATGTCATAAAGACTACAGATGTGGTTCATGCACGATGATGCACCAGCCCATTTTCTACACAATGAGCATGAACACATAATCCCGACATTTCAGGACGGCTGAATTAACTCTCTCATTCCCCAGATCTAAAACCCTTAGACTTTTGATTATGGGAGCACATGAAGTAATTGGTATACGCCATTCTAATCAGCCATGTGCAGACACTACAGAATGCATGTCATAACATACAAGAACAATCGTGTAAATTTCAAAGAGTGTGTGATTCTTTACACCGAAAGGCATGATGTGTTGCCATGAATGGGCGTTACATTGAACACATCCTATGAACGAATTCAGATTTCAGAAAGCATGTGTTGTAGGACCCATGTTTATTTGATATTTGTTTTGATACATACTATCAATTCCTAAAATATGGTTTAAAGAAAAAATCAATGTTTTGATTATATAGCTAAAGTCGAAATTTGAATATCTCTTGCTTTAAGTTTATTAAATAGAACGAAGTACATTTTGTGTTAAAATACATAGATGGGTGTTTCATGTCTAAAGTGAATTCTGTTAACTGCTAAAGCACGTAATTAGAAACGATGCTACATTTTTGTCTTTAGGGGCTATAAGAGGCAACATGTAACTTACGTAAGAACCTCGCCTCTTTCCGGCAATTAGACACGTTTTTTTTTTTTTTTTTTTTTTTTTAAGCCTTTGTATTTGTCAAGGGGGGAACAAAATCGATGATGTTTCTCAATCTCTGGGTTCTTACCATGTAGAAGGTGATTCGGCATGTTGAAAGGTTGTTGGGGGGGGGGGTTAAAATCTATAGTAGAAATGCTGAATTTTAAAAAAGACAGCTTTTCGTTTTGATTTTTACATTAGAATTAACCCTGACTTTGTCTGCGGTCACAACTTCATTTATAGTTCTTATTATTCATTCCAAGATAAATTATTTGTAATGACCATCAACGAAAAGCGTCCTCAAAACTAAAATATTTCTTAATAGTGATCTCACAAAGAGTTTAACGTTATTTACGAAGAAAATCTAATGATTAATGATGTCAGATACATTAAAAATTTACCGGGATTTCACGTAAAAACTATTCCGCACGCGCGGTGTTTTGATTCTCGGCGGCTGGGCTTCGCTTCTAAATTTTTGTATAAAATCTTACCTCATAGAAGTTGCTGGAAATGTCCTCCCTCTTTGGCTAAACAGGAATTGTATCGGGAACACACATTCTAATTGATATGTTTAAGTTCAGTCATTGTAATGTTTCTGAGTTCATTGTGATATTTTTCTTTAGTTCCTCCAATGTGTGAGGGATTGTTTTATAAAGTCTGTACTTCAGACAATCTCACAGGTAAAAATCACGCACTATTAAATCTGGTGAGTGAGAGGACCATACACCAGCACTAATCACTCTATCTTCAAACACTTTCTTAACTTTATTCATGGACTCCGATGCTGAATGAGCAGATGCACAACCATGTTGAAACCACCCATATGATTTCTCTTCATTTCTAAGCTGCTGAATGGGGTCAAAATGTTTCTTTTGTACCTTTCTGCATCTACTTTTGTCTCGTTAAAAATCGGACTGATAAAACGCCTTGCGCTAACAGCACACCAAATTCCAACATTCCTATCATAAAGAGAGGTGTCCTGTACCGATGTGGATTTTCGGTACACCAGCAAAGCGTATTTTGATTGTTTACACGGCCATTCAGATGAAATAAGGCTTCTTCTGAAAAGAGCAGAAGCGTTGGTTCCATTTACCATTTATTCACAGATGAAAAAAACACTCACAATAACGCAATCTTGCTATTGTGTCGCCTTGTTTTAAATAATGGACATGTGTGCATGTGTACGGTTTGAGGTTTAATAATTTTGTTGCTTTAAGTGCAGAACTCACTGAAACCCCCACTTATTGCGTTAATTTCGGGAGTGATTTTATTTGCGAACTTTCAAGTTTTACACCGATTTCGACTAGTTAAAACTGTACGTTTCCTCATATGTTTTCTTGTTGTGTACTGATCCAGCAGAATTACATTTATTATCAGTATCTTACATTGCTTCTCAGGAAATGGATAATTGACAAGGGAACTTCAAAAGAAATTTTGCTCGAACACGACGAGTTGACTTGTATTTGTGGTAACATTTACACACGAAAATGCGCTGGTCTGTAGTCAACTGCCCCATCTTGGCGAAGCTCAACTACTGCACTGCTTCCAGGCAACGTTCAAGGATAGAAGGGCAGACTTGTAGGGGAAAGAGGGGGAGCGCCGCTCACAACAGACAGGGTTCAAAACACAACGCATGCGCGATAGGTTTTACGTGAAAGCTCTATACTTTATTTCCACAGTACTGCAATGCGATATGTACAAGAATGAGTTCATCAGTCATTCACTCAATTTTCTACGGTATAATATGCTTTCTTGGCATCACCAGTCATTTGCGAGGAGTTAAAAGACATGCAGAACATTCTGTTGCACTTAATTGAAAATGAAGAATTTTTAGGGCACATTTTAGTTCGATTATGTGCCAATGAAGTCAGAATTTCTGAATGGAATGAAACAGAATAACGATTGGGAATAGATACGGAGAAATACTTACATTTCAATGGAGAATACTTAATGCACTATGAAATAGATAAACATTTCAATTACCTCCCATTAAATGGGTTCGCAGCTTCAATAGAACAAATCTTCTCTTTGATGAATGCATTGCAGACAGATGAAAGAAACCTCATTCAGGCTAGTCGGTCAAAGGATTTGCACTTATGAGTTCCAGAATACAAGTTACAAGTGTTACCGCCTGAGCCCCCCATATGCTTAGATTTTTATACCATCTGGAAAGTTTCTTATACACAAGTCCAGTAAATGTTATTTAAACGTTATAAAGAATAGCTTAAGTTAAACTTGCTTCTTTTATTACATACCCTTTAATTTGATGCAACTTTTAAAATAAAGACGTGTATTTACGTTTTACATTTTCAGTCTGTTAATGATCTCACTTTACGTAATAACTTTTCCTTGCTTTCCTTCTTCCGAAAGCGAAGGGCCAGAGCCAGCCGCGGCAACCACTGCGTCCTCTTCCTGCTCTGGTTTCAACATGTGACAATCCGCTCGTCACAAACATGCGACTTTACAGATTGAAAAGACACCACCTTCTCTTTCAGCCGAGGTCACAAGGCACGTACTCGTAAACGGAAGGTCTGTGATTCGATTGCTGGCAGAACCGTCCTTCCTGACTTGAGTGTTTACTGTTTCACATAGGATCTTCAATCATTAAATGACACCTATCTTACAGCTCTGCAATGCACAAAAAAGCATACCAATGAAAGATCATTTAAATCAATACTCTTTGTGGAAACAATAAATTATGTTATTTGTTTAATATTTGTGGCAGTTTTTATAATTGTGTGGAATTCGGGGGGTGGATTTTTGGATCGTTGAGGCGCCAATTCAGTGGCGGTTTCTGTTAGTTGCAAACAGCCACAAGTTAGGAAACCCTTTATGGGGCGGATCAACAATGGCGAGTAGGGGTTGCGGAAGGAATTCTTAGAGGTGTCGGCCCTAAGCTCACACGAACTTTGTCTCTCACCACTCCAACAGTTTTTATAAGGAAAGTTCTCCACACCAGATTTTCGTCCTCTACTAATAAATGATTACGGCGGACATTGCCTAATAACTGACTACAGATGGACAATACTTAATTATTCGAAAAGGTTCTTCCCGCAGGTCTCTTCTGTCAACTCGCTTTCACAATCTCACAACTGTTTTCCTGTTCTATGGTCCTAGACTGTTCCGACCTTTTCTCGTCTCCCCTCTCTTGTATGCTGTCCCTCTAACAAGCAATGCTACTTTCCAGTGCAACCTTCAAAACTTAGGATATGATGGCTGGCCCGCTCCTCTTCAAGAATTCTTAAAGACTTCTCACCCCAACAAAAGCAACGGTCTTAGGGCGACTGTACACAAGTGATTACAGAGGTAGCGGCAGGTCACACATAAAAGGAACTTTAGATGTTCAATAATTTCCTGGTAATAACCTCTGCAGCAAACACTTTGGTTGTTACATTGTGAGACATGTATGCTGAGGAAAATATATGAAATAAGTATGCAAACTTAATGTATAAATGTATTAAATAAACGTGTAAACTTAATCTAGGCAACAGTATATAATACGCTTAATTCAGATTGCAACGGTAATTGCCTAGAGGGTTCGAGTCCGGGGAGTCCCCGTATCACATCGTTTGGGATATAGTAAAAAAAAATAGTACAGTGCAATTTCCTATGAGGTATGTGCTTATGTTTGCTGTAGAATATTGTCATATGTGTGACAAGGTTAGTCTTAAATCTGTTCAACTTCAGCCTTTCATTCCACCCTTGGCACACTTTTCAGTATATGTTTTTTCGTCTTCAGCAGAGCTGTACCAACTAATTATATATTTCGAGTATATAATAGATGTAGGCTAAGCTAATTTATAGGAAGTATTAAATTAACTGCAAATTGTATGCAATGCACACGTTCCTTCTCTTTTCAAACTTTCAATGCACATTTAAAAGGTTTTTGGGTCGAAGAAATAAATAGACTACGGATGGCATAAATGAGATCGGGGCCGATCGATATTTGCAGTTTCTTCGTGTACAAGTGGCCTTGGATGGTAACCCAGCTCAAGCAACAGATCATAGCAGTGATAATAATAACTTTAGTTCACCCTGACACCGTGTATTTGATACACGAAAGAATTACGTGATCACAGGGGTCAAACCGGCAAAAAATAACCATTAAGTGTAAGGCGCCTTCCAGAGACCAAACTAGTGCCCTTTAGCCACAAGAAAATTAAATTTTCCCTTCGTTGCTCACACTGAAATCATGTTACGACTACGTCTGTACAATCACCGCTCATGGATCCTGGCCGTCCAGTGTCTGCCTCACCTCATCCCTTCCTGAGATGTTCCCACTTGGATGAAGGTCCAAACGGGCCAGCCGTGAGCAAGGCACAAATACCGAAGTATCCTCCTCCGCTCCAAACAATCCAAAAATTCAAACTGGGTTAGTAGATCATTAACTCTCTCACCGCTCCTATGAAAAGTACAGGATGACCAACGAAAAACCGGCCCACCGCCTCGTAAACAAAAGTGAAAATTATATGTACTTATTGCGTTAGTTTACGTGTCGACTTTGGAGGGCTTCTGAGCATTCGTGCTTGAATATCCGCTACTACAACAGGTGTAAGAGCGGACGGGGCTTGGTTTTTTCATGTTTGCAACTGATCTGGTTGTACGCAGAATCTTGTATATTGCTCTATACAAAAACACCGGCACCAGGAAATTTGACTGCGAATTTCCCTTGTGTTTTCCTAAGGGAACTGGTATAGATGTACGTCTCCACTATTGCGATTCTTTGTTTGAGAGAACACATCTCGCACATGAATACCTCCTCACGGCACAAATCGCTTCCTCGTACTAACGCAGACTTTGAAATAGCCACCATCTATGAACTACAATAACACAACTTAATTATTTTTCCTTTCACCTCACCGCTACATTCCTTCATTATCTGGCTCGCCGGGATGACATTGAGAAAGATTTGCGGATTAATTTTAGACGTGACAAACTTACCACAATATCACTTTTATGACTCCCAGACATCATAAATACCAAAATTTCCATTTTGCGTTGTCATCAGTATCGAACTCTTCATATTTCTGCACACCCGACAATACAATTATTTAAATTTTGAATTAAATATTAAAATTATTTTTTTCAAAAATATTTCTGCTCTAGCTACATTCGTTCTAATCAAGCAATTACACATCAACTATTGTGAATCTACTTTAATGCTAACTTTATAAAAAGAGTAATAAATATTAATTAAGTTGTTCATTATCATATTGTAATGAAATAGAAATATATTTGTCTCAACGTATTTTGATTTAGGTAAGATTACTATATGAAAACATTTATGCGGACATGCCCGCTCTTTTTTATAATTAAAATTAAATTTAGTACATTTTTTATGAAATTCCCTATTTTTCCGCATTTGTTATATTAAAGTATATTTTATTCGGTTTTTTTTTTCGTAAGCATGAAGGGAACTTTCAGTATTGGTAACATCGCGTGAACAAAGATGGCAGATTTTGGAATTAGACCGGTTAAATTAACAATTGATTCAAAGTTTTGATGTTATCAACTTAGGGTGGGACGTCATATTGGCGATATCCAGTTGTGAGGTGTACAAATTGATGACATTTTTATCTCTTTTCCAATTAAAAGAAAATGTTCACTTCATGTGGGTGGAGATCATAATCAAGCCAAAGGCCACTGGTGGCCAATGTCATTAAGGCACGGACTCGTGAACGGGAGGTCTGGGTTTCCCAGCAGGACTGTCCTATCTGACTGAGGTTTTATCCAGGTTTTCCTCAGACCTCATAAATGGCAAATGCGCAGGAGGTATCTTAAACTTAAGCCGGAAAAGTTTCCTTTCTCCTTTCCTAACTTATCATTTCATATCATCATCTGTGTCCACTGCGTGTGATGCCCCAGTAGAAAGTTAATCATTATTAAAGAAATAGTCAAGCCAAGTGGCTCAATTTACTTTTATAATATCAGGCCGTAAGTGCAATACTGAAAACTTTTCTGTACAAATACAAATATAATAAACCAAGGGAGAAAAGAAAATTAACCTCCTTTCTGTGAAAGCATTTGATTTAGTAAAATTTAATTTAAGACATTTTACACGCAAATATGTTTGACAATTGGTATAGTAACAAGGAATTGTTAGAAAAATGTAGGTAGTGAAAAAAACACGTAGGAGCTGCAAAGTAATACAAATGATGAACTAGGTGCATAGCTGTGTGTCAGTGTTTTCAGATTATGTATTTGTTTATTACGCTCTGCGTTCCTGGTATATGAGCATATACATCGCTGGAAAGTATCTTGAAAAGAAATAAGTTAAAGGCTAGTTAATTCTGCATAATTAAATATAATCAATTGCTTCATTAACTTTAAGTTCTTATAGATTAGGCAACCATAGAACTCTTCAGCGTGGTACATTTAATCGGTTTATTAGAATGTGAATTACCTTAAGAGTTTTCAGTGTGATTTGGGTAAAAAAGCACACTGTAGATTTTTTTTTTTTCATTTTCCTATAATTTCAACTGTTTTTGAGCTTAGGAAAAAATGGTCATAAAGGTAAAGGTGTTCAATATATTTGGAATGTTTCTGAACCAATAAGCGAAAAAAAAAAAAAAAATAATAATAATAATAATAATAATAATAATAATAATAATAATAATAATAATAATAATAATAATAATAATAATAATAAAATTAAAGTAGCCAAGCATGCTAATATGAATGAAAGTAACCTTTAAATGAGTCACGAATACAAAACGTTTGAAAATGGCTGGTGCAAGAAACAGCTGCTTTAACATAAAGGTCATGCTGGAGAATATTAGATGTTTGTCGGTGAACTATCCTAAAGCGGAATGGCGTGGACGAGGACTGGGCTATGTCGTCGACAATAGAACTGTCTGGAGAAGAAGGCGCCGGTATGCATTCTCTTGTTACCATTTTTCTCTCGGGCAAAGGATTCAAAAATAGGAACGAGTGGAAATAGCATGAGAAATTCTTCTCACTGGAGAATCCCCTTAGGTTCTATTTCCAGGGTAATTCCTTGGCGTAGCACCAGAAGGTTACCTTAGTAATCACTTACTGTAGCCTTTTGCAAGTCACATTCCTTTACAAGTTATTTCAGTTCCAGGACACTCATCATATTTCCAATACAAATGCCGAAGAGGTTAACAGTAACGTGCCTGTTCACACATCAATGTGACAAGTTATATTGATTCAGCCGGAAAGATGACGCGACAAGATGTATGCTGAGGGCAACTGGGAGGGTATGAATAGAATGAATTGTGTTTAACGCCCGCTTTTGCTACAGTTGCACCACAGGCGATGGGCACTGGTGACACATGAAATGAAATTATGAATTGGGAAAGGATTTATTTTTAAGGGAGGAAACGTTCCAGGCCTAAGTTTAGGGTACTTCCCCGGCATTTGCCATTTATGAGGACTGAGGAAAACGTGGAAAAAACCTCGGTCAGGGAGGACGGTCCTGGCGGGATTCGAACCCCAGACCTCCCGCTCACGAGTCCGCGATTTAACGATTTCGGCCACCCGTGGCGGTACTGGGAGGGGGAAGACTAATAGTGGAAGAGCATTGAATAAGCAAAGATAAACTGGGTATAGGAAAACATCACTGAATTTTTAAGTGAGTATTAATTCCGTGAGTTTATGAAAGCTACATGATTTCTCTGCGTGGTTGCAGGGTCACCGCGCGTAAAGTTAGCAGTTTATTTTCATTTTTACACGATACTGTACTTAAATCTGATGAAAAAAATGAACAATAACTTATAAGAGCTGCTGAAAATGATGCCTCTCAGCGACAATAAATTGCCGGCATACGTAGGAAATTCCTGCAGTTCATCTAACGTTTCCTTCGTAAGAACTCCGCAGTTCGAAACACGTTGCTTGTCATTGATAGATCCTATCTCTCATAATTTGTTTGTCTGAATAATTTCCAGCGAATTGCCTTACAACTTCTATGCAAGAGCCCATTTTCATGATATATGATACTTAAAAATCCATTCTTCAAAATTATATTTATTTAGTGGCGTAACTAATGAATAACAATAACATACAATCTACAAACCAAGTAATGCACATGCGCTAACAACGTTTCTCTCAACGACTGTGCAACGACATTTTCGAGCACAATTAACAAGGAGCCGCCTGTTTACAACAGCTTAATAAAACGGTTTGAAACATTTAGGGATGAAGGCTGATGACATGTACAGGACCATGTGAAGAAACAGTGGATAGTGTGCGAGAAATTTATCAGTCACAAATGAATAAACACAGTGACGATTGCGTCTTTCAACATGACGGCTGTCCAGCTCATTTCTATAATGGTGCACGTGGCTATCTCAACCACAACGTTGTGAAGGAGGCTTTGGACAAGAAGAGGGCCGTCACCTTGCACTGATCGATTGTGAAATGCTAACATACTGTGGAAAGAATTATAGTTAGCTGGATGTCTGCCATATCAGCCAGGGCTGACACATTAAAACAGAACTTGAGAGTTTATCTATACTTCAGTGTGATAAAATGTAGTTTCCCTTACATAATTTAATTGTAATAAATTTATAAAATGTTTCACAGAATTACGAAATATCCTATACTCATCTGCTCTCCTGAAGCCTCGTGGTCACCCTGTCTCTATTTAAGAGCACTGAGCAAAAACATTTAAATACACCTGTTTTATAATTTTCTTGTCAAAATTTATTCATTGTAAACCATCATGAAATTTCAGTGCTCATGCCAACAGCTTAAAAACCGACACTGTCAGCCGAGGACGTTAAAACTCGGACTCGTAAATGGGAGATCTGCTGTTCCATTTCCGCAAGAATCGTCCTCCCTGACTGAGGATGTTTCCAGATTGTTCTCCGTCCTCATCAAAGGGTAATGCCGGGAAGGTGCTCTAAACTTATTTTTAGGGCACCAAATAAAAATGCTATCTCAACTTGTCATTTCATTTCATATGCCATCACCATCAGTGTTCACCGTATGTGATACCTCAGTATGAAATGAACGTTAAAACTATTTCAAAAAGAATTGCCAGTAATGCTGAATCTTTCTAAATAGTTCTTAAAGAATATCTGAGTAAAACGCACGTACTGTTGTTCTATTCACGTATATACCAAAGACGGTTCATTGTGGTTATAAATACCTATTCCATTATAATTTAATTATTACTGTATAAATTATTTGTATTATGTAATAATACATAATTGTATAACATTAATTTATGCTTTACAATTTCTATGTTCATTGTAGTACAAATTAGAGTACATCAGATTTACTAGCAAATCGTCAATTTAATTGTACTATTCGGACACCGTGGCTCTGAAGGTAGAAGGTAGGGAGTTGCCTAGAGTGAGGGTGGTTAGGATAGTATTAGGGAGTACTGTATCGGAACTTTAAGTAATTTATCTTCATTGTACATTGTTGGAGTTCAGTTTCGTTTGTGCTAATTATTTATTTTGTTCATCCTCTCGAAGAATTTCGGCAGACAACAAGTTGGTAGAATTTGGTGAGCAGACGAAAATACACTCAGCATGATCCGCGGGGAGTTTGGCGATGTTTTTACGTGCATTGTTGCTCCTAAATTCGATTATCAGTATATTAGAGTAAGCTTGCCAATTCATTATACGATGCGTGTGTTTAGACCATTAAATCTGGCGCGGAGCGAAGCATTTGCTTTTCAATTCTGTTGAGGGCTCGACCACATGGGTCCCTTGCATTACAGCCCAAAACGCAGGAAAACATTTGCCGGCTGCAACATACGCAACAGACATGTCACGCACGCATTGTGCCCGAGGGTGACCGAGGAGTCCCGACGCATCCCGAGTGGGGGTGGTCGAGGGGAATCGATTCCCAGCGAGCGCAGGGACGTTGCGTTCAGCGTCGCAGCAAACAGAGCAGGATCGCCGTCCGTCTGCGTGCCCGACATCTTGCGGTCGTTGTGTCAAACTCCCAGGTAAGCATGGTTGTATGTGCATCAGTGTCTCGCATCACCCTCTCTCATTATTGGTACCATAAAAGACAAAACGTTGCACCGGACCTGTGTGGTGCTCGCGAAATTCTCTTCTAACGCTAACGCATTTATAGAAATAAACGTCACAGCTGTAGCTATTTATAGGGAAAAGTAAAGTTTGTTGGGGAAGGCAAGGGCACGTGTTGTATTGTCATCAGTACTCCCGCTGACTCCGAGAAATTCACTGAACAGTAAGTTGACACTTTCTGTGAGAGTGCTTGGTTTTTGGACTAGATTTATATGTCCTTACTTGCCATAGCCCCAAATGCATGGAAATGCATGTGCAATGTCATTGCGGGTATGTGAAACTATAGGTTAGTTACGGAGTTAACGCTTTCATGTAATTCCAATGAAATTTTCCACAAACATGGGTCATTTTGGGGCAATTTTAGGCTTGTTATGATTGTGCGGTGCCTAATTCTTGCTACATGCTTATATATTCAACATTTCGAAACAGTTTAAAATTATTATGAGGTTAAGGTTAGAAGTACGTGTTATTCAACAGATTGAATAGTGCGATTTTTCAATATAAATGAAACTTTGTAACTTGACTGAAATACATAAACAGCTTAAGAAGTTGTTGAACTGGGGAGTACCATCAGCTGATGCAGTGACTCCGTTCTGAGTGAGCGCTTGTTTCAACTTGTCTGAAATTTGTTCAGGGGTTTGGGTTCGCAACTAGCATAATAATGTAGTCCCTAAAGCACCTTTTTGCTCATAGTTGCCCAGCTAAAAGATATCTTTTACCATTTAATATAGCTAATCTGAAACATCGAGGGCGTGGCCACGTAAACTTGTAAATTTATTCTTCTCTTATATTAGTTCAGGAATTTAAGTGCGCAGCATTTCTGTCCGGTTACAGCACTGATAACCACGTGTCTAATATGTGGAATAATTTCTGAATAAAACGGAAATTAAAATCTTTAATTTCAGCAGCCTGAGCGCTAAGTATTTTATCCTTAAAAATATGCGAATTAAATAATTATGGAATGGAGTGTGCATGAATACGAACACAAATAATTTTTTTTTTTTCAGTTCTGAGAAGAGCAAGTAACAAACAAATATCAGTCATTAAAGTAAATTGAATTATTTCTGTAAGCATTGCTTAAAATAATTTGTAAAACTGACTAACCTTTAAGACACTTCAGAATAAAAATATAAATATTAGAATAAAAAAGTATTTTAAAATATTTCAATAACATGTTCTAATTCTTTGCATAAAGATAGATATTGCAAATTAACATTGTTATTAATTGCGTGAAATATTAGTGAAAATTTCTGTTTCGTTATTGAAGCGCAAATTAAGTCTTTGTTATGACTAACTCATTTATCATAACTGAGCTGGGTGTTTCATCAAGCTATACTTTAGTATGAACGCAGTTATTTTCCTTGATTTTCTGCTTGAGAAGTGTGAAATATGTGCTATGGATGCTATTTATTTGACTCCCGACTTTGTCAAAGAGTGTATTTTTGATCTAGCATTTTATTAAGTGAATATCTTCTAGCACTTCTAAATTGAGGTGCTCTTTCATGTACATTTGTTTATTTACTTAAAATTATACCTGTATCAAGTGCTGAGATAGACATATTAGTGTTGATAAAGCAATTGCTGTAAATGAACTCAGGATCTACAAGTGTCCTAGTCAAGCCTGCTCGTATATGCAAATAGTTTACGAAGAAATCAGGAAGGTGACTTTAACTTATGTTCTAAATTAGTCATAATAAATGTATCTTTTCTCATGTATGAGGCGCGGTTTCTCAAAGCTCTGTGCCTAACGTTGAAAAAACTACTTATTACTTCACCTTAATTGTTACATTTAACTTAATCTCTCTGAATATCTATACATTTATTCCAGCAAAGCCATAATAACATTTTCTCGTCTCTTAAGTGTTTTTACGGAAGATCTGCAAAAATTCTTTTACAGTTACAGTCGCTTCTTTCATTCATAAAAAAACGCTGACCAGGGAGAAAGACGTTGAGCTATGAGAACAGCTGGAGGTCAGAGGTAGCCAAATCTGAGAAGTAAAATGGATGTTCAAACAATCCATACCTCAAACTCTCAATTTTCCATCATTAAAACACTTTTCTGAATAGGTGCACTGTCTTTTTCTTCTACAAACCAGGTTTTTTCTCATTTTTTCATCTAGTTGGTTTGAAAGATTGAAACAGTACTGTACAGTTATTATTACTCCCTTCTGAAGATTATAAATGAGTAAAGTATCTTTAGCACCTCAAATGACTGATGCCTTAACCTTTCCTGCAGTTGGATTCAACTTGTTTCCTTTGACGCTGAACAACCGGCTTTTGTTTATTGTTTTGACTATTGTTTCGATTCGTGTGTGTAATGTTGGATCCAAGTGATAAGACGACGCAACAAATCAGTTCTGTAGCTGTAAAATTGAACACTTGGGACAATCATAGGATAGCGTTTTTGTTCTGCAGTTCTTCATGAAAAACATAACATAGACGTTACTATAAAATGCCTATATCCTTCGCCTAATATCACTTCACGTAATGTTTAATGAATTCTGTTATAGAACTATTTGTCGTTTTTCATGTGGATCAGGCATAGCCATGTATTGTTTAAATTTAGCTGCCTATTTTTAATCTTAAAAATAGAGAACAGTTCACATAAACTTATATAAATTTGGTGTGAATTTCCTTTTGGAGTTAATCCCTCTTTTACAAAGAACTTTATCAGTGCAACCTGTATAATTTTATCAATTTTATAGAACAGTTACAACATGTCTGATTTAAAAACAATGACTTGATATTTATAATAAATTCTTAAGACAGACGGTCCAACGTAAAAAACCACTTATCTTGCCAATTGCATAGCAACGTTTAGTTTTCAGAACACTCGTATTATGCATTTCCTCATTTTCTGTCCAGCTTCTAATCCGATTAACATACAATATCAAGCATCACTTCTGATAAATAAAAAGATGGATATTTTTGTACAAAGGCATTGTCGTAAATAACAGGCTTAATTGTCTACTTACAAATTCGATGCATTAAATTTGAGACACTCGTTCTGAGCTGCTGTGCAAAGGTGAAGAACGCTTGCATAAAACTGTATGAGGGTTTGTTATAGTTGTTTCTCATGACGAGAAGGTACTTGAATGATCAAAAACCAAGTTCTTCACTCTATTAGGATTTCATAAAGAACTTTTACCACACGCAGAAAGTGTGACCTGCGCCTGATCTTAGTGGAATATTTTATACGGATGGTTTTATAACTTATACAGTTCATAATGTGTGTATATATAGACGAGTGAAACAAATCTCAGGAGTTGTGCAAGGTAACTGCATACACTGTCGCATATGCTCCCGGTTGACAGTAGATATGATTGATTTCTTCTTGCACAGACATCCGAATCTTTAAATTACACATACCTCGCACGGATACATTTATCTTCCCGTATTCTTCTAAGCAGCGGCGGCTCGTGCCTTTTACAAGTTGGAGGGCTGCTAGCAAAATGATGAAATGGTTACATACCTTCAGATATCACTTTTATATCAGCTCCATGCGCCGCGATTTGCAGGAAGCAAATTTCTGAATATTGTTTCGATGAAGTTCGGGATGTTTGTCACCACGCTTCTTTCCATTGAACGCTTCCAAGGGCAGCCAGTCTCTCCTTGCTCATGGTGTTATGCATATAGGTCTTGATTCTCTTCAGAGAAAAAACGGCTTTCTGGTTGACTTGTAGTCGTAGTAGGGTCACAGCAATAAGGAGCTCTAAAACTTCCGAAAACGAAGAATATAATTTATGAGAAATCATAAACTGCAGCAGTTGAGTAGGACCTCCAACATTTCTGAATTCTTCCCTCAAATACAGAACAGTTAATTCAGTGTGTAAATTTTCTTTGTCAAAAACAAGTAATAGTTTAGTACATTGAATCAGTTCTTGTTCAGGAAAAGTTTTGCAGCAGTTATCAAACTGATTGACACAGAAGAGTCGATAGCTGAAGATGATTTGTAAATTGGAAACGTGTTTTTACCTCAGTAAGAATAACATCGCACACTTCCTTGGCGGCTGCAGTTCTTGATTGGATGTCGTTAACCTGGCGACGTTTATTTGAATTTTAGATTCTCTATGTTCTCGATTTTCTTTAGTCAAATTCTTGATATCATAAATGACACTCTCAAAGTTATGACACCGAACAGTAGCCGCAACTGCCAGTCTATGCTGCAGTTGATTATAAAGGGTGTCATCATGTGGCATAATTCTGTGAAAAAATGCGACTCAGAAAGAAAATTCCTGATCTTGCAAAGTTTTAAGAAGACCATGGGTTTCCGTTATGATAATGTTGCTAGACGTTTCGGAGTTCACGAGAGTTTCAAAACACTCCATCAAAGCTTCTTTCTTCTCATAAACAACATTAACTTATCTGAACTTAAAGTTCATCTAGCTACTCCACCAAATGGTATTCAATTTGCTATACAAGATTCCAAAATGGAAGATCTCTGTGGTGATCGAGAAAAGAATGCTGGGATGGCATTTAAGTTCGCAAAAAATATTCTGGCTTTAGTATTTTGCCTACAAGCTCTTTCCATTGCAAGATTTAATTGATGAACAAATGCAAATGGGCATTCACATCCTTAATTTTCATCTGCACACCGTTCATCGCTCCACTCATCACTGCAGCGCCATCGTATGTGTGACCTACCAGCTTATGCTTTTCATTCTTTAAAATTACAGCGAGCTGTGACAAAATGCACTCTGCTATGTTCGTTGCAATTTGACCAGAAGGTTCAAAGTAACCCCAGAATCTCTCAACAGGACACCCTCGACTATCGCAATATCTTAGCACAAGGACAAGTTGGGAACTGTCTGATATGTCCGTCGTCTGGTCCGCTATGACAGCCACACATTCAGTCTGAGCAACTTCAGCTAAAGTACATTCTCTGCAGACCTGCAACATGCACTCTAACAGTTCATTTTGAGTACGCTTGCATGTACCTTTAAAGGGAGAAGCGCTATCTAAATGAAATTTAAGCACTCAATCGAGCTCACAAGTGTATTTTATCAATGACAAAAAATACCGGGGTTTTGCGAATTCTCAGAGGCATGCTAGTTCATTTCAGACACAAAAGTTTATGCAGTTTATTATTTTGACAACGCTTCTCTGTTTTTGCGAACTTCATTGTTGTGTCGCAAGACTGGGTCTTAGTAAGCCTCACTTAAACTCACAAGGACATCAACCGATCCTAGAAGAGCAAGGTTAAGGAAATTATTTACGTACTTTTCAGATTTCGTGTGTTTGTTGATTCTTTCATAAAGTCTTTTTAAGTCGGACACTCCTTTATCAGTCCAAGCCGCATTTGAGGCGTCACCCGAAATCCCAAAGAGAAGACACGGAAAACAAAAAAGCCTGTTTTGAACTGCATAGCTACAATACAATCAAACTTGTTATAAATATCAGGTTTAAAAAGTTCTTGTATATAGTTTTAGTCTACTGGTAGCACACTGAGAAATGTTTAACACACCTACGTGCTTTTATATCGCCTTTTCATTCAGTGTTAAACTACTAAATTTCAACGATTTTAAGATCTTCACAGGGACATTATTAGTCTCCATGATTGTATTTGCCATTCACATGAAAACTACATTAAATTGATCTAATATTTAACTCGCCCACCAGCGCTTACTGAAAATGTCACCACGGTAACCCAAATGTTTCGTTGTGTAAGTTGTAACAGCTACGAACCCGATGGACTGCATTTGCTGCAGCCCAGTATGGAGCGTGTAATGCGTTAAGGGAGGGAGAAATGGAAACAAGAGCTTTGGTTGAAACGAAATCCAGTGGGACTGCCAGGTGCACAGAGGGAAATAGTCAGTACGGTTGACAATTATTGAAACAAGGAGCAAGGAAATATTACACTAGATAATCTAGTTCAAGTCAAAGTAATATTTGCAGATTGAAATTCGCAAACATGAACTACGTTCTAGCAAATGCATTAAACGTATAAGTCTTTTTCAGGGCTGCAGCTCATCTTCAAAAACCGTCACGGTTGCTAAGCGACGATCAACTGTGATTGTGGACTTGCAGCACAGAAAATACTTCCTCTGCAGTTATGACCACCATTTTCACAATATACCATATACTGGTCAACAGGTTGAACTTTGTTCATCGTGGGCAATATAAACGCAAAATTTCAGAGTTTTTCGTATCGCTACGCAAGATGCACTAAGAACAAGCTAATATTCAGAACGTACTGCTTTTTTAAAACTCCGTAAATAGTTTTAATAACTCGTATATGTATATGGCCTTCGAAGCGAACCAAGCGGTTCCAAATATTGAGCTATTTGTGTGACTTTCCCAGTGATTTATTCATTTTTGCTTTTACTAATTTTTTATTTAACTATATTGTTTTATAAGTTTTTTTTATTTTACATTTTAGTATATATAGAGCGATTTATATAGAACTAACACATTTCTTTATTTATTTCAAGACCAATGATACTAGCCACAACTTATTATACCTGAAATGTAAAGTATCTTTGGGAAATTATTAAGTCGGTCCTGGTAGTGTAGTGGTTACCATACTTGCTTCCTAAACCCAAGATCGCGGGTTCGATCCCGGCCAGGACCGATGGATTTTTTCGGGCGTAAAAATCCTAAATATGGCTTCCTTCGGAATGGAAGTAAAGCCGTGGGTCCCGTGTCGTACATTTACGGCACGATAAAGAACCTCAAGCCTGAAAAAAGGGGCCTCTGAGCAAAATATGTCTGCCGTTTCACGCCCTGAATTGAATGGGACGCTGATGACCTGAGATGTTAAAGAGCATCCGTAAATAAACCAAATCAGAGAGAGAGAGATTATTAACATCTATAAAAATGTATAAAATTCCTCCCTCCTGCACAAGGTACAATTCAACATGTCGTTCCATGTTATGGCCGCTCTTTGGAGGACTGTGTTGTCAATACCATTAATATTGTGAGTAATGTTGTGCTTCGATCGTCCAATGTCGGGAGACGTATGGCGTAAACTCTGTCTTTTAAGTAACCCCATAAGAAGCCCAGTGTCGTCAAATTAGGAGATCTTGGTGGCCACAGGTTTTAGGAGATTATCCGATCTTCAAAGAAACTTCCAATTAGCACCATGAATGATTTAATGTATGGAAAGTAGCGCCATCTTGTTGAAAATATCCTTGACACAGCTGTACATCGTCTAGTTGCTCAAGAAACTCCATGAAAATCCGGCAATACTCTACAGCGTTCACAGTCTGGTCAAAAAAGAAAGAAAAAAATAAGACCCACTATTCTCTGTGCGGACATTGCGCACTAACAGACTTTAACTCCATAGGTGCTTCATGAATGACACGTGGATTGTGGGCGGTCCAATAGCGTGAGTTCTGTGAGTTCACATAGCTATATACATGTAACCATGCTTCATCTATGAACCGTGTGATGAACAATATTCCAGGATTTTGCACAATGAACGCCTGAAACCAACATCAGTACTTCATTCTTTTATCCTCATCTGATTCCTGCAACTGGTGGACAAATGTGATCCTATGTGGTTTTAGGTGAGCACTTTTTGCAGTTCTCTGACACTACGAGTGAGAGTACCGGTCTCATGCGACAAACGACTTACAGGGTGACCGCTCCAGACATGTCCGGACGTGCACAACAACCATGGGCAGTCTAGAAGAACGATGTTTGCTTTTTCACTCATCAGAGATCCAGTTGTTTCCAGTTTGTTTACCAATGCAAGTATTGTGTTCTTTTTGAGGAAATTGCGAATATGAAATTCTCTCTGGTATACTTTTCGAGTAGCAGTAATTGAATTCGTAATCCAGTATTGCTTAACAAGGAAAGGACATTGATTTAATGTGCACTGCATTTTCACAGCGATTAAAATAAAATATCGAAAACAGTTGCCTAAAATAATAGCCAACAATCAGGAATAAAGATTGAACATCTGCACATCTCGTGACAGGGAATCAAAACTCACAAACACCCCGCTTAATTTTATGTTAAACTCGGAACTTTAGGTGTATTTCCAGCCGAATAAATAAAGAAACAAATGCGTTAGTTTTATAAAATCACTATATTGTAAAAATCCCACGCTCTATCGAAAACCTAACGAAAAGTCGCAGTGTGTCATAATCCCGCTTGCCTTCATAACTACATTATATTAAAATATAATTAATATTGCCTTATAACAGCTTTCATTTAAATTTTCGTGCCTGCAAAATTGTTCCAGAAACTGGCCATTTTAAGAGCTTATCAATAATTAAATAACATCAATATACTTAAAATGTTTTGTAGCACCCATAATTTGGAGTTTTATAGTGTATACAATTGTAACTTTTTACCAAACATTTCCTTTATTTTTGTGTATAAAACTGTTTAAATTTACGTTGAATTATGTTTAAATGTCCTCAAAAATATAATCACTATATTTAATTCGGTTGTAGGCAATAATGGATACTTTGTTATATAAACGACTACAATTGCACACTTTAATTGCCATTGGTCTGGTTAGCTCATTGACATTGCATATCACAGATTAAAACATAAGAAGTTTTTTTGCCATTGCTTAAACAGATTTTATACAAGATAAACTCAGATTAAAGTCGTTAAAATTAGAAAGGCGTTCGAAAATAAAACACGTATTTACTAAAGCACTGATATTAAATGTGAAAATAAAACACGTATTTACTAAAGCACTGATATTAAATGTGAAAATAAAACACCTATTTACTAAAGCACTGATATTAAATGTGAAAAAAATTTTCGGTGAACTATTTAATAATTATAGCACCCGAAAATGTTAAAAAATGTTATAATTTTTCCAATACAGAATAATTTTTTAAAACTGGAAAATTTTAAACCATTGTATGAAGTATGGTTCTTTTTGTAAATTATGCATTTATTACTATTATTTAAAATAATATATATTTGAAATACAGTGTTGAAAATAACATTTTTGGAAGCAGAATGCAAAATAAGGCCTAAAAAAATTAAACTACCCATAACAACGTATATTGCGCAATATATTAGGAGTTCTTAATATTTATAAAGAAAATGCTAACTATAAATATAATTTATTCCAGTACTTACGAAACGTCCTTGTTTCAAGGATATTTCCCAGTAGGAGGAGCATGGAAGAACTCTTATCTAAATTTCTGAATAATGCTGCCAATTTTATAGTGATAGAGATTAGCGGTTTTAAACGTATTTTGCCAAAATAAAATGACAAATGAAATTTTTGTTGCTTTTATTATATCTTCCTTTTATAAACATACTGAATTACTGTTTAAAATGTAATTTTCTCGCGCTATAATATGCACTTGGGCATATGCGATAAAATGATAAGTTGTTATTGATTTTCTTCCAACCTCACTTGGTCTTAGGATTGCATACATTGTTTCTTGTGCAAATAATAATCTTAGAAACAAATTTATTTAATGACAACGAATTCGCTATAGCCTGATTTTGAAATCGCGGCGAGAAATGTATGTAATACCCTATAAATATGCAATTTGTTATCTGTTTAAATACATAAGGTGCCAAAAAGTGATACACTTCAAGCAAAGAAAAAACTGTGTTAACAAAACTAAATTCACACAAACAGAAAATGATGAACACTAATCATCTTAGATATTTGCAGTAACTCATGCAAAGTCTTGGGATGAAAACTTCCAACTTTGCTGTTTTAATAATACAGTGTACGCTGGTTCTGCTAATCCCAGGCTCACGTGCACATTACTTTGTAGATTTCTGCGGTGAGTGCTCAAAACGTCCCAAAACCATAGCCGAGAACGCGGGGCTTGTTGCTGTGTGAGGTCTCCCAGATCTGCCCTTGTGAACATCGCATACGATACCACGAGTCTCAAATTTGTCTCGGATGCGTGCAATTGCTACTCGCGTTGGCGGTTCTGTTCTGTACACACGTCTCCATTACCTTTGAACTTCAACAACATTCTCGGTTTTCCAATACCACTTTAATTGCTGTTCAAACGATAATCTTGGCTCCATTTTGTTGTAGAAACACTAGCATAACGTAATGTGAGTCAAATCTGTTTACAGAACAACATAGGATAATCTTGGCTTCATTTGTTCATTGTTGATTTACCTGTCACGTAGCAACGCTAGAATAATATGCGTTACACCTGTATAAAGAGCATCATACTTCACATTACTGTTTTGTTTTTCGGTCCAACTTTGAAATATATTAAATTGATATGTGCTTTGAAAGTGTGTATACATTTTTGGCACCCTCGGTAGATTAATAATTATCACTTTTAGTATTAAACCAAAGTTGGTAACATTGGAGTGTTATAAAATGCAGTTTCTGGCTTTCAGCGACTTGCATTAAAAGAACTAGTTTAGTATGAATTGTCTAAAAATGCATCATAGGACGTTTGTATGAAAATGTATTTAAATAAAGGAATAAGATTTGGTGCAGTTAGTTGGTAGAGACTCCGTTCAACTTTTGTTAGGGACTGTAAATATGTGGAAAACTAAAAGAACTGTACAAGAACAAGATGTTCACGTATGGCTAAAGGGAAATATGAAAATAGCCCACAAAACGAAGAATACGGTGATATGAGTGGCGCTTAATTGTGTACAGGTAAAATCTAAAAGAAAATATGCGGCCCTGATAAATTTACTCAGCCCAACTAAGGAGTAGGGCAATCAGTTATTCGAAATATGGCGTATTTTGTCTACCTCTTTTCAGAGTTTATTTTTATTATATTTAAACTCTTGTTTTAATATTTCTGTTTATGATCCTGAAAAACACAGTTCATTAAAGGCAGAAGAGAAAAAATGTTGTTTTCCATAATGAAACCAAAATAAAGTCGCTTTCCCACAGTTACATTCTGTTTTCCGACTGTCCCCCCCCCCCCATTTTAAGCCACGTTCAGTTCAGTTCACGTTTGACCCAAAATACAAAATGTGTGCCCATTGAAAATGCTACTATCTGAAGCCCTTGACCATAACGTGGTGGATTTATGCAAAACGTTTAGAAGGTGGCTTGTCAATTATAGTATAAATGTATACCTGAGAATCGATAAATGAAGGTTGCAGATTAGGGGTCAAATTGTTTATTTACTTCTTAAAATACTGTAGGATATTTGCTACTTTGGTATTTAAAGATGTACCACATTTTTCATTGTTTAGCCAGTGTGTACCAGTGGTTTTCATCAAATAGAACACGTGTTATCCTAATTGTGGCAACAAAAAAAAAAAAAAAAAAATGGAATGTGTAAAGAGAAAATGAATATTTTGTCACTCAGTAGGCAGCAATATAGATATTAACAGTAAGCACATACTAATCAGTGAGTGACAGTCATGGATAATGTGTTCTCAATTTTTTGTAGATCCTTCAGAAACTCCCTGTATATGCCGCTGACTCTTGCTATGGTGAGGCTTAAAGGAAACTCTTTCTCATAAACTTTATTCTTCCTCCGTTCAAATATGCGTGCGGTGACTGACTTTGTGTCAATGTTTTCGGTATACAGCTTTTAAACGACAACACTAAAGTTAATATCTAAGATGAGGTTCCCTGTTCTGTCCTGTCCTGCCCCCCACTGTTCCCCTCAAAAGCTATACTTTATTTCGTTTTCTCTTGGCAGACCTAAGCGGTGTCAAACTATTTCACCGTAGTGCGTATGGAAATGTTATTGGCATTCGAGGAAAAAAACAGTATTTACTAATATGAACTATATTATCGATTGGCTATAATAGACACCGATGCTTTTTCGTTTTATTTTTGTACTAAAATGTCAAAAGTAATTTTTAAAGAATTTTGTGTTTTTCATCAAGGATTTCCTATTATTATTACTGTTCTTACATATTTAGCTGTATTCAAACGATGTCTGTATACTTTAAAAAGTTTTTAACGATAACATAATTAGTTTAAATGATTTTTCTGCTTTTACAAGTTTTCATTACGTTTTGATAAAAGATTAATATTCATTTAAGAATAATTTTAAGCAGTTTAAAGTTAAAACTGTCATTAATGGGCATCAACAAGTCCCTCCGCATTCGGGTGACGTACACTGCACAGGAGAAAGTTGGTACTCCTATATTTTTAACATTCCTTCCTTCGAAACTGATTTTTAGCAGGAAGTCCAACCACCGTTGCTAAGGTGTACGCTTGCTTTAGCGGTTAAGTGAACACAAGAACTATATGCTCGGCGCGCGGTCAGTGCTACCACCCGAATTTATTTTCCTAGTGAAATCTAGACTACACAATGACTGCCGAACAACTTCTCGATGACCCTTTAATTTGCTTTATCTTTCTTTATATTTCAATGCAACGACTCAAACTTCTTTTAACTAGAAACAAAAGGAACTATTCCCAAGCAAATATATATTAAACTTACTGAAGATATCTATTACTCATTTCATAGTGATTGTCAAGCAAATTAATCAGAACTTGCAACATTAATTATTTTTAGCACCTCACACCATAATATGATTAGTTTGATTTAAGTACACAGTAGGTACCTGTATCTTCTTGATTGCGGAGAATGAGACTGACTTCATCTTTCCAAAAGTAATGCGTCTAAGATGCTGTTATTTGTGCATTTTGCTTCAAGCATTTCAAGCGTACAGCTTGTTAGCAGGTCTTTAGGTTTGATTTTAAACGTTGTTTAGTTATTCACTCTGCAACAAAAGTTCGGGTTTATGAATTGAAAAATGCTATATTTTGGATCATCAACAAATGCACCTTTTAAAAGATGATTCTCAGATACATTTAGAAAACTATTCGGTTCATCTTTATTGTGAAAAACTGGATCCCCTTATAATCCACAAAGATATTGGTGTAAGGTATTATGACCATTTGACAATTTTATCTATTACTTCAGAGCAATTTCATTGTAAGTAGCAAAATAAATGTAAATTACTCATATTAACACATAAAATTACAGCTAATAATAATAACAACACTAATAAAACGATTAACATTGGTAGTAATAAGTTCAAAATTCCACGACTAAAATTCAAGAGAAAAACAAAATGGTGCTATGCAATAATACACAAACAATTTCATGCTGAGAAACATTATTTTAATTCACAATTAGTTACAACCGTAATAATCATCATAGAAACAGAGAAAGTATATTTACAAAATTATATGATGTAATGAATGCATATACCGTGAAGCGTATTTAAAACCGTTAACATTCTGTCATAGCTCTTGGCGCCACTACACGTTACCTTTTAAAAATTGGGCACTACAAATAAAATAAACAAATGCTGTACTCATCTGTCGACTTGTGTTATTTCCCGAAGCTATGGGACCAAATCAAGCTTCATCGGAAATGTTAATCCATGTAAAAGCAATATCTCCTTTATTAACTTTTCTAGCATCTGATCTAAACATCTTCTGTTGTAATCAAGGGGCTGTAACTAATGTAATGATTACAGCCCGGTTTTTGTGTTATATGAAATTGAGAAATATATACTTAAATATATAGCCAACATTTGTTAAATAAATAGGTAAATGTGTGATGAAGCAATGAATACAACATCAAATATTTAATTTCCTTATCAGCAAAATATTTATACATTTTAGAAGATATGTTTTCCTTTTGTTTTCATTAAGTTACAGCTAGTGAAACACAGAAATGTGTATAGTGTGGCATTCTGTAGAAGGCGAGTGTGGGCTGAAGTGCGAGGGGACTTGAACTATTTATGTGTACACGAAGAGTGTATGTGGGATACCCATGAGCCACATGTTAAGCGATCAGACTCGGACCTTACACGGCTGCTGTACTTCTAACCATGGGCGAGTATCTGACAACACTGTTAATGTTTACGTCATAGCACATTCCTCTCGCTTGCCTTCTTCTGATCGCCAGACTGTACATGTAATTTCAAATCAAATAATTAGTTCTTTTATCGGAATAAATTAAAAGAGAACTCAAAGACGCTTTGTCTCCCATTTACATTGGAAGGGAATGCACAATTAATTAAAAATCAAAAACTTTTCCAAAAAGACTTAAACTTAAAAAAGTAACCAAAAATCACAGGGCGATAAGCCATAGAACTGTAGAAGCCACGCAATGGCTCATTGCCACCTATCCATCAACATGGGAATGTGCGGTCGAGATAAGCCCGAATAGTGCGAGTGTAATGCGGCGTTGTACCATCAAGTTTATCAATGGCATACTGTTGTGACATTGGTGAAGTAGGTCCCAAGTACACCAGTGAAGGCCACAATGCACCACGCATTGATTTTTGGGGATACTACTGAATGATGCGTGAATTTCCCGTGCTTCAGAAGATGGTGTTATGTCGATTAACACCCTCAGTGGCTTCATTGCCGAATGCCATCAGATTCAGAACGTCTGACTGGATATTTTTCATTTCAACAAAATCTGGCAGCATTCTACAAGAACACGATTTTATTCCGCTGCTAAGGCTTGGGAGACTTGGAGGTGGTACGGTCGCATCGCGAAGTGCTTTGTCAACATTTCTCACACAGTTGGTTGCAGAATCCACACTGCACTCGATGGACTCTGCGATAGCAACGTACCGTCTCGCATTTCCCCGGTAGTTGGATCCAGTCTCCACAAACTTGTCGTAAGTTAAACGGCTTGGTGGATCACATGCATATCGTTGTGCAAACTTTTGGCTAAGCATGTATTTCTATCAAACTTGCAACTACTTTTCTTTGATCCAGAGTTAGTCTGTCACCCATGGCATGCGTCTACGTACAAGAGAAGAAAAAGTTCGCGAATAAGATTTTTTTTTTCAGTAGTGTTTAACGCCCGTTTTCACTACTGAGGCACCACAAGCGGTGGACACTGATGATACATGGGATGAAATGATAAATTGGGAAAGGATTTTTTAAGGAAGGAAACGTTTCAGGCCTAAGTTTTAGGTACCTCCCCGGCATTTGCCAGGCGAATAAGTTGTTTCTACCATTAAATGTTTACATAATTTTAATGTGTATTGCATTTTTTGTTTAGTATGCAATCAAACACTTGCAATTAGTCCTCTTCGTTCGAATAATTACTCATATTTGCTATCTTCCGATCCTGCTATTTTGATTTTCAACTACTTGTAATTTTCATCATTGCTGCTAAACACTGTTTTCAAAACATACCGCCATGTAATAATGCAAGGATATTTCAAGCTATAAAAATATGATGCCCATTTCACTGACGTCAATCATAAAATCAACCAGAATCAAAATTTTTAATTTTGGTCAATCACAGTCCGATATCGCAGTGAAATTATTGTGCAGTGATATCAAATAAATTATTATATAGTGTTATCAAATCCCTTTACCACGCATTTGTCTTCTGAGCAGTGTAGCCAAGTCTATACCCTCACTATAATTACTGAGCTTGTTACAGATTAATTAAAAACATCTTTCGGCAATGTTAAACAAAGTGCGGAATTCTGCCTCCACATCTTCATCTACTAATTCTCAAGTGTCTTTTGTATCGAATGAAATTGCAGTTCCTTCATTCAAATTTGATCTGTGTTTTCAGTAACTGTGCATTTAACTAACTTAATGTGTATTTACTCAAATAATTGTTGTTGGGTATTCAGTCAAACAGTCTGAAATCATTTTGTACATTATGTAACAAAATCTGCCTAAGATACCATACATTTTAATAAACACGTTGTTCAGTATGATAAAATGTTACCCCTATTTAGTTTTTCTCAGCCGATGTTAGTAAATCGAACGGTAGCTTTTGTAATAATCGACTTTCGTCTATTTCAGTCTTACGGTTTCTGAATAGTTACCTATTCATAAATAAGTGTAAGCTTTTGTATAATGGTTAATATTCTGTGCGCGAATTTCCAATATAATTTTTTTTATTATTATTCTTTTCATAAAATAGTCATAAATCCACATTTGGCTCTTCTCTATTGGCATTACTGATAATCAGCATTCTTCTATCACAAGATAAAATGAAAAGGGTATTCACAATACAACTGTACAATGATTACAATTTTTAAGCCAAGTTTAAGGGAATTATATTTAAAATTTTATTTTATTCATGAAATAGTTTTAATAAATATTACTCGAGGATCTCAATTTTCAAGATAAATTGAATCTCAGACCCTCTTGTGAAATTAATTATGTTTATTTGTACGAGTATGGTGACTTATAGCCAACCCTATTCGATAATGTACGTGCATTATTACGAGGGGCGTTCAATAAGTAATGCAACACATTTTTTTTCTTAAAGCAAGATGGTTTTATTCAGAATTCATATACAACATATTATTTCCCAATGATTTGGCTACAAAACCCTATTTTTCAACATAATCTCCGTTCAATGCTACAGCCTTATGCCACCTTAATGGGAGGGCCTGTATGCCTGCATGATACCATTCTACTGGTCCACGTTGGAGCCAACGTCTTGCTGCATCAACAACTTCCATATCATCCATGTAGTGCTTCCCACGGAGTGCATCCTTCATTGGGCCAAACCGGTGGAAGTCGGAAGGTGCGAAATCCGGGCTGTAGGGTAGATGAGGAAGAACAACGCACTGAAGTTTTGTGAGCCCCTCTCGGATGCGCGGACTTGTGTGAGGCCTAGCGTTATCATGCAGAATGAGAATTTCATTTGCATTTTTGTGGCTACGAACACACTGAAATAGTTTCTTTAATTTTCTTATAGTAGCACAATACACTTCAGAGTTGATCGTTTTACCATGAGGGAGGACATCGAACAGAATAGCCCCTTCAGAGTCCCAGAAAACCGTAGCCATGACTTTACGACCAGCTGAGGGTACAGCTTTGAACTTTTTCTTCGAAGGAGAGTTGGTGTGGTGCCACTCCATGGATTGCTGTTTTGTTTCGGGTTCGAAGTAATGAACCCATGTTTCATCGTCTGTGACAATATTTGACAAAAAATTGCCACCCTCAGCCTCATAGCCTGCAATCAATTCCGCACAGATGGTCCTTCTGTGATCTTTATGGTCGTCAGTTAGGCGTCGAGGAACCCAGTGAGAACAAACCTTTGAGTACCCCAGCTGGTGGATAAGTGTGCCAGCACTACCAACAGAAACGCCAAATTGAGCAGCGAGGTGTTTGATTGTGATCCGTCAATCACCTCCAATATGAGAGTCCGCACGTTGCAACACTGCAGGAGTCACAGCTGTGTACGATCGGCCGGCATGCGGGAAATCAGACAGGTTGACCTTGTTGTGTTGATGACACACGCCTCGCCCAACGACTCACTGTGCTTTTGTTCACTGGCTAGTCTCTGTAGACATTCTGCAAGCGCCTATGAATACCTGTGATGTTCTGATTTTCCGCCAAAAGAGAAACTCAATAACTGCTCTCTGTTTGGAACGCACCTACGTTACAAGTGCCATTTTAAAGGCTAGTTATAGCGCTGCTACTTATCGGAAATTAATGAAAATGTATGAGGTGAAGCAGGAATATTTAAAGATGTCCTACACAAAATTTCAATTTTTTTTCAACCAATATTGGTCGAGAAATAAATGTGTTGCATTACTTATTGAACGCCCCTCGTATATTATTAGATTTGTTACTATATTTTATATAGAGTTTTATGAAGATGTTATTTGAAAATTAGCAGCAAAAATGATGCGCTATTTTTTCTGTATATTTTTTTCAGAATTTGAAAATATTTCCTGTTTTAATAACATTGAAAAGAAACAGATTTTAAATGTTCATATGTTCTTTCAAAATTCTGTTATTTCTTCTGACATATAACAAAACCCACCTTCAAAATAACAGTCTTACTCTTTAATGACGATCTTAAAAGTACACATAAATGTCCGGTGGTATATTGACAATATTTTCCCAGTAAAGGGAACTTGAAAATATCTCTCTTTCTGGTGCATAATTTTAAATAAATTTGTTCACAAAATATTTTTATAAAAATCTAAGTAAATATAGCAAAAATATAATAAATTCTATTCATTATTGTAAATTTGTAAAATTGCAACAAAATTATATTTTATAGATTTTTCTACTTAAATCGTTTTTATTAGCTATGAACACATAATATCCGATTATTTCGGATAAGAAACACTCTACTCCATGTAGTATTAGAAATGTAAGTAGGAGATATTCTCATCAAAGGTAAGTTAATGTAAAACAGTGCTAATATTGTTAGTATAATAATATTAGGGGAATGCAAATTGTGGTTATGTGGTGAGCATGCAACACTTTGTTTGCAGTCAGAGGCGTTGCGACTGTGGGTGGGGTTGTCTGGTCGGACATGCCGGTGAGGCTTACCTCAAGCACAACTATTTACACAGCTGCCATCACGCCGGGGGCAACTAACCACAGACTATATATAATCGACAAATGTGTTACTATTCTCCAATGAATGGATATTTAATACAAAATCGCAGTTTATTTCCAATTTCTAATACATTAACTACATTAGTTTCCCGTTTACAATTTCATCAAGTTTAAAAGTTGATATCTTATCTATTTTCATTAGCCTTTAACTTACCTTAGCAACCTCATTTCTCTCAGTTTGAATATTGCTTCTCAACAACCCCATGATTCACTACCATGGAGTTAGACAGGGACTGTCATCGCTTTATAAAAAATTATTTTTGTATCCTTATGTGTGTTTCTTAGTTTTATATTTATAGGTCCGCAAATAATCTGAAAAGTACGAAGTATAAAACCGATACCCTCACCCTCATTAAAAGCTAGCTCCCTAGGTAATGAAAATACTTTTTACAGCATTTGGTCATTAAGTAGAGGTATGCATATTTTCCATGGAATGCTACAACCTTGGTTGATTTATTCCTCTATATCTTAAAAGGATAAACTTTACCAATTAAATTTAATATTTATATTGATCGTTGTAATCTATTTGTTAATGATTGCAATAACACTACATAATCAGCGTATAAGACAGGACCCCTACTGTGTCTTTTTCATTCATTTCCTAATGTGTACATACATACATACATACATACATACATACATACATACATACATACATACATACATACATACATACATACAACATTAAAAATAAAAGGCGTTCCATTATATAGAGTTTTTTTAATGCATATTTCCCAGATTATTTGGGTATACACCTTGTATCATTCTTTTCCAAAGATGACCTCTGCCCACTGTGTCAAAAGCTTTTGAAGTCTGTGAATATGAAGTGTTCCTGCAACATAAAACCACACTGCTCCTCTAACATAAAATATTCGGCGATTACTTTTGTATGTTGCTTAATATACCTCAAATATTTTGTAAGCTGTATTTAGCATACTAAAATCGTTATAATTTTAACTTTTGCTCCCATCTCCTTTTTTAAATAACGGGTTTGACTTTTGCTACAAGCCATTCTTCAGGGATTTTAGTATTCGACCATTGGCTGTTTATAACATTTAGATTTAAGCAGTGCTTCATCATGTTTAATCAGTTTTATATTTTTCCTATTAGACTGTGAACTTTTTTTTAATATTCCGTCATTTATTTTTCTTCCATCTCTTGTAAGGCGATTAAATTATTATTATTATTATTATTATTATTATTATTATTATTATTATTATTATTATTAATATTATTATTGTTAAATATTATTGTTATTAAATATTGTTATATTCTGTATTATAAATCTCAATCAAGTACCAAGTTCTAAGTACCAGTCCCTAAGAGTACACTTGATACTGCAAGAATTACAGCGTCTGCACTTCCTGGATATTAGAATGCAATAGCAAATAGGGAAGAGACGTGTTTAAAGCGGACACGGATGGCCGTGGTCGTTAAGGCACGGACTACAGTATAGCCGCTACGACCGAACTTCCTCGAACGATTTTTCCAGTCATCTTTAATGACAAATTCCGGAAGGGTATGCTAATCTTAGGCCAGGAGCGCCACCTTCACAAAAGGTTTTCCCAGTTTTATTGCTTTTTCATCGCCTGCTGTCTGCAGTAGTAAAAACGGGTGTTAACCACTGTTAAAATTTTGTTTAGACTACGTGCTGAATGCTAAAGCATAGAGTTTTACCCAGTATAGCAAGCACTTTTATTGTATGGCAGTAAGCAGCTTCAAAACATTGCTATGTGCCTTTGCTGAAAAATCCTTTACTGCAAAAATCTATAATTAAACTCTAACCAGGAAAAGTATTTAATATGCTGGTGTCTAGGTGGAGCAGCAGGTTATGCGTCTAGGTTTAAAGGTATATCTTAATATAAGTGAGCACTCGTGCTTAAATACGAAAGGGAGAAATGCAAAAGAGATATTTAAAAATAAAGTAAAAGTTTGGATAACGAGGTGCAGTGCTGCGAATGGGCATTCACAGAGTTGGCGGAATAATTCCACTTGTATATTTTCATGAGGGAAGAAATATATGAACCTCATTACATGAGAGAGTCAGTTACAGCATCACTGGGCTTTCTGAGATAAAAATGTATGCAAGAGTTACTAGGGAGATAATTTTACACAAACATCATTCGATGTACAAACGTGCAAACTTTCAGGTATGATGGAAAAAGACAAAAACGTCAATTTGAGACAGTGAAAACTGACTCGGAAACAACTCAATCAAAAGTTATAAAGCCATCGTAGGTTGCAATTCGTAGGTACATGCTAACTGATGATTGTTTATACATACAACGGTTACCTTTTAAGTTTTTACAAACGACCACTAGTTGGCACTATTGAGATATGTCATTACTATTTTCGGAACAATTGACATTTGTTATTGTGAAAACAGTTGCAGCTTAGAAGTTGACCTAGTAATTTGTTTACAGTGAGCGATTAAACAAAGCAATTTAGCAACAAAAAATGTAAATTTCACGTTTACGTTGGATGAACTTTTAATATTTTAGTAAAGGCATAACTCAACAGCAATGCATAGAATCGCTTTATTCAAAATTGGGTAATGAGTACCACCAGAAAAGACTGTTTATAATTGGTATGCAGAATTTCGTCGTGGTCGTGCGTTCGTCAGTGTTGAATTTCGTGAATATCGACCAAAATCGGTTGTCATTCCGAAAAACATCAATGCTGCTAGCAACATGGCTTACTGTTAGATAGAGTCATCCTTAAGCACATCGAAGACTGCAGTACATTCTATTTTCCATGAACATTTAACTGATAAAAAGATTTGTTTCCGGTGGATTCCGCAAAATTTGACCAAAGCTTAAAAAAAAAATCGTATTATGCTCAAATTCTCAAAACATTCCACCCAGGAGCTGCAAAATCCGTATACAACATCGTAAAGGTGACGAAATCTGGATATATTCGTATGTACCAAAAATTAAGTAACAATCCTCTGTTTGGGTGTTGCAAGATGAACAGAATCCCACAAAAGTTGCTCGTTCACGAAGCACTTACAAGAAAATGATCGGTTGTTTCTTCGGTTATACTGGACATCTCGCAATCATTCCTTTACAGGATCAAGGAATAGTTAATGCTGAATGGCATACAACAATTTGTTTGCCAGAAGTCATGGACAAAATCAGGAAAAACCAACCGAAAACTTCGCATCATTCTTCATCATGACATACCAGCTTCTCACTCAGCACATCAAACAATTGATTATTTGAAGGAGAAAAGCATCGAATCAGTGTCTCATTGCCCGTATTCACATGATTTATCGCCTAATGACTTATTTTTATGCCGAAAGTCAAACTAAAAATGCGAGGACAGCCATTTTCATCATCTCAAGAGGACGTTGATGCCTTTAAAAACTGTTTTTGCGATACCAAATTCAGATTGGAAAAAATGTTTCCAGAAGTGATTTCAACACATGCAAAAGTATATAAATCTTAACGGCAAATATTCTGGAAAGCAATAAAACAGTTTCTTCCAAAAAATGTTTTTTTTTTCCTAGTTTTTGTAACAACTTCAAAGGTAGCCCTCGTACATACAATAGTTATCTCACACTAGCCGTAGGTAGAGCATTAGTCAGCACGGAAGGCTGGAGATCCGTGGTTCGAATCCCGGCCGTGATCGGATTTTTCAACCGATTCTTCCTTCATTTGTTTAGTTTTCCCAGTCTTTCCTTCCACTCTCAACTGTTATTCCTTGTCCTGTGCATAGTTACCGGAAAAATACGAATACAATTTCAAGCTAGCATTTGTGGGTTGTTTACTACTGCACATTCTGCATTGATATGTTGAAGAGTGCTGTGGATGATAATGTGAAATGAAGTGTACAGTTGAGGAACGGGCAGATATAGTGCTTGCTTACGTAGTATCGGGCAATGCTTCCTCATAGGAGATTTCCTGCTCATATTATTATTTTAATTTAACGAATGTGAATTGGTATCTACTAGAATTCTACGGCCGAGGAGGTGGATAAACTATACGGACTCCCAACTTGGAGAGAGCAATGAATGATTGCGTGGCCGAGAAGCCTCCAACTCGAGCTATGGCATGTGAAATAGACGCAGCTTAAATTGTTTGGAATGTACCATGGCAACAGCAGCTGCACTTCTACATACACAGAAAGTTCATACTTTGAAGGCTACTGACTCGCGAGGTGTTCAGTCAGTTGTAACTGCAGCGCTATGTGTTTCCGGTGTATGTGTTTCTGGTGGTGGATGCTAAATACAGTGCGACCAGTGATGCTTCCCCCGCGGCGCGAGTCCCCATTCATTTGCAACGTCGTGGAGCAGGCATCTAGCATGCTTGCTTACTTGTTGACCTTTCTGGCTGTCGCAGTCGTAGCGCAGCTGTTCCCGGTGTGCGTTGTGTTGTTCTTTTCTTAATTCCAAAGTATACATAAAATGTATTATGCCTGGTGTGTTTACATCGGCACAGCGTGTCTTTATGCACGATTCATATATGGTGAAGGGATCATAGAATTTTTTTTCAGCATACAATTGACCCTGTTACTTATTTGAATGCCATACTAACCCCTTATAATTACCGACAGGGTGCGTGATCATGCATTTTTTCACCAGGGCTCTGCCACTGCGAATAATTCCATGAGAGCAATTTAGAATGCGTTTCCACATAACAAGAGTTATTGGTAGGGATGTGTGGCCTCCAAGGTCCTCCAATTTAACAGGCTGCAATTATTATCTCTGAAGTAAATTAAAATATTGAACCCGCACACCATACAAGAACTCAAAGATAATATTCGTCCGGATAATGTCCGGATTTCTCAAAATGAACTACAGCAAATGTTGAATAATGTCCTAAATGAATACCAAAAATATGTGAAGAATGAAGACGGGTAGTTTTAGTGTTTCATTTTATAATTTATTAAGTAATGAGCTTCTTAAATTGGTTTGTATATTATTGTATGGTTGCATGGCTAAGAGCAAAACACTCTAGGGGAAAACGAAACTGATCGCACTGTAGTAGGAACAGTAGTTATGTATGGACCGATGTAAATCCCGATACTGCAGTTGTGAGGAACCACCACGAAAGATTTGCAGGAAACTATTTCTAAACTGTGCAATTCACTCTGCGTTTTTTGAGAGAAACATTCCGCAAGCTATTGAAACCTGTCTCACTTGATGTTCATCAATGCATTTGGTTTCAGCATGGTAGGTCCCCAATTCATTATGCAAAAGTGTTCCTGATTACTTTTATCAAACGTTTTTTGAAAAGTGGATAGGAAGAGGGGCCTTGCTTCTTGGCCAACTCGTTTGCCTGCTCTGATCCCACTTGATTACTTCTTGTGGGAGATCATGTAAAAATTGTCTACGAGACACCAGTAAAAAATGAAGATGATTTCCTGGCAAGAATGAGCCGTCTGTGGTATAGTTGGAGCGACTCCAGGCATGTTATCCTCATGCAACGTTGTCATACCCGCATTGAAAAGCCATTATGAGCACATGTTGTAAATGTAATCACAAAGTTGTTGTTGTTGTTATTATTATTATTATTATTATTATTATTATTATTATTATTATTAATATTTGTTCAAATGAATACATTTAAATGTTCATATTTTACGCAGTATTATTATTGCTACATTAAGTATTTAATTTACGAAGATATCTAAGCTTTGTTCTTCCACTTTAATCGATATCCAAAAACGATTTTGGCATATAACTTTTGAGTGAGAATTTTCTGGACCGGGGTTCCTTATCTCATTTTGATGTTTTTGTGCTGCATATCTATCATCCCCAAAAGGATGTAACATTATTACGAAATCACTCTGTATAACAGAGCTATATTTGGCAAATAATATATTGTTAAATATTAATATTTCCTTTAGCCAAATAAACAGTTCAAAAGAGAAAAGCATAAAACGAATGTGAATAGGCGTGTGGAAAAATGTATAATATTCATTGCAAACAAATTAGCAAAGGAAATCGAAACTTCTCAGTACCAAAAGTTTTGAAAATATGGCGCAGTATTTGGGTACTAAATGCTGTGTTACAAGGATAGTCGTTGGCTCTCCGCAAAGCCATCAAAAGTAGCCTCGTGTCGTTGTTATATTTAATGATAATTAAAAATCCAAGGCCTCTGTCGGGTTTCTTGAACATTTTCTGTGCAGCTCGGACATCTCATTCTGAGATTACTATATCTATTGGGCTGTAGTAGTACTAGTGTTTGTTTTATTTACAGATGCTCTAATAACATCTCGGTCATCGCGTCCCATTCAATTCACAGTGTGGAACGGCCGATAAATTTTGTTCAGAGGTCCCTTTTTTCAGGCTTAAAAGTTCTTTTACATGCCGTAAATGTACGACACGGGATCCATGGCTTCACTTCCCTTCCAAAGGGTTTTTGAGCTGTTGAAAAGGACTTTAAACAGATATTGTTTTACCTCCGGTGAAGAATTTGCAGTGCGATGGAAGAATGCGACACGATCCAAAGAACTTGGTTGTGGTGGTGTATAGAAACTGCCTAAATATTGAGGCAAATCAATGTTTGTTTCATTTTAAATTTCTAAAAAGTTTCTTTTTTCATTCCACGCTGTATTATATTCCATCCAAGAAATCTTAAAATGTTTCCGGCTGGGACTGCAAATAATCATCACTAGGGTGACTATTGCTTTTAAGTTTTGGATCAAACATTGATTTAATAAATAGAATCGCGTAATATAATAAATAGTAGTATAACAAATATACAAATGAAACAGAAACCACATAAAAAAGAAATTGCAAAAAAAGCCAAATTAATGTTGCAAGTGACATCATTTTATTGAGTAAAATAAAAATCGAAAAGTCCTTAATTGCAAATTTCATATACTAAAATTATAAAATATTTGTTATTTAAAAAGCGAATGTTATACGAACATATTGCGTTAAAGGCTTTTCTTAAGCAATGACTATCGATTAAAATTATACAATTAGAACTTCTAGATATTCAATTTTAAAAAGCATTGCTTTGTTATATTAAACGTGGTTTTTGACATCAGCCGTTTATTAGGCTGAAGTTTGAAATCAGAATCAGATGGGAAAATTTTCAGATCACGCAGAAACTCGAACCACGTATCTTTGACTTAAGGTACGGAATCGTGTGCGGTACGTTTGTGTTCTAACTACGCCAGGACCGTCCTCCCTGTCTGATGGTTATTCCAGGTTTTCTTCAGTGCTCATAAATGGCAAAAGTCGGGAAGTTACCCTAAACATAGACCTGGAACGCTTCCTTCCTTTAATAAAAAGAACATTTTCCAAGTTATCATTTTGTCTCGTGTATCATCAGTGTCCACCGCCTCGGCAGTAAAAACGAGCGTTAAAACCTATTGAAAAAAGACTTCTAAGCTGGAGATTTTATCTCGAATTGATGGCTCAAATTCCAAACCTTAACCTGAACACACGTTTTGTGTGAAAAAAAGTATAAATGATACTCGTATAAATAATCCCTAATAGAGTGGTTAACTAGCGTGGGTCACAAGCCCTCGAACCTTTCGAGTCACCTTGCAGGGTAAAGAGATAACCTTAAGGTTCGCCAGGGCATGTATACAACCTCTTCATGTAAGTATATAAATGGGGGAGGTTCGTTTGATTTATTTATGGACGCTCTTTAACATCTCAGGTCATCAGCGTAGGGAGGTTCGTAAAAGGCACGATAGCTGAGATGGAAGCCATTGGCGCGGTATGCCGAAGGCTGGAGTCCCGGCAGTGACCTTGAATTTGTCCAATTGGACTTGGTTTCAAAGATGTTTTTAGCCAATGTGCACTGAAATATGCTATTTGCCAATTTCTTATAATTGCTAGCGAGTATGTCACTGATTTTGTTAACATTTGTGAAACCAACTTATATTACTAAAAACTGAATCAAGTAATTGTGAAAAAAAGATTCTAAATTTGGCTATATTTTCGAGCTATTTCATCACACCACTTTTAGGCTGTACTTCACGCGGAAGTTTTATAGCAGCTTGACCTAAAATTAGCGACCAAATGACATTCTGTAGGGTTTCCTTAGCCTTCCTTTGATGAGAACACAAGTGTATCTTAAAATCCGCAGCATTTCCGGTGCCGCTATGCTAGAAATTCGCACGTAACCTTGTTGTCCTTACAGCGCAGTGAAAAGAAGGGTTCAATAAAACAACCTTCTGCATAACCTGGAAAGTACGTTTATGGTTTATTGATATACGAGGGTATCCCCTGGTTGAAGGACCGCTGGTAATTAACCTTGGCTCCTGCTTAGGTGCTGGACTGTGCATTTATGAGCTCTTAAATTTAGCTGCCGTAGGCTTGCTGTAGAGGACAAGAAAATCCTTTTTTCAGAAAGAATTTTAAAGTGAAGTACATCATTGCAAATTGTGTTGTTGATGCTACACATGGTAACACGGAGCGGTAATGCCAACGTAACCGTGGCTTAAAATTTAACGTCAATAGTAAACATTTCAATATGTCTACATTTAGCAATTCAAAAGCGTATACTTACTTCCGATGCGAAAGCTTGAAGTATATATTTGAAGAACTGTAGCTTTGTGCTTAGAAGCAAATCTCGTAATATGTTTAGCAGCTATATGAATGTTGTGCATATGTTGCCCGAAGAAGACATATTCATATACATTTCAACCACCACCAATCCCAAAAAATTTCACTCTGCGCTATAAATGAATGGAAATTAATCATAACATTTAATTTTGACTTCTCTTCATATTCAAAATTCAGCAATGATTATTATTAAGGTTCTGATGGCCTATATGCCTAATAGCTATTTATTTTTTTAAAAAAGAAGTAATAAAATAAATTAATTTAAATGACAACCATCCAAAGGGTGTATACAACAATCAGGTGTTGTGCATAACATAATCGACCAAAAGTTAGAAAAAAATAGATCGCTTTTTTTCTAACTTTTATTCGTTTCTGTTATACATTTGCCTACTATTACATTAGCAAAACAGGTCCATCAAACTCCCCACAACGACCTACTACTGGTTACCTAAATTTTACCAACGAACATATGTTTTTCTCATCATAAAGAATATAATACTTTTTACTTGGATCTAAGGACCAAACACACTGCAAGGTCTGGATTTTCATAAATACTTTCTTTGAGAAAAAGTCTGAACCATGCAGTTTGACTCAAGCAGGGCTCGAACTTGCACCCGTCGCTTCAACAAAAACACGAATTATTTCTAAAGAATATTGCAAACGTCTAGTATGTAATCCACAAGTGCGGAAACAATTTTCTGCCTTCATACATTCTGAGTGCGTCATTTACAACAAAGAAGTGTCAAAATGGGGTTAGACGCTATTGTATTCACATAAAAAAGCGATCACAGTTTTTATCACGAGACCATGCCGTGATTCATTTTCGTACGAAGAAAGAAGGCATTATCTCGACAGGCCTGAAATGGTGTCAAGGAGAAGGCCGATGGCCCCGAATAAACACTAAAATTTGCAACAAGGCAATTGTGTTTTACGACCCGGTGAATGGAATTAAGCTCCATAAAACTGAGCTTTATTGAGAAAGTGTGCACTTTTCATTGCTACAGGTAGCTCGCACGGTGAACTGCACAGGAGCTCATTTTCTGTTAAACACTGTAATATAGAGACTGTGAATCAACATCCTGTCAAATGCGACTTGCAGATATCACATTTGTCAAAACAGTAAATATACTTAAAACGACTAAAGTGTAACGTTTTGTTTGTGGTTTGCGCTGGAATTCGTCTAAAGTGTTCAGACAATTGTTAGCTTAGAACTAAGAACTTGGAAACATTAGTGATAAAATATGAAATTGCCAACTTTAAAGTACATTCTTGAACAGTGAATTAATAGTTATCGTAAGTAACACCACGAGTGATACTTTCTAATATTATTTGCGGAATAAACAAGATTAACATAATAAAATATACAAAGTTTATTCGCATATCAATATCATATTGTAAAACGGTATTATTTATTCCATAAAACGTTTATTTGCTAACTAATTGCGATAATGTGCAAAAAATTGTCGATAGTTCCATTTCGAAAATATTGCAGTCGACCATGATTGTTTGAAATTGAATGAGTTGTAAATTGGATTGGTCATTATTCAAAACATGACCAATGAAGTTAATAGTTTATATAAAATATGTTATTAACAAAATTGTATTATGGCCCATATAAAATATATGAACTTTAAGCAATCTCCCCTCTCTCTCTCTCTCTCTCTCTCTCTCTCTCTCTCTCTCACACACACACACACATATACATACATTTTTTAGCGATTGATTGATTTATTTATGGACGCTCTTTAACAGCTCAGATCATCAGCGTCTCATTCAACTCAGGGCGTGAAACGACCGATAAATTTTGCTCAGAGGCCTCTCTTTCAGGCTTGAGGTTCTTTTTCGTGCCGTAAATGTACGACACGGGACCCACGGCTTTACTTCCCTTCCGAAGGAAGCCATACTTAGGATTTTTACGCCCGAAAAAATCCATCGGTACTGGCCGGGTTCGAACCCGCGTTCTCGGGTGTAGGAGCCAAGTATGGTAACCACTACACCACCAGAACCGACATACATAAATACAAACATGCATACATAAGGAAAATAAAATAAAATACAACTGTTAAATGAAATGTAATTAAATAAAAGAGAGAAGCAATAGAATGAAAGATAAACTATACATTAACATGTAAATTTACTCAGAGGTGCACATCCCTGCGTTCCAAAATATGGTATGCAAACCAATACAACGAACGGGATCATGATGCACGCTGTCTGTGGTAATACGTACGTCCGGCAACGTCACACGAACCGACCATGCATAGGTGACTGTTGTGAGTAGACGAGCGGACACTACACCGCAATCTTTAATAGAGCTAATCGTGGACGGAAATCAAGTCGGTATTTGCACTAGCGTTCTGGTAGAAGTCCAGAAATCATTAGGTAACTCAACCAAGGGGGAGCAGAAAGTCAAAGGTACAACATCTGAGTGTTGCAATGTCATTCTGTGATTACAGCTGCTGTTCAGTAAATGTAGAACGCTGCTACAGTTACATTTCAAATAAAACATGTAACTACTACTCCGATTTGCCACTTTGTAAATATACAGTATGATCTTCAGATATTATTTCACAGAAGAAAGCAAACTGCGGCAAGCACGAGAGTAAAACTATGCAGTTGAAACAAAACAAAATCAAAACAACTCGATTGTTGGCAAATGCTATTTGAATGCCGTAAACTTTATTTTAGATTGTTAAAATATGTGTCACATATAGAAAGCATTAAGTTACTAGATATTATCACGGTTTGAAATTTGTTGCATTTCTACGCCATATTTTAGAACAACATATATGACAGGTTTCTATACCATATTTTGTAACTGAGTGAGTATAATTTTTATCCTCTTACACTTAATATATGCAGTGAGGTTATTTGAGTTACGGGCCATCTGAACGCGTCTGCTTACTTGGGAAGTACAGGCATAACCGAAAAAAGGAGTAAAATAGTATTTTTATTTCAGTATACCGATGGACAATACATTGAGCCCTAAACTGAAGTTAGATGCGCTGGACACATGCATATTCCCAAAACTATTATATGAGTGCCAAACTTGGAGCCTAACAGAAGCTCAGAAGAATTCTATTAGAATCTGCCAACGTAAAACGGAAAGGAAAATACTAGGGATATCTCTCATGGATAAAATATAATCTGTGAAATTTATTATTGTTATTATTATTATTATTATTATTATTTGGTTTATTTACGTACGTTCTTTAACCTCTCAGGTCATCAGCGTTCCATCCAATTCAGGGCATGAAATGGCCGACAAATTTTGCTCAAAGGCCTTTTTTTCAAGCTTGAGGTTCTTTTTCGTGCTGTAAATGTACGACACGGGACCCATGGCTTTACTTCCCTTCCAAAGGAAGCCATACTTAGGATTTTTAATCCATCGATCCTGGCCGGGTTTGAACCCACGATCTTGGGTTTAGAAGGCAAGTATGATAAACACTACACCACCAGGACCGACGTATCTGGAGTAGCCTGGGAACAGAGCTGCAGAAAGAAGAGAAAAACCGAAGTCAATAGTGAAAGTGATACCAAGCCTATAATACAAAAACTTAATATTATTATTGGCACTTGAACCTTCAATCTTCTTAACAGACCTTCTTTCTGCAGATTACTAATGAATACACTACAACTATCTAAATAATGCGTTTGCCATATCATTTGGCATTTTATAATGCATATTTGTATGCATATTTTGAAAGTTTAATACATTCTCTAAGATATTCCATAGACAATTTTAATTGTGTACTACGGAATAAGGGCTATGATATTAATTTGATTTTTTTAAAAAAAAAATGCTAGAGCAGCAAGAGATTCTTAAAAACTAAATCAGGGATGGTTAAATTGGTGTTAAGCTTGTAAAATAAGAAACATTATAGACTTAACTAATCCATAAGGACAATAGCTTTTATGGACTAGTTCACCATATGAGAAATCAATGAGCGCTCCCCGCTCGCGGAGGCCCTAGCCCTGAATGGGACATAAGTGACTGAACTCATTCATTCATTCATTCATTCATTCATTCATTCATTCATTCATTCATTGATGTGTTTAGTTGGAACATAAATGGTGCTGTATTTAAAACTGATAATGATAAGCCCTAACCTATTATAAGAGATGTTGAAAATGATGCCCCTCAGTTGCAATACATTGCCGGCATCTGCATAGGAAATTCCTGTGTTTCATCTACATTTTCTTCCGTAAGAACACGTCGACTCGGAACACCCTTCTGGTCATTGAGAGATCCTATCATCTTAACTTTTTAACAAGTGACGAACAGTATCTCTATCTGGAACGCAATTGCCAGAATATTTTCTTACGGAGTCATACCACTTCTGTGCAAGAGTATGTTTTCACATATATAGCAGACATGAAAACCCGTTCTTTAAGGCTATATTTATGTAATGCCATAACTAAAGAGGAACAAACAGCACACGATTTACATACAATGAAGGCACCGAGTAGTACACAAACGCACAAGCATCCCCCAAACTAACTACAATTACCTATCTGCACATTCAATATGCTTTTCCCCGTACACAGCCGAGCTCTACCGGCCCGTAATTCCAATAACCTCACTATGCAAACATTAGCTGCTAATCCACTAACGGAACTAGCCCTGCTGAACAATGTTAATAAAACCCAGTATAGAGAACGCTAATTACAAAGATTGCAAGAATATTTTTCAACTTTCATTGATAAATTATTTACCATAGCCCTTAAATGGACCATTTTATTAATCCTTTCAATCGTCTGTGCTTGCAGTTTCTTCCATTGCAGGTCACACAACCTCGAGCAGCAATTCAACTAACCAAATAAAGAAATTACCAATGTAATAACCAAATAAAAGAGTTTTATGTAGCACTACTGAGTTATTAAACTGCCTGCACGATGAACAAACAGTGTTCACTATTGAAATGCAGAAATAAATTTGTTACGTTGACGAATATTGATTTATAAAGGTTCGTCAAGAAGTCACTCTGCAGCCATTGTATAGCCGAGATCCCACTAGGGAAGCATATTTGGGTAGCAGGACTGACCCTGTGCAGAGCGTCTAGTGTTTGTGTTCACTTTTAACTATCAAGGCAAGCACAAAACCTTAGCAACGGTGGGCGGATTACCTGTTAAACCCGGTTTCGAAGGAAGAAAGGAATGTCAGAAATGTAAGAGTACTAATTTTCTCATGTGCGGTGCACATTACCCGAGTGCGGAGGAATTTGTAGATGGCCTGTTATTTGTGGCTAGAATTATTATTTTGGTTTTAAATTTGTTTACAATTGTCCAAATTCTGTTTTTTTTTGTTTCTAGTTTTTTTTTAAAATCTTCTTCATGTCTAATCAATTAAAATAGTAGAACGATATAACAAAGTCTAAAATTAAAGGTTACCGCTGGACTTTGAGGTACATAGAAATGAAAACATGCTGTATGCACATCAATGCTGTCATCCACGGCGATCGTGTGCTCAGTAAAGAATGTTATTTGTTGGGGCTTGTTTATGCGATCCAAGTGCTATATTCGAGAATATTCGTGACCGTACTGTGGAAGACTGCGAGTTAGTATACATTCAGATTTCAATGTTACGAGCTGAAGCTTGTAACCAATTTGACAATGAATATTTTTAACATCTCTTATAAGTCGCTTGCCTCAAAATACTACAGATAGTCGGTTTTATGTCTTCATAATGTATCCTAATGTCTGTTTCTGGAAGTTTTAGCAACCATACCATCAACAAGAGTGAGCATTATTGAAAGTTGCCGATATATTTTTAGTTGCTAAACATCTGGAAAATGTTTATTTTTATTTAAGTACTAAAATACTCTAAATAAATGACAAATATTTAATTGTGTTTAAATTGTTTTATGTGCATATAAACAACATGCAGTACACACCAATATAAGTTTATGATACGCTCAGCTGCTGAAGAACTGAAAACAATGAGAATCAACTTTAAATTATACACCTCTGAAATGACTGATGATTATCGAGGAATGATGACCTATACTGAAAAATGAGCGCTCTAAAACGTCAGCATGGCAAATTAATAGCTCGGCAGGTCACTCACGCTCACATCAACCTCGTCATTTTAAATTTTACACATGGTGGGAAACCCACTAATTTTTTTCAAACTTTTCTTTCTCTTTCTCTCTTTTGGAGATAATGATTTGCTGAACTGTTTCTGACAGAATATTCTCTCCCGTTTCAAGTTTTTAAATTGTACCCGAGTTAGCAGACATGTACAGCAACGCTTAGCACTGTGTCATTTAATATTTTCTGAAGGATTCCAATTGAAGACGAGCCATTTCTGTCAGTTCATTAACTCAGTAGCAAAACCATCAACATCTTCTGTATCATGTTGCACTTTAGCAAGCCCACAGCTTAAAACCGGTGTGAATAGCAACAGTATGTTAAATTTTCATTCTTCAATATGTATATTCTTTCGCAGATTTAATGAATACCTTTTACCCAATAGTAACTCAACTATGTGATGTCAACTCAAGAATGGTGTTTTGAGAGTATAAACATAACTCAACGATATCGGAATTATGCTTTTCTATAGACATCAGAGCAGCTGAGACTTATATGATTATATCAACGTTACTGTTAAGGCTGTCTGCGTTAAGCAACATTTCTGACTCAGCTGCATGAAGCGAAATTCTAGAAAGTGTAAGGCAAATAGGTCTTCTAATAAACCCAATGGCATTAACATATTAAAGACATGTTAACGATTGCAAACCAAAACATTCAAAATGACGGATGTTTATATTTATTTCATAGTGAAAACAGAGTTGTTAAAACCATAACTTACAAAGCCGAGACATAAATGTTATAACTTTTTGTGTGCGCTATTTAGGTTCCTATGATTATTGTTCTGAAATTGAGTTTTTGCCGAAAACTAAGTTTTTATGTAAATACATGAAAATATTTTACAAACATTATTAAAGGTAGGCGTTTTATGTGATACACTACTATTTAAAGCATAGGCTGAGTTTGTGATATTCGAAATTGTTACGAGTTGTTTTTGCGGCGCAAAAGGAAGATATCCCAGGATATATATGATGTTTGTATGATCATAGCCCTTAAAGTTTGGTCGAGTCTATTAGTGACGCCCTGTATATTATTAAGAGGAGACGACAGTTTTCTCGTAGATCCTTGAGCACAAAGGTCTCTGGAGCCAGGCGTTAAATACGGAACCATTCATTTAAAGGTGAGCTAGAAGAAGCACATGCACAAGTCACCGAGTTCCAATGTCAGTACGGATATATCTCAGCAGGAGATGTTTATTAGTGCATCAAGGGACTGAAATCACTTCACAGGAAGTCTCTACATCAGTAATGTGTCTTCGGAAGCAGAAATATACCCTTTCTCTCTGTACTGACCAACTTGCATCTGCATTTTGAGAGAAATTGTATGCCTTTTTGTAACAATGTTCAATATTCTTCAAATTATTATAAGTCCACTGACGACCTGTTTGGCTCTGTTAACAAACACCATCAGCATTTGATATTTCATTTTGCCTCTAGGCAAAATATTTTTCAGTCCCGACTGAAATTTTTCCCTAAGGCCATTTAACATAGCATACTTACTGAGCTTTAAGCTTTAAATTAAGATGAAAACAAACTTTTAGGAACAATTAAGCATTTCAGATATTTACAATGAAATAAATTTTCTTGAACACAACCATTTTATTTTTCATTATACTGAAACTACAAGATCACAAAATAAAACTTCTTATGCAAAATTTAGTTAGTTGTAGTAGTAGTAGCAGTAGTAGTAGTATTAGTAGTAATAGTAGTTAGTTGTAGTAGTAGTAGTAGTAGTAGTAGTAGTAGTAGTAGTAGTAGTAGTATTAGTAGTAATAGTAGTTGTAGTAGTAGTAGTAATAGTAGTAGTAGTAGTAGTAGTAGTAGTAGCAGTAGTAGTAGTATTAGTAGTAATAGTAGTTAGTTGTAGTAGTAGTAGTAGTAGTAGTAGTAATAGTAATAGTAGTAATAGTAGTAGTAGTAGTAGTAGTAGTAGCAGTAGTAGTAGTATTAGTAGTAGCAGTAGTAGTAGTAGTGGTAGTAATAGTAATAGTAGTAATAGTAGTAGTAGTAGTAGTAGTAATAGTAATAGTAGTAATAGTAGTAGTAGTAGTAGTAGTAGTAATAGTAATAGTAGTAATAGTAGTAGTAGTAGTAGTAGTAGTAGTAGTAGCAGTAGCAGTAGTAGTAGTATTAGTAGTAGCAGTAGTAGTAGTAGTAGTAGTAGTAGCAGTAGTAGTAGTATTAGTGGTAGCAGTAGTAGTAGTAGCAGTAGTAGTAGTAGTAGCAGTAGTAGTAGTAGTAGTAGTAGCAGTAGTAGTAGTAGTAGTAGTAGTAGCAGTAGTAGTAGTATTAGTAGTAATAGTAGTTGTAGTAGTAGTAGTAATAGTAGTAATAGTAGTAGTAGTAGTAGTAGTAGTAGTAGTAGTATTAGTAGTAATAGTAGTTAGTTGTAGTAGCAGTAGTAGTAGTAGTAGTGGTAGTAGTAGTAGTAGTAGTAGTAGTAGTAGTAGTAGTAGTAGTAGTAGTAGTAGTAGTAGTAGTATAAAATATGTTTTTTTGTGCTTTAACAATACACTAAGAATTACATAAAGTTACACAATACGATTTTAACACTTAAGGGACAAGCAATATGTGTACTAATATTAAATAAATAAATGAAAAAAGAAAAAATAGAACACATTTTAAAAATACATAAATAAAATGAACATAAAAGAAAAGTGTTTAATAATAAACAACTTAAATCCCCACACAAATGTTTATATATATCCAAAATAGTGTGTCTAATGTTGCCTTAATACCTCTTGTCTACCTTTTCCGATAGGAGCTGTCTCACCTGGAATAAACATTTACCTACTCCCTCCTCCTCCCCCTGTCTTCCAGCAAAGTCCAGCACTGCCACTGCCCTCTCACCCCGTTAACAAGTGGGCCCCTATAGATATCTTTTTCTTCATTCTTCCGTCCCCTTGCCTTACGCCAGAATATGTTTCCAAGAGTCGTTCTTTGCACATATAGGGCAGATTCTCGTACTCTATTACTTTGCTCAACCGTCACATGCCTAACCTTAACCAAGCAAGCCCCTGATTGCTGAGTTTGGAACCTGTTTGGATGTAACGCTCCACCTTCACCCAATTTTAGCTTCATTTGTTTCGCCAGCGAAACTTTTTCCGCACGTTCCGAAAGAGCCAGCTGCCTAATCATGTCCCTCAAGCGTTGGATGTAACGCTCCACCTTCACCCAATTTTAGCTTCATTTGTATCTCCAGCGAAACTTTTTCCGCACATTCCGAAAGAGCCAGCTGCCTAATCATGTCCCTCGAGCTTATCTTAACTTTCCTCCAAGCTCCCTTCTTGTTTACCCGCCCAGCGATCCAAATATTAACCATTCCTACAGTTTCCAGATTCCTTCTTAATTTTGAAACCCAGGTCCTATCCCCCCCCCTTATCAATTGCTCATCGCAGCAAATCACCTTAATTAGTGTTTGATCTCTGTAAACAATTCGTAGTCAGTACTTCACTACTTGAATCCTGCATTCTATAATCTCGCTTAAGGAACCAAATTCCCTAAGGATTCCGCAATTTATGAACCCCTCCTCACTCCTAAAATATCTTTCAGAAGACCAGTTCTCTCTGGTTCCAATTCTTTGTTCTATTCCAACCCCAAATTTCGGTTCCATGAGTCATTGCAGATCGTACTCTTGTCCAGCGTACTGTCTCTAACAGCCCTACAGGCACAACTGGAATTCTGCTTCCTACACGGAGAGTTTCTGCGGCTTTCATATTTGCTTCAATTTGATCCGAGAAGTAGTGAATCCAGTCTGGTAAACCGGGGTTTATTGTCTCTAAGGTACTATTGTGCAAACCAGCAGTGGCGCCCTTTGTGGGGGTACCTTACTTGAAAGAATTTGGTTTTCAGAAGCTGTGCCACGGATTCTTCTTCTCCTTTTTTTCCCCCTCTTCTTATTATTGTTTATGTGATGTTGATATTTTATTGCACCGGCGAAGCTAAAGTATGGAAAAGTACTATAATACTGTATACTATACCTAGAGTAATAACTAATTGTTAACATGGTTAAAACAGAATAGACGTACTATTTGTAGTGAAAATGGGATCTTTTTGACATGTCACGCTATGTGCTTTAAAAAGCTTTATCTCCTCTACTTTTGCTCAAATGTTCTACATACGCATTAATTTAGACAATTTATTGAACATTAAAATGTGTTAGACATATATACCGACAATTAGCATCTAGCAAAAATAATGACTAGGGTTCTAGGTTGCGGGTCTTGAACTAATTAGGAAATGTGTAACAGCAAACGTTTTGGATTGGATTGGATTGTCTGGTGTTGGTACAAAGAATAAAATACTTAAATATTCACAGAATTATTGCTCCCTGTATCTCCAACAACTCGCGTTCTTCAAAGGCAAGAAGAAAAGTGATGGTGGTGAAAATAATTTTCGACCCTGTAGCAGAACCAACCGAATGAAATGAAAGTAAATGGATGAGATCAGTATGCCCTGCTCGAACTCGGCACCTTCCAAACATTAGTCTCAAGCGTTATCGCCTGAGCCACTCAGCTCGTTAACAAATATTTCGCTTAAATTAAATAATTATAATTACCGAAATATATTGACCGATCGCACCCCTTGATGTACATGGCAACCAGTCAATGCACGGCGGCACATGTGAAAAAGTACTGGCAAGCGACAGAAACTCGTATGATCGCGCTTGTGCATGTTTCACCTCTCATTCCTGCTCTTTAGCATAGCAGCACGTCGCCCATATTGTGCTAGAGCTTAGGTTTCACACTCTACGTCTTCTGCTTTCCGCCGTTGAACGCGACACAGCAGTCAGTGGTGATCCCAAAGGAAATCTTCGTACAGTAAATTTAAATTATACCGCCAATTACCGTCTGTTTAATAAGCGTATTTCAGAAACGGATCACACATGCATTAGTCTTACTGTGTAGTTCTTTTATTTGCCTGCGAGAGGTGAAGAACAAAGTAAACAACATTAAGATCTTTTGGTGAACAACTAGGGCTTTCTACAACAATTCCTCAATTTGATACCGAGTTTCGTTTACGTGGAAATATTGCTGCAGGCTTGCTCTGGTCATATAAGTTAGCAGAGGTGCTTCAAGAACTTTGAGAAGCTTTGCACTATTTTCGTTGCTAATGAGGAGGAAATTCTGGCTGCAATTTTCGAGTGGAATGAAGCATATAATAATTTATGTTCATAGCTTGGGTTTGAAATTACAATGCAACGTAATATTACTTTCTCTGTAAATCTGGCGATGACAGTTCACTGCCCCTGCACTCTTTGTTTCCGCATATATTGAGGTGAACCTAATTATGCACTTCACGGGGAAATTTGGGGGATAGAGGAGGATGGGATGATATGGATTTAATATTAAGAACCTTCTGTAAACTAATTTTGGGAATTCCCAATAATGCTGCTAATGCAGAAACTTCGATAGAGTTAGGAATATTAAGTGTGAGAGGTTTAATGATGGTGAAAACACTGAAATATTTATTTCGGGTTCAAGAGTAACCGGAAACTGACTTCAAAATATGCTTGAGGTATCAAGAAAAAAATCTGGGTATTATTCCTGGTTGAAGAAAATATAGAACAATTATTTAGAAATGGGTTAGGAGATTTTTGGGTTAAAATAGGATGTTTTAGAAGAGGTTGTTGGAGGGTTGTTAATCTCGATAAAGTGTCACTAATAATGTTCTGATTTCCAGGTATATGCCCTATTTCGTGGATATATCTGGAAGTTCTTAAATAGTGAGTTTTCACGGACTTATAAATGGTGGTCTGTTCGTAAGTAGATACTGCGGTTGAAAATGTAAAGCCGCAACTTTTGCAAGGAAAGTAAATGACTGCTATTTCTTGCTCTGTAATGTAGGCGTTGGCTTCGGTTTGTGAAGAACCGCGAGACGCTGTTACAATGACATGATCTGATTTATCTTCATGCTATTGCATTAGAACAGCTCCGAAATCCCTACTGGAGTAATCAGTATAAATAATAAAGGGAAGCTCATATTTTGAACGCTCCAGCAATATTACTTCTCAAAATAGCATTTTGGTTTTGTCTGCGTCTGTCCATTTCCATTTTATTCCGTTCTTTAGTAACACTCGTAGAGTTGCAGCGACGGCTGCATAATTTATTAAAGACCTAGACTGATATTGCAGAATGTCCAGAAATCTACGAAGTTACTTTACATTTATGGGACATGGAATTTTCATTATACCGCCAACCTGGTTGGGCCTGATACCTTCCACAGAAATAATAAATCCTAAATATTTTGTTTCCCTTTTAAAGAAAGCTGTCTGGTCCAGCTTTGCAGTCATTCCATTTTTCCTGAGTTTAGTTAATATAAAATCTATGTTTTGGATATACTGTTCTATATTATCACCAAAAATTAAAAAAATCAGCAATATATAGACCGGCAAAGTCTCGGGTTGGTCTTGGAAAATCTAATACAAAGCTCTCAATAGTGCGCTTCGGTTGGGCCACAGACGAAAAGCACGCCTGGTAAACTGGCATGTCCTGCCATTGTATATGAAGATTGTGTACGTTCACATCCTCCCGTCCAGCAAAATCTGCCAAAATGAAGACTTAGGTCAAGGCTGGAAAAATATTTCCCTCGAGTTAGCCTTGTAATATCTATGCTAGTTTGCGAGCTTTGAGCAGCATTACTCCTAGCTTCACTTAACTCTGATATATTTCTGCTTATTTGGCTGTGATTTGCTTCAAAGGCCTGCCCTATTAGTTTCACAGATCTTAATTCATTGTTAACATTAACTTCCAACTCAGAACATTATTCAATACAGTGTGCCCTTTATGCATTTCATCTGCTATCCTAATACTAAACTGGTCTAAGTCATTACTTACCCTTATCTAGGTCTTGTCTGACAGAATTTATCTCGTTCTCCCATTCCTCTTGACTCTCTTTCAGCTGAGCTAGAAGATCTACTTGTGCCTTTCTCCCCTCTACGAATTTTATCTCCAGTTTTTTATCTAATCGGTTTCTAAATTCCTTCTGAGATTCCTCTAGTTTATTGCTAATTCTTTTTGAGATTCCTCTAGTTTTTTATCTAATTTGTTTCTAAATTCTTTTTGAGATTCCTCTAGTTTATTGCTCAGTTCTTTCTGAGATTCCTCTAGTTTATTGCTAAATTTTTCTGAGGTTCCTCTAGTTTGTTGCTAACTTTTTTTGAGAATCCTCTAGGTTTTTATCTAATTTGTTGCTAAATTCTTTTTGAGATTCCTCTAGTTTATTGCTAAATTTTTCTGAGGTTCCTCTAGTTTGTTGCTAACTTTTTTTGAGAATCCTCTAGGTTTTTATCTAATTTGTTGCTAAATTCTTTTTGAGATTCCTCTAGTTTATTGCTAACTTTTTCTGAGATTCCTCTAGTTTATTGCTAACTTTTTCTGAGATTCCTCTAGTTTGTTGCTAACATTTTTCTGAGATTCCTCTACTTTATTGCTAACATTTTTCTGAGATTCCTCTACTTTGTTGCTAACATTTTTCTGAGATTCCTCTAGTTTATTGCTAACTTTTTCTGAGATTCCTCTAGTTTATTGGTAAATTTTTCTGAGATTCCTCTAGTTTATTGCTAACTTTTTCTGAGATTCCTCTAGTTTATTGCTAACATTTTTCTGAGATTCCTCTAGTTTATTGCTAACTTTTTCTGAGATTCCTCTAGTTTATTGGTAAATTTTTCTGAGATTCCTCTAGTTTATTGCTCAGTTTTTTCTGAGATTCCTCTAGTTTATTGGTAAATTTTTCTGAGATTCCTCTGGTTTATTGCTCAGTTTTTTCTGAGATTCCTCTAGTTTATTGCTAACTTTTTCTGAGATTCCTCTAGTTTATTGCTAACTTTTTCTGAGATTCCTCTAGTTTATTGCTAACTTTTTCTGAGATTCCTCTAGTTTATTGCTAACTTTTTCTGAGATTCCTCTAGTTTATTGCTAACTTTTTCTGAGATTCCTCTAGTTTATTGCTAACTTTTTCTGAGATTCCTCTAGTTTATTGCTAACTTTTTCTGAGATTCCTCTAGTTTGTTGCTAACATTTTTCTGAGATCCCTCTACTTTATTGCTAACATTTTTCTGAGATTCCTCTACTTTGTTGCTAACATTTTTCTGAGATTCCTCTGGTTTATTGCTCAGTTCTTTCTGAGATTCCTCTAGTTTATTGCTCAGTTCTTTCTGAGATTCCTCTAGTTTATTGCTAAATTTTTCTGAGGTTCCTCTAGTTTGTTGCTAACTTTTTTTGAGAATCCTCTAGGTTTTTATCTAATTTGTTGCTAAATTCTTTTTGAGATTCCTCTAGTTTATTGCTAAATTTTTCTGAGGTTCCTCTAGTTTGTTGCTAACTTTTTTTGAGAATCCTCTAGGTTTTTATCTAATTTGTTGCTAAATTCTTTTTGAGATTCCTCTAGTTTATTGCTAACTTTTTCTGAGATTCCTCTAGTTTGTTGCTAACATTTTTCTGAGATTCCTCTACTTTATTGCTAACATTTTTCTGAGATTCCTCTACTTTGTTGCTAACATTTTTCTGAGATTCCTCTAGTTTATTGCTAACTTTTTCTGAGATTCCTCTACTTTGTTGCTAACATTTTTCTGAGATTCCTCTACTTTATTGCTAACATTTTTCTGAGATTCCTCTATTTTGTTGCTAACATTTTTCTGAGATTCCTCTGGTTTATTGCTCAGTTTTTTCTGAGGTTCCTCTAGTTTATTGGTAAATTTTTCTGAGATTCTTCTAGTTTATTGCTCAGTTTTTTCTGAGATTCCTCTGGTTTATTGCTCAGTTTTTTCTGAGGTTCCTCTAGTTTATTGGTAAATTTTTCTGAGATTCCTCTGGTTTATTGCTCAGTTTTTTCTGAGGTTCCTCTAGTTTATTGGTAAATTTTTCTGAGATTCCTCTGGTTTATTGCTCAGTTTTTTCTGAGGTTCCTCTAGTTTATTGGTAAATTTTTCTGAGGTTCCTCTAGTTTATTGGTAACTTTTTCTGAGATTCCTCTACTTTGTTGCTAACATTTTTCTGAGATTCCTCTACTTTATTGCTAACATTTTTCTGAGATTCCTCTACTTTGTTGCTAACATTTTTCTGAGATTCCTCTGGTTTATTGCTCAGTTTTTTCTGAGATTCCTCTACTTTGTTGCTAACATTTTTCTGAGATTCCTCTACTTTGTTGCTAACTTTTTCTGAGATTCCTCTAGTTTATTGCTAACTTTTTCTGAGATTCCTCTAGTTTATTGCTAACTTTTTCTGAGATTCCTCTAGTTTATTGCTAACTTTTTCTGAGATTCCTCTAGTTTATTGCTAACTTTTTCTGAGATTCCTCTAGTTTATTGCTAACTTTTTCTGAGATTCCTCTACTTTGTTGCTAACATTTTTCTGAGATTCCTCTACTTTGTTGCTAACATTTTTCTGAGATTCCTCTAGTTTATTGCTAACTTTTTCTGAGATTCCTCTAGTTTATTGCTAACTTTTTCTGAGATTCCTCTAGTTTATTGCTAACTTTTTCTGAGATTCCTCTAGTTTATTGCTAACTTTTTCTGAGATTCCTCTAGTTTATTGCTACCTTTTTCTGGGATTCTAGTTTGTTGCTAACTTTTTTCCTGAAATTCCTCTAGTTTAGTGCTAACTTTTTCTGAGGTTCCTCTAGTTTATTGGTAAAATTTTCTGAGATTCCTCTAGTTTATTGCTAACTTTTTCTGAGATTCCTCTAGTTTGTTGCTAACATTTTTCTGAGATTCCTCTACTTTGTTGCTAACATTTTTCTGAGATTCCTCTACTTTGTTGCTAACATTTTTCTGAGATTCCTCTACTTTGTTGCTAACATTTTTCTGAGATTCCTCTACTTTGTTGCTAACATTTTTCTGAGATTCCTCTAGGTTTTTATCTAATTTGTTGCTAAATTCTTTCTGAGGTTCCTCTAGTTTCTTGCTTAATTCTCCCAGCTGCTGCTTCATGAGCTGACTCATCATTAAAACAAGGTTATCTTCACTATTTGAACTATTTGAATTTGTAGCTACTGAACTGAATCTGTTGTTGTTGTTGTTGATCTAATGTGTAGGATTTTGATCCATCAATTTTTCCCTGGCTAGCCAATATAATTTGTGTATTTTCCCGTCAGGTGCAGTTTTCTCAGTTCTGTGCATTCCAATAGATTTTCTCCGTTTACAATCTTGTCAGTATTGCATGTGTTACATGTGTTATCATTCATTAAACCAAATCTGTGTAAATGTTCCGCCAGACAATAATGTCCAGTGGCCAGTCTAAAATAAGTCAACTGCTTCCTTCCTTGATAGATTTTTTTATTTTTTGTACTGTTTGTTTTATATTAGAATAATTTTTATTAGATATTTCCACTTGAATATTATGTTCATATTTTTGTTCTATAGTCGTTTTGATATATTTTGATATGTTAGGGGGATAAAGTAACCTGCTTACAAGTGGTGTCCCCTGGGTAACCAAAATAGGCTACAACGTTGTGTAGAAGTTAGCCAATATAATGCTGAACTGAATCTTCCGGACTAACAATCTCATTGTTAACATTATATCTATTTGCTCTATCATTAACTCATCTGCTGCCATATCACCTAAAGTTTCGTTACGTCCTGCCATGTTTAGTCTACCACTTCTTAACAGCATTAAATCCCTTACTTATAAATTGTATCTCAGCATATATTGAAATATAATTTTTTAAACTAAACTTACGTGAACATTTAATCTAGCCTGATATTACCGGTAATATATTTGTTATTACAAGGGTCTTTGTCTAACTTAACCTAATCTAGGGGTTACATTTTAAGATTGTAGCGAATGTGTGTGTTAGGTTTAATTTAAGCGTTAGCGGACTTCGTGGTACTTTTATCTGCCTGTGGCACTACTGGGCACTGAACCCGCTATGCTGGCGGTCAAATCAGCATACGTGTGGCATATGGGTCAAGCTAAGCTACGTTGTTTTTGTGAATACATGACACATTGAATTGTTTAAGCGATAAGGCGTATTGTAAAGTTAGCGCATCTGAGTTATAATTTAACAACAGAGTTTGTGTTGGTGTGGACATGTTAAAAGAACGCCAGAGGAAAGATTACCTAGACTGATAATGAAATGCGTACCAGTAGAAAGTAGAAAAAAAGGCATCCACTACATTTCCTGGCTATAAGAAGATGTAACAGCAATAAAATGTAGAAAATTCAAAGAAGAGCAATGGAGGCAGAGAAAGCAGTCACGTCAGGGTACCGGAAGCCGGTGACAGCTGTAATAACTCCAGATATATTTTTACAGCAGTAAACGGCGTTCGGGAGTTGTAGATTAGTGCAGCATAGTGCACAATCTGGTACGCATGTAGCAATTCATTATGACTAAGGCGTGTCAACTGTTAGGCTGGGATACGAATTCCGGTAGCTATAAGTAGCCTGGAGACTGGATTGGGTCTTGCTGAAGATTTCTACTCATTTTTATTGTGTTTAATGTCCCAATTAATTTCTGTGGCATCACAGGCACACATGACACGACTGTTTGGTAAAGAAATTTTGGAATGGAAGAGTTTTAAGACCCAAGTTTTATGTACATACCTCCAAGACATTTGCATTGATGATGGTTGGAAAAAACCTTAGTCAGGGATTGCAACGAATTCGAGCCGTAGTACCTGGGTTACCCGCGGAGGTGGTGCCCTCACGTACTCCGGGATGAATTCACATCATTTCTCATTTCCGAGAACAATGGTAGTTTGCCTGCTGCTTTAAACACTTAAAAAGAATAGCAAAACAAGTTCAAGAATACTAAAATGACCTCGACAATGGTTTGCTCATGTAGTACGCACTGTTTTGAACGAAAATTCCGCAGGCAGCCGACCCATGGAAAGATGACGAGGTAGTTCGATAAGCAAGATAAGCAACAGTAATTCGTAAATTAAATAGATATTTCCATGCGAACACGTTTCAGCCTATAAACGAATTAATTTATATTCGTTTGACCAATGATGATCTAATTACACTATTTCACTCATGTGACGCCATCTTAAAATCGACCAATGAAACGAAACAAAACTTTGAATTTGACGGAGTGAAATTTTCGAGAAAAAAATTATCAAATCCATTTTATCTCCCAACGTACATTTGTCTTGTGGTCAGTGTAGCCAACTCTATACCCTCACTATATAATTCCTGAACACGAATCACTGATAACTTTTGCTTGAGGCGGTGGGAAGCTATTGATAGCAACAAAAGTATGGACAATCGATAACCATAACGCAAAATGGCGGGTTCTTCAAAGCGTTTTGATGATGCATCAGATGTGCAAATTGATCTTATTATTAGGAATTCCAAACCACAGAATACAAAGAAAAAAGAGACACTGTATGTTATTTCTTGCCTTTTCTCTTAGTTGGTATTAGAAGATCGAACGGTAGAAACTGTAATAGCGACTTTTGTCCATTTCAGTCTCACGGTTTCTGAATGGAATAGATATTCATAAGTATAACATTTTGTATAAGTGTTACCATTCTGTGAACGAATTTAATATATATATATATAACTTTTATTATTATTCTATTCATGCAATAGTACTAAATCCGTATTTTGCTCTTCTCTATTGGCATTACTAACAATCGACATTCTTCTGTATCAAGATTGCTTGAAAAGGTCAAGTACAAATATACAATTATTACACTTTTGTAAGCCAAGTTTAGAGAAATTATGTTTAAATTCCTATTTTATTGGTGAAATAGCCATAATAAATATCGCAAGGGCCTTTGAGCTTTGCAGATAAATTCACCCACTACGTTTGTGAATTTATCGGTTACCTCAGGCACTCTCGTGATATTACTTGTGACTATTTCACTTATGTGATGTCAACATAAATTCGACCAATGAAATAAAACAAAATTTTGAATTTTGACCAATCACAGTCCGATATCGCAGTGAAATTATCGTAAAGTTTTATGAAATGTCTTTACAGCGCGAAGTGCATTTGTCTTCTGGTCAGTGTAGCCAACTTGCCTGAGCATCGTACAGATTAATAAAGAACATCATTTGGCAATACTAAATAAAGTGCGGAATTCTGTTTCCACAATCCTCATTAACTAATTCCCGAATGTCCCTGGTTTCCAATGAAATTGCAGCCCTTTATTCAAATTTGATAACTGTGTATTCAATAACTGTATATTTAACTAACTTAATGTGTATTCACAAGCAATTGTTTTTGCGTATTCAGCCAAAGTTTAAAATAATTTTGTAATGTAAAAATACCTACGTAAGAAACTATAAATATTAATAAACACGTTATTCAGAATGGTAAAATGTTTTCTCTCTTTTATTTTGCTCAGTTGGTATTAGTAAATCTAACGGTAAGGATTGTAATAGTCGACTTTCGTCTATTTGTGATAGTCGACTTTCGTCTATTTCAGTCGCACGTTTTCTGAATAGGTAGCCATTTATTAGTAAGTATAATTTTTTTTTACAGAATTGTTAACATTCTGTGCGCGAATTTCAAATATACATTACTTTAGTCTTGTTCTATTCATGAAATAGTCCTAAACTCGATTTGACTCTCCTCTATTCGCATTACTGGCAATCACCAATTAGTCTGTAACAAGAGGGTTTGGAAAAGTTAAGTATTCATAGTAAAAATATACAGTTATTACAATGTTGTAATCCAAGTTTAGGGGAATTATATCTAATTCTTATTTTATTCATGAAATAGTCCTAATGTATATTACTCGAGGGTCTGAGCCTTCCAGATAAATTAACTTACTACGTTTATGAATTTTTCGGAAATACCAGACTCTCTTATGATATTACTTGTGATAGTTACTTTTTATTGGCGGTTACTACAAAACAATGAGGCAAACATAAGATTTGGCATCGTAAATATTCACAATATAAATAAAACTGTAATTATTACAAGTAAAAGTAGTTCAATATAAAAATAAATATGCTTCATCATAGATGAATAATAACAAAAGTTGTATTATAACCTCAAATGATAAAAAGTTCACAATAAACTGTTGCTATATCCTAATACTTTCATTTTTTTTTTCTATTCTAACGAGCATTTCATTCCTATAACCTCTGTTTCGATTCAATTATTTTCCTAGAATTTATTATATAACCTCAAATATTCCATTATATTTCTCGGAATTATCACAATAATATCCTAAAATGTTCTGTTGTTTATATTAAAATTAAATTGCAATATGGTTCTTCTGGAATGATCTTGCCCAATACAACTCGTCAAAGCTTATAACTTTCCTGAGATAATTCAATTTCGCCTTTAAAATTATGTTTGTTGTAATGTTGACAGTTTGGAAATAATCATTATGCCTACAACATTCGATAAACTCAATTAAATTACCGGAAAACTATAACCACTCTTATATTAATGAAGATATATCTTTAAAAAAAGAAGAATATAATAATATTTCATGCGCTTTTACATCACAATCACCCTGAAACTTTTAACCTGATCACCATATTAGTTCTAAAGAGCCTTGAGATCTACAGGAAAAAATGCTACATACATGCTAAACTAAAGAAAATATAGAAGAAACATTACCTGAGCTTCCACAATGCTAGTACAACAATTGTATTAATAATTGCAATAAATATAAAGATTCATAGAAAGAAAGTTTTTTAATAAAACAGAAGAATAAGGGAAACACTTTTATTTTATTTTAAATATTTTACATAATTCTATCAGAAAATACTACGAGTTATTAGTTTATTACAAATCTAATGTTGTGTTATCTTCATAAAAATGAATTATTGTTTGAATTTTATCTTGTATGACTTAAACTTATAAACAGATGATGTAATTATAAGGCTATTGAAAATGTTGGACAGCCTAAAATGTTCTCAGCCTAGCAATGAAGGAACGGCGTTCTAACTTAAAACATCTTATTTCTATTTTTTCAACATAACCTACCTTAAGGTTATTCTGGCGAAGCTACAGTGTCGTTGTCTCGTCTCTGAAGTAGGAAGTGTGCAAATATTCCTCTACTGCTGCAATCGCTTCTCAATTTTTCGAAAAACGCTGACCAGCGAGTGAAAAATTAAGATATGAGAATTGATGAAAGTAATAGATAATAGGGTGAATGCTACAAGAATTCATACTTCAAATCTTCCAATTCCCCAAAAGATAGGAATAATACTCTAATTACTCTTCTGAAGATAATGAATTAGTAAAATTACTTTAGCATCCGGAAATACTGATGCAGTAATATTTCCTGGAGATGGAACAGACTTTGACTTCTTTGCCGTTGAACAAATGACTTCTGTTTTGATTCTGGTGTGCAAGTTTCATCTGCAGTTCTTAGTCCATGCACAAAATCTGTTCTGTTGCTGTTATAACGATTACAATATTTTCTTACGAATGGTTTGTTTTTGATCTACTGTACCTATATTGTGCGAAGCTTTTTATTTTGCAATTCTAAATTATAATTTATACCTTTCTTTGAAATGGCCTATAGTCTCAGCAATTTCATGTAATTTACGAGGGCGGATTAATAAATCTGGCAAAAAAAAAAAAAATCCAAAACAAAAATTGTATTTCCCAAAAATAATCTTCTTTGAACGTAATATATTTGGTCAAGCGAGATTTCAATTTTTTTATTCCTTCAGGAAAAAAAAAAAATTTAACGGTGCATAATTCTGGTCTATAGCACAGATAACCTCTTCATTTCTTCCCTCCAAAGTCAATTTTTGAGATTAGGAAAGAAAAAAGTCACATGGAGATCAATCTGGGGATTAAGGTGTGTGGGGAACTATTTCGAAACCTAACTTGTGCAATTTTGCCATCGCAATGTCCGACGTGTGGGCAGGAACGTTGACCTAGTGGAGGAAACACTTTCTTGCGCGCCAATCTTGGTCGCTTCTGCTGCAACTCATTAAGCAAACGGTTCAATAACGCCAGTCACTGTTTTACCCTCTCCCAAAGAGTCAGTCGTGATGATACCTTGTGTCCCCCCCCCCCTCCAAACGGTTTGACATCACTTTTCTCGCGGTTTTAGCTCTTTTTGGTGTACTTTCACCTTTGTCAACACCTGTTTTGACTGTCCTTTTGTCTCCAGGGTGAAGTGGTGAAGTCTACAGTTACAAAATGATGCCCAATAGGGTTATGCTGCAACACGATTTGGAGGTCCTTCCTCGAGCGTTTTTGGTTTGGAGTCAACAAACGTGACACCATCACTTGCTCAGCTTTCCATGTGCAGAACTTCATGCAGGATACTGTGCACCCGTTCATATGGGATGCCTACCATCTCAGCAATCTCACGGATATTAAAACGATGAATTTTAACTTCATTCGTCGCCCGGAACGTGCAGCATCTGCAGTGCTCGTTCGGCCACGTTTTAATATGCTTATACAGTAATAAATGGTCGTGCTGGAGCAGAGTTCTCATGAACTTCCTTCAGCTCAGTTTGCATCTGGGATGCAGTCCACTTTTTAAAATAAAAATGATTTATCAGTGCAGGATACCCGTATTCCCCATTCCTACGAAACTTGTCACACGCATTACTTAAGACAGCTGCCAACAAAGAACTGCGCGTTGTATCTGTTTAAACAAAATCGTTACAAAAAATGCCGCTTAACAAAATTCCCCGCCATTTATTGAAATTTATCTAATCCGTCCTCGTAAATCGCCGGTCTTTTAATTTCATGCATTTGTTCAATGAGTTATACTGTTGTTACACTATCTGGATGTCCGTTACGTGGGTCATTTTCAAGGTACAGGTAAACATGGTACGGCCATGTTTAAATTCATTTTCAATCATTTTAAATGAAGGAGAAGAGACTGCATAAGCATTTATAAATTTGATATTTATTCTTTTTTTTTTTTTTTTTTTGCCTTAAACCATCTTCCAGAAATAATTTTATCACTGCACAATACTTAATCCATTATATGGAATACGCACAAGACGCATATTTTAGAAAACTGTGTTAAATAACTTATTCAAATCAATAACTTTGATTTCAAATGATGACTTAAAACAGATAAACCAACGCAGAAAAATTATATTGCCAATTATACTGCCACCTATTTTCGATACCGAGAACTTTGTAGCCTTCCCTTATATTTGAAACTGCTTTCCGATTAAGAATTTCCTTTGTATGTTAAATTATCTAAAGTAGGAATGAACTTGGAAATTAGGATATAGGAAGTTTTTATCCTAGTTGTATATTTGATATAATCTAGATGCCAATCATAAACAATACCCGATTAGAGAGAATTGACCTGTTAAATAACTGTTGGCAAATTAAATAACAGTTTCTAGATCTATGTTAAAAATGGCGATTTTACTGCGCAAGTGTATAACAACATGGATTAAATTTAGCATGGTTAGACTTCTGACATACGTAAAAATGTACCGTTGGTAATGAAAAAACTGATTTTCTCTCAACAGAGAGTATTATCATATCAAAGAGTTTTGCAAAATTTAATTCTACAATGCTTATCAAACATTCAAATAAGCTTTACTTTCTTGAGCCCCTGCTTACTTAAAAAGTAAATACCCCGAGAGATGAGAGCATTGTTCCATTTTCTTTTTAGGTCACAGAGTGAGATGAATTAAAATGTTTATTTTGCCTTGGGCTTTAGTCTAGAGAGCCCGGCTATAAGTCTAGACCAGCTGCTTTACTTCCAGTGCTCAGAAATCATGAACCCACTCTTAAAAATATAACGTTATTTCTGCTTTCTGATTGTAAAACAATTATGTAAATGCTTTGTCCCAATTTGCAAAAACAGAAAGACATGGGAGAAACGGTATGTATACAGGCTCCTAGAAAGCAATGTTGTCACTTTTTCTTTCCATAAGAAAATATATTATGAAACGATTATGCAAATACTTCTGCCCAGATTGTAGTAATTTAAAAACAAAGGAAAAACGGTATCCGAAAACAATATCCCTGGAAAGCAATGTTGCCAGATGTTTACATTTTGTATTTGATTATATTATCTCTTTGAGAATGGGCATATATCCCACGGTGTTTTAAAGATATTTTCAGTATTTTTTAATTTAGGGGTTGAGTTTAATGGGCAATTATTTTTGTTGTTTTAATAACCGTTCTTGTCTATGCGAGAAAGCTTCTTCATCTGATACTTCTTTCCATTGGTTGGGACAGGTAAATCTATTTCTAGAACAATGTGACGCAATCATTCTGGCATGACTACTCTTCTTTCCGTTGCTCTTAATGGCTAAATTTTTAATGGTTGTGCCTCACATTCAGGAGATTCAAAGTTCAAATCCCTTGAGGTCGAGCATCATGATCTTAGGCATTTTCGTGGTTTCCCTTGGTCACTTAAGTGAATGCTGGGATGGATCTTTCCTTTCCACAAAATTTTCGCTGTTTCGTTTCATTTCTTAATTCTGGTTGCACGGTAGAAAGTGCCAGGCGAGATGGGCTGGTGCTGTTCGCCGTGGCAGTGGTTTGCGCTTTGTTGAATTCCCATATTGGCGTCTAGGGGCCTCCTCGGAGCTGCCGTCGGATGATACCATCGTGGTTCTGACAGACCTGCTGGCATCTGGTATTTACCATATGGAAAACGTTAGAAATGCCGTCTACGTCTGTATATCGCCGTCTCATATTTGAACGCCCTGTATATCCCTCATCTCATCGCTTCCTCCAAAAGGTACCCCCTTATGATTGGGTTCAATTGTCCCGTGATCATGCTGCCGAAGTATCCTCTTCTGTTCCAACCTGTCCTTAATGAGTATAAAACAAATGCACAAATGCATTTTGAACTATTGTGCAGCTGTGGTATTTTATAACAGATTGTGCTTTGATATTTAAGATCATGATTGAAGTAACAAATTGATTACTAATTAAACTTGGGATTTCCTAGATCAGATTATCTGCCACAAAGTAACCGCGATGGTATAAGCCTTTCTAACGTTGCCTCTGTTATTTTTTTGTTTATTTCTTTTTTTCATTGTAATAATTAATAGCGAACTTTGAGAAGTGTCATACCTGATTAACAAAATAAGTATGGCTGTTGGTTCCATTTCAAAGCTACATTATCATCTGAAGTTGCCCTGGTTTATTGCTGTTCATTTGCCCAGACGCGATTATCAGTTTCTTATTGTAATATTTTACCCTGTCACAAGTAAGGTACCGCCAAGGGTGGCCGAGGTCGTTAAGGCACGGACTTGTCAGCGGGAGGTCTGGGGTTCGAATACCGCCAGGACCGTCCCCCCTGACAGGTTTTTTCCAGGTTTTCCTCAGTGTTCATAACTGACAAATGCCGGGTAGGTACCCTAAACTTGGGCCTGGAACGCTTCCTTCCTTAAAAAAAAATCCTTTCCCAATATATCATTTCATTTCCTGTATCACCAGTGTCCACCGCCTGTGGTGCCTCTGTAGCAAAAACTGGCGTTAAACGCTACTTAAAAAAAATAAAATAAAATAAAATAAAATAAAAAAAAAATAAGGTGAAAAGATCGGTACACTCCAGCAAGTAATTGTGTGATATTTTATATTGCAGGTGCCATAATGTCAGAGAGTGAAATGGGCTGGATTCCTGGCTTGGGGGAGAGCAAACCTCAAGCAAGACTGCTGGGAAAGTCCATGTTTGGTTATGTACCAGATGCTTTCTCTCAAAAGACACCAGAGATGCCTTCCGAGAAGTCCTCCCAGAAGGACTCAAAGGTAAGAACCCACTGCTAAAACGCAAGAAATCCAATTAGATGACTTTCAAATCAATATATAAAAAGTTAAATTTTCAAGAATATTTCTTTGTGCCTTTCATGTAAATAATTTTTCCAGAAGTTAGAAATAGATATGTGTGATCTAATTTGTTTCCGCAAGGAACACACGAAGCCGCGATCATTTGCTCAAGTTAGAAGGGATGCTTGGGATTTTCATTATGTCCATATCGTGCCTTCGCAAATCTTCAGAACCTTTTCAAGACTTGAATATTTTACTTTATTATTTATGTACTTAACATTAGAACAATCATTTCCATATTCCAAAAAATTAATACAGCTTACATTTCTCAAATTTTCAATACAATTAATTTTTCCAAAGAAATAAACATGGAATTTTCAAATAACCCTCTATTTCGAGTCAAGGGTACAACCAGAAAATGATTTAAGGAAAATAGTGAAAACAAAATGAAACTACTTGTACTTTTCATTTATGCCATTTCCACAATTAAACATTAACAACCCCCTCACTTTTTTTCATACTGGGTCAGTTTGTTTCTTACTTTCACTGAAGGCCTCACCTACTTCATAAAGCTGCTGAAACTTGTCCTGTATTTTATTTTGGGATTCCTGACGATTACTTTGGATCACAAAACGTTTTCATTTTTGCAAATGAATGTATCCATATGAACTCAAATAGGAATATTTCACGAAGAGAATAATACATAACAATAAAATAAGATAATGACAACCTATTATGCATTAATTATGCAATTTACTTACTCCAAAGTTTTAAGTAGAACGAACCTATTGAATTCTTTGATATATTCTGCAAATCAATGTTTTATATTTCCGCATTACTACTAGGGAAGGGTTTCGGCCCAAACAAAAAGTTTCTTATAAAATTTTGTACAGAGACTTACCTCACAATGTGAATGAAAATAAAATAATTCATCTGTATAGTATCTGATACAGGCCAACACACTTTTAAAAAGATATACATAAGAATGCTCTACAAAATGGAGTAAAGAAATACAGACAAACAACAAAAGCAGCATCTGAACAATCTTCTGAATCACACTCCAAAAATGAAAAATCAAAGTCACCTGAACTAAAGTTCTGATATCGGAGACTTGTACAGAAATCTCATAACTACCAAGTGTGGATGATTTACTGGGGCAGATGAAGCTGTCCCTGGACCCCATCAGTTACAGATAATTAATATTTGTAAATTAAAATTAACAATTCTGTGATTTGTTGTGCTTTCTGTATGTGGGGAACTTCGATGACAAAATTCATAAGTGTTTAAGACTATTATGTGTAATTTTAGTATCATTTTTTCATTGATAACTACGCAAAATAAATTCTAAATATTAAAAAAGTCACTTTTGGTTTAAATAGTTATGAAAAAAAATTAAATAAAATGCATAATGATTAGAATGACAAAGCCAAGTGTCATGTCACATTAGATTATTTCGTTATTCTTATAACTAGCTCTTAATTGAATTTTATTTTTCGTATTTATCAATGAATTTCTGATACAGAGCTGCGTAAATACAAGCACTTTCAGTTTACCCTGAACTCATGATGTTGCAGGAAACGTCAACTGTTTCGAGTCCCGTTGCTTCAGCCACTCCAGCCAGGAGGGAAAGAGACAACATAGACGCAATCTTCAGAGACGAAGTAATTTCGGTGAGTAACTTCTGCTAACAATAAGCAGAGTATGCGCATTCGTTAATGAAATGAAATACTTTTGAGGAAACACCAATCTTATAGCCTGATGGTGAGTTATTTTTTCCTCTGCTCACATCTTCTTGAATTTATATTGAGTGTTCCATTCAAACTTGGGCCGCATGTGCGTTTTCTCGGCACCTGTGGATTCCTAACGAATGTAGGTCAAAGACTATCACAAACCTGCGGCCATCTGTCAGTTATTCTTTGCAACAAGGAATGTGTGTATTCAGAATGCAGTGTTTCTTAAAAATTATCTAATACTGTTGAGTAATGTTTTCTTTGTGTGTACAGAACTCTTTCGTTAAGTTTGAAAGCAACATGCAGAAATATTCTCAACTCGTAAATCAATTCGTTAATTGGTATAACGTAAACTTGCAGAACTAAAAGCATATAAAGCTAAAAAGCGTACAATTAAAAAAGGGTTTATTGAAAGAAACATTGGATGACATTACCTATCGCTTGGAAAAAAAATTTGATTGTTTTATTTATGGACGCTCTTTAACATCTCAGGTTATCAGCGTCCATTCAATTCAGGGCGTGAAACGGCCGACAAATTTTGCTCAGAGGCCTCTCTTTCAGGCTTGAGGTTCTTTTACGTGCCGTAAATGTACGACAGGGGACCCACGGCCTTACTTCCCTTTCGAAGGAAGCCATACTTAGGATTTTTAAGCTCGAAAAAATCCATCGGTCCTGGTCGGGTTCGAACCCTCGATCTTGGATTTAGAAGGCAAGTATGGTAACCACTACACCACCAGGACTGACTATCGCTAGGAAATTTCCCCTTATATCCATTAAGGCGCATTGTGCAAAAAGTGGCAATTTATTCTTTCCCGCATGCAGTTAAGAAGTTATTGAAAAACATGCCGTACAAAATGAGTGTGTAGCTATAACTGGCAATCCTGAATAAACCGTACACTTTGTGAAACGTGCATGAGGGAGAAACGCCTACATATTTCTTATTCAATTTCCACAGAACAGTAAATTCAAGAAACAAGAACAACTGCTTCGTAAAAAATCAAACTTTCCCAACATGATGAGAAAATTGATGTATGTTGTATCATGAGTGGGAAAAGAATTTTAGGAAAACTTTTTTTATAAAACAATTAATTCTGATAGTAATATGATTTAGCCCCTCCTCTTTTTTAAATGCTGGCTAAAGAGGGGAAAAATATCTCCTTTTTCAACAGAATTTGGTCACCACAAATGCTTTACCTGCAAGAAATGAATAGTTTTCCCAGATAGTCAAGTAGAATAACATGTTTTATTTTAACTGGAAGAGTCAAGATCATAAGGTATAGTCTACCACTCAATCAGTACCAATAAATACAAGACACACAGACAAATATTTCAAACATAAATAGTTAATATTAAATTAACACTAAACTTCTATTGTACTTAATATGGACGTTTTAAGGCACAGTATCCTATGTGTGAAGAATTTGATTACATTCCGCATTGTATTTTAGATTGTGAGCAAACCAAAAATTTTGCTGTATCAAAATGAGATTTTACCCATTGAAATAAGATTCAGAAGAATTCTAAGTTTATGATTAGATATAAACTTATAAACTATGGGATCTGCGAAGGAAAAGTGGATAGATTTTAAGAAAATAGTAACAATTACTACAAATAAACATTTAATTTGGTAGAGTATGATGTAGTAATGAGTCTGATATTATTTGTCATTTGTTATATATTAGACATTCCCAATATATATATATATATATATATATATATATATATACACATAAAACAAAAACGTAAGAAGCATAAATATATAAAACACTTAAATATTCACGCAAATACTAGCACTTGTCTCCTGCCTTTGAAGAACACTAGTTGCTGGAAATATAGCAAAAATTGTGTGAATATTTGTGTGTTTTATTTGTTTCTGCCTTTTTTCGTTCTTGTTGCTTTAGTTACGTTGTTCAAAGTGAAATTTTATTTTTTTATTTATGTTATATACATATGTATCCTTGCTGTTAAAATACATTCTCCATAATCATTCTCCATAAATGATTACCCTGACTTTTTTTTCAGTAGTGTTTAACGCCCGTTTTTACTATTGAGCCACCACAGGCGGCGAACAGTGGTGATGCATGAAATGAAATGATATATTGGGAAAGGATATTTTTTAAGGAAGGAAGCGTCCCAGGCCTTAATTTTAGGGTATCTCCCCGGCATTTCCCGTTTATGAGGACTGGGGAAAACCTGGAAAAGAACCCAGTCAGGGAGGACGGTCCTGGTGAGATTCGAACCCCAAATCTCCCATTCACGAGTCCACGCCTTAACGACCTCAGTCACCCGTGGCGGTTTACCCTGACTATTTGATTTATTTATGGATGCTGTTTAACAGCTCAGGTCATCAGCGTACCCTGACTATAATGTATTATAACACTTCAATGGATACTTGAAAAGAAACACAAAGTTAGACTTCAATGCATAAGCACATAAAGTTTTGATCACATAAAGAAAAATCAATGCACAGCGCCGGTAGCATGTAAAATATCCTAGCGATAATTAATTATTCTCACGCCACAATTTCTCCAACATTGGTCGTGTGACCCCTTTCACTGCGTATCTGATGCGTTGTCGCTAGGTCACAAGTTCTGGAACCGGTGATGTATATCTTTAACATACTCTCAAAGAAAAACGTCTTAGAGTGTAGTATCCCGCGATCTTAGGGGGCCATAAAATTGAACCATCTATTGGAAAAGGTTTTATTTAGATATTTGCGAACATTTCAAGTACAATGAGGGGGAATCCGTTCTGCTGGAATACATAGGGGCGTTCTAAATGTTCTCGGCCTGACCAAGAAAACACAATATTTAAGAGATTTTTGCAATATAAACATCTTGTAAGTAAATCAATGCATTCTTTGCAACGACTTTACAGCTTTTTAATACTCTCAGTAAAATAAGATTTGTCCAACTGTGAAAAACAAACTTCTGTCTCAGCTCCAACCTCCTTATTTGATGTGAATCTTTTTCCGCCCAGTCATTTCTTCAGGTTTGGGAACAAACAGTGATCGCTGGTAACCAAATCCGGCGAATATGACAGATGTGGAATCACTTGGAAGCGAAGTGTGTGTGAAGGAGCATTATCATGATGAAATGTAAATTTCTTTTTCGCAAGCTGTGAAGGTTTAGCCTGAATAGCATTCTTCAGCTGGTCCTATAGTGAAGCGTAATACTCACCGGTGATGATTCTGCCCTTCTGGAGGTAGTCCACTTGTTCCATACCATGGGAATTCCAGAAAACTGTAACCATCCGTTGTTAACAAACGCGGCACCCATCAAGAGGAAAGCTCTCTCATACCCAAAACTTCGTGTAAAATGTAGTGGACACGGCCTATCGAAGTCTTTGCAATGTCAGTCAACTCGCGCACCTCCAATCAGTGAGCACTGAGTACGGCTTTGTGACTTTTTGTCATAATCTAGTCTGCCGGGGCAATTCTGGTACGCCTTGAGCGTTCATCATCTTGAATGGATGTACGACCACACCTAAGAAGTTCAGCAGCTCATTTTTTAACCGTAGAAAACAAAGGGGAGGAATCCTTTAATGTGGAATGTAATTCCTTTTGTCTTTTTGTTGGGATTAAACCCTTCAAAACGAAGTGCTTTATCACAACTCGCATTCCAGTTTTATTAATTTTATAGAAAATATTAACACTAGTTTGTTTACACGATCGTCACAAACAAGTGACTACACTTATGTGTATGAAACTTTACAGCCATCTAAAGGATGATACTTAACAACCATAATAATAATTTGGCCATCTTCACGACATGTCTGGGTCAGGCCGAGAACTTTTACAGCACCACTCGTATGACATTTCGTTGCGTCTCCTGTAGCTGGAGAATAGCATACTATTTTATTTTCAGAGAAGAAGAAAGCGCTAATTATTTGATCAGCATTAGCACCTATTAACTATATTAGGCGCACCAATAGTCTATAATAACACAAATACTTTAGTTGTGCTTGTCTCGTAACCATAAGTTGAGTTACAATACCACAAAGACAGAAATAGTGCTTGCTCTCGTAAGAGCAAACTGCGACTGACTGTCCACGTATAACCATCAGCGCGGGAACTGTCTGCTATTACGATCGGCGTTATTTGAGCCAAAAATAACTCTTGGTATATACAACAGTTACTAAGTAAGCTGCTCCAGAGGCTGTAGTATATTATTTTGTTCCTCACTTCCATGGAATATTCTAAAATTAAAAAATAATAATAAAAAGAAATGCTCTAGAAATACAAAGTATTAAACGATAGGAACTAAATACATACTACTGCAAGAAAGCCTTCCAAGCTATACAGAATGTCTTCTAGTACGAAGTGTGTCGATGTGGAAAGAGTGCACAGTAAAGGTAGCTAGCACACAAGAGAGCTGCTCAGGTTTACTATGATATCTAGATTCCTTCCTCCACGATTAACAAGAGAGACCCTGTGTTTCAAGATAACACCGTATTAAATTCACGCTTTAAAACCACGATAATTTTGCGTTAGTAAAAAGCCACATCTTCGTGGTTTTTAAACTCCCAAATTATATGTCGATATAAGTGCATGTGGTTTTAGCCTAAAAATTACAGAAGGAAGAACTATTTGGGAAACTGAAATTATTTAACCCAACTAGGACAGGGATATTTTGCAGTCCATGTCCATGTGGTAGACCATTTGTTGTTATCAACTTTCACTCCTGCATACATGGTTACTGCTAAAACCGTTTGTCAACTCCTTTTAGACATTTTTTTCTGCTATAGTAAATGACCATAATAGAGAAACATTAAGAAAATTGTGTTCCATGAAAGTAGCCCTAATTAATTGACTTTCAGACCATGATGGACAGTTACTGAAAAGTAATTTTTGTATTCCCAATCACAGAATAACGAACCGTAGAACCAGCTATAGAATCATTAAGAACGAAAGCATAACATTTTTAATGATTAGCTTATAGAACAATCGTGGGAAGAAATATACAAGACGAAAAATGTAAATGACAAGTTTCACTCCTTCTTAAATACTTTCATAAGGGTTCACAACTCACGTTTTCCATTTCATGTAAAGAAAATTAATATCTCTAGAAATGATTGGCTAAGACAAGGTATCAAAATAGCTTGTAAATACAAAAGAGAAGTTTACATAGCTACTAGAGAACACAATTCTACTAGACGAAAACAGCACTACAAATTTACTGCAGTTCTAAAAAAAGTTATAAATACATCTAAAAACTTAGATATGAAAGACAAATATGGTCCTTACATAATAAACCTAAAGCCTTACGGAATAATATGAAAGAAGGGATCGGAAAATATCACTCAAAAGATGAAATAAAAAAATTAGAGTAAATTAAATTACCACAAAAATCCTCAACAAATAGCAAACTTATTTAAAGAATCTTTCGTTCAGGTAGCAGAACATTTAGTAATAATAAAAACCAAATTTCATATCTAAATGAAACTCGAATGGAATAGTTTATTTCCCTGGAGATAGTACCCACAAGTGCAACTGAAGTAAATAAAGTGATGCAATCCTCAAGTGCAAAAGTTTATTAGGATATAACTAAATATCTATAACATACTAAAAATATGTGCTGACAATATTAGCAATTCGTTAAGTCGTATGTGTAATATCTTTTTAATAGGAACCTTTCCGAACAGGTTAAAATGTTCTATTGCAAAACACTATATAAGAAAGATAAAAAAATCACTAATGCCAAATACATAGCAGTATCACAGTTTTCTCAAAAGTATTTTAAATTCCATTGTTCAAAAAAATATATCACCATTTAGAAAAAATAATATTTAAGCAAGCAAACAATTTGATTTCAGGAAAAATGTGTGAACCAATGATGCCACTTTCAATTAAATAATGAACCTCTCAAATCCCTTAATAATACATTAGGTATATTCTGTTATCTATCAAAAACTTTTGTCTGTGCAAATCATAACATACCCTTATCAAAATTAATGCATTGTGGTATTAAGGACAAAGGTTATCATTGGACACTTATCAAACAGAAAGCAGAAAGTTATGATACCTTCTTCAGATAGTTACAACGTGCACTTGGAACAGTCAGTAATAAGGCACTGTGTTCATCAAGGTTTTGTTTTGGGTTCATTATAATTTTTACTATATATCAATGATCTCTCCTCATAACTAAACAATGTCGGTTCTGGTGGTGTAGCGGTAATCATACTTGCCTCGTAAACGTAAACCCAAGATCCGGGTTCGATCCCTGCCAAGGTCGGTGGATTTTTTCGGGCGTAAAAATCCAAAGTATGGCTTCCTTGGGAAGGGAAGTAAAGCCGTGGGTCCCGTGTCGTACACTTACGGCACGAAAAAGAACCTCAAGCCTGAAAGAAGTGGCCTCTGAGCAAAATTTACCCCCTGAATTGAATGGGACGCTGACGACCTGAGATGTTAAAGAACGTTCATAAATAAAACAAACGAACAAAAATAATAAACAAACATGCTTATCCAGATCTTTTTGCGATGATACTAGTATTCTCATTAAAGAGCACAAAATTAGTCGTCTCTCTATCCAATGCTATTTTCAGTATACCAAATAACTGGTTTTTACAGTAGCAAAATTTATATAAACTTTGAAAATACTAATTTACAGTAATTTACAAAAGATAAAAATGTTCCTCACCTAGAGATACAATATGAAGGCAACGAAATAATCGAATCTAGTAACATAAAATGTCTGGTCTAATGATTGATCATAGTATCAATTGGAAAGACCGTGTTAATTACATCCTACCTATACTAAGCTCGGTATGTTTTACAACCAGATCATTAATTCATTTATAAATAAATGCACCCTAAAACAGTATATTATGCTTACTTTCATTCCTTAATGACTTATGGAATTATGTTCTGGGGAAATACAGTAAATGCTAAAAAAAAAGAAATCTTATACAAAAAGAGTAATATGAATAATAGCAGGGACAAAACAATCAACTCTTTGTAAACGACTATTCAAAACATCTGGAATTTTACCATTAGCTTGCAAATACATTCTAGCTGTACTTTTATTTGTAGTACACAACTCAGAAGTGTTCATAAAAACTGAGATATACACAGCAAAGAAACCAGTCACAAGCAGGACTTGAACAGATCAAGTAACAAGTTGCAGGAATTCCAAAGTGTTTACTACAATGATATAGTATCAGTTAATTCACTTCATTCATATAAAGGAACTGCATACTACTAAGTTCAGTTTAGCATTAAAATGATACCTTCACTCATGTAATCACTCATTTCCTACAATCAAAAAACAAGTGCACTAACTTGTCTTTAATAAATTAACTGAGTTTTGTAAATGTAAATCTTTAAGTTACCATCCTGTAAATGTTCTAGATGTAAATAATTTATTTTACCATTTATGCGTATTTTTATAAGATGATATTAATGTAAAAATGACTATTTCTGACAAAGTCTACACCAGAGTTAAATTTTTGAAAAATATGAAGAGTGTGACAATTTCATCAAATGCATAATGTATGCATACTTTCTTAAGGAATCTACATCCTAGACTTAGATAAACTCTTTTAGTACCGGCTATTATAGGATTTCCGGATTAACATATGAAACTAATTTACGAAAATGATGAAATATTGAGTAAATGTTTTAATACACTTTATTTTTTATATCGTGGTGTATTGTGAAGAGGATGTTCATTTATTAAACTAAACACCTGTTTATTTTGTTTAATTATATTTTGTGTAATGTATTTTAAAGACAAATATTATGTTTATTACATATATAAGAATTTCAGTTTGATGCATCTACAATCTGTGATAAGAATTCCTGCCAAAACACAAATATAGTGATGTTGGGAAAACCCCATTACTAGCCTAGCGTTCTTAGCGTAAACATAATTCATCTTTTTTATATACATTTAAACCATGGTATCTATCTTGCCTTACAGTAAATACTGTTATAATCTTTTAGCTAAGTAACTACAAGATATTTAAAATATTCGTCCGTTTAGATATGTTTTTTGATATAAACCATTCAGTTGTCAAAAAGACTCAACTTTGCCCTTACGCATGACCAAGGTCTCTAGCTATTCATCTATAGCAACACGCAAAGGAAAATCTGTTGAGACTCGTAACATTGTCATTTTTTCCTTTTACATTCAGACCCATTTTTAATCCAGAGAGTTCAGGCCAGGACAGTTAGAAGGCAATGCATAGCACAAATAAAATCTGGAGCATTTCTCCCGAAAAGACCAGGTGGATTGCCCTGTGAACTGCAGCCGAATCTTGCTCGAAGTTCCAATGCCTATTCTTGAAAAAAGAATTTTATATTTCATACACTCTGTCAATCGTTTTTATTTCCTTTTAACAGAAGCTTCATTTTAACAGAAATGGAGCTTGGTGATATTCCACACCAATATCCTTAAGTTTTTAAGGAGGATATTTGGATTTTGCATTTTAAGGTTGACCTTTCTTTGATATGAAAGTGCTTATAATTACTATTACAGACCGAAATATCTTATCACTTCTATAATTTTATATAAATTGCATGTAGATCATAGAAGTGAGAATTGTAAAATAAACGGAAAGTTTGGCATGCCTTTCTTTGAAGTTTCGTGCGATATAAATTCCTAACTGGGTGATTTTTTTTATCTAGGGATTGAATTACGGTCATTTCTCTTTCGAAATATCCGTCTGCTTCCTTGGCCGGAAGGTACATATAATAGGCCGAATATATCTTCATGCCACTGTGCCATTTCATTTTATGGAGTTAAAATTCCTGTACCAAGAAATTTGCAGTCATTGACAACAATTTAACAATAGCAATCTCAGGGTTGAGTGTGCAGGATAATGAGTTTACTTAAAAGCTTAAATGAAGTGGTGTAATTAGTTAAACTGTTATTAGTTGCTGATGAGTGAAGTCTGCTCCATTGCCGCTCTTTTGCGCTTTCAAGCTACACACAACTTAATCGAGTATTAACAGAATTTTCCAAGAAAAACGAACCCCCCGTAGCCTTCGTTGTATGCTGGCTCGCCATAACCGGATCGGTGTTTTGTGGGCCACTCGTTAATTACGTGCACCTTTCGCTAGCTGCTGACGAGGCCAAGGATAATCGTGTTTTAGTCCGTAACTTCATTTAAACAGCGAGCTACGTACGGAATAAAACAAAACTTTTTTTTTATAATCGAAATTAATCGCTTTGTTAAAAACGTTATTCTAATCCATAATTCAACTTATCGAATCATGGTATACAGATTGATTCCTGCTTCTTATGAATGAAGATACGTTTTGTTATATTAAAATATTTGAAATTGTGACAGACTTAACCAATAGAATAAAGTGATTCATATTTTAAGATGGTCGTTTAGGCGACAATCGCAACTGAAACCTGAATGTACTGTTTGGCTATATGTTACAGTGTCCATTTTCAAATATTTCATTTTTTTTTTCTTCAGTAAATTTTTGTTCATTTGTTTCCATTCTTTCTTCCTCTTTTACGCCACATCCTTTCGCTTTTGTCTACCAACAGTTTTCCTTTGCTTGCTTTTCAGACGCTTTTCTCGTGCAAAGCATTTCAATGCCTCCTTTGGTATTATTTTTCCATATCAATCTTTCTAACTTTGAATGTCTTTAAAATGTTTCACTTTGGCTCTCATTGCTTAATGTGATTTCACAAAGATGACAATTTGATTGCGATATACTTAACGCCAAAGGAGAGGTAAACAATTAAAGCAATTAAATATTTAAAAATAACAGTTAATCTCAATGCCATTAATTTGTATAAATTCCCTCCGCAGCCTATTTTAATATTAAGCACATAATTATATTAAATTAATAAATAATAACACTGCAATCATGGGTTGCAACAATTTTTGGATATATTTTAGGCTTAACGCTCTTAATTATTATAATAATTAATTACAACCTATGATATGAAAGCATTCATATGATCAAAACAAGTTGCACCTCTTAATGAGTCTTCGTTCTGTTCTGCACCTGATACTAATGCTCATTGCGGTCTTTGTAATCCGCGTGTTGTAATTTGCATAGCTTCTATAGAACTATAGATCCCGAGACCCCAATACTGACGCAAACTTTAGTTTTGAAGGCATAAAATCTGTACGGAATTTCGAGTCTGGCGTGAGAAAATTCGTTTTGCTAAGTTCACGCTTGCAGACAACATTACTTATTTAAATAGTAGCGAACATTTCTCTTGCAACACTTTCCATTTCGATAGCTGTATTACATTCAATATAATCATATGAGTTCATTCCAAAACTCAATAAAATTTCTTTTGGCTTCCTTTAGCCCAAGCTCTCCCAAAACACAATTCACGTGATGCATTAATGCTTCATTAGTACATTTTCATTTATTGTGTGCTCTGAATTCGATATTTATCTTTTAACACCAAACAGGATAAGAAAAGAGAGAAAAGTTGCTGAAATAAAGTCTTCTAAGTTTTGCATGGGTTCTCATAAGCGTACGAAACACAAATAGCACGGCATTAAGCGCTAATACAGGGCTAATATGAAGAACGAATGAAATTATTTCCAAACAATTATAGCACTACTGGTTTACTTAAAGCTACAAATAATTGGTGCGCATACTTAAGGAATATAACAAAAGAACAATATGTGTTATATGTAATGAAATCCAAATTCATGTCATTAAAATCATATAGTCATATAAACAATTAATCTCTATAAATAATCCACTAAAATTAGTGGATGCAGAGACATGGTTGCTTTCAGAGATAATGGTCCCACTCTTATAAGAATAAGAACTCTCCTCTGATTCCAAGGACAGGGCCCTCCTACTCTCTATCGCCATCTCTCCTCATCAATCATACTTTTGTTCTCAAACTATCTATAACTGCATTAATCTTGAGAGTTGCTTTTTCCTATCTAGATCCTATTACACCTTAACGTTTAAGTTGCGGATGCATTAGAACCTATATAAAGCGATAGTGATGATTTATCCTTGGAAAAGAATTTCAGATTATTCTAATTCTATTCTTATTTTTATAAAACTATGTTCCTCTCACTTTTTCAAAGAATTTTCCTAGTCTTTTAATATGTATATCTTCTCTTTTGTTCAACGTAAATCACAATACAATTTCTTTATCTAAATTATTCCAAATTTTACGCCATATTTCATTCCTACATCTTTTCGTTTTTTACACACTAATACAAAGTGCAAGAAAATTCAGGTATCTTCACATTATCGCCCAATAAAGCGCTAATAACTTTATTAACATTTAAAATAATTTAAACAATACTAACAAAAATTGGACAAAGTGCAATCAGCACCATGAAAAAGAAATAAGACTCTAAAATGTCCACAGAAGCAATAAACAAATAAACTGTATTGCAAGAAAATAGCATAATAACGAATACATTGGGAAAAATACTATTGTGATATATGTTCAGAAATATATACAACCAAAATATATAGCAAAACAATTTAAACCAATGGATGTATCAAATTAATTAAAATTAATTATAACAATACGCAGGTATCAGCTAACGCACTAAAACCCAGAAAATGCACACATATAACTTACAACCTTCTATTACAATGGCAAATTCAACAAAGTCCTGACGTATGCTAATTACCAATATACATAGTTAATAGAATAATATGTGCGTCACTGAAATTTGTAGCAATGAAGCAAAGCTGAACTCGAACTATTGACAAATGTAGACAGTAGCATATGTACAATGACTACAGGAAAATTAAAGAAAAAGTTGAAAGAGGAAGCGTGCAGCAAAATGATTGTTGATTTGTTTTATTTACGGACGCTCTTTAACATCTCAGGTCATCAGCGTTCCATTCAATTCAGGGCGTGAAACGGCCGATAAATTTTGCTCAGAGGCCTCTTCTTTCAGGCTTGAGGTTATTTTTCGTGCCGTAAATGTACGACACGGAACCCACGGCTTTACTTCCCTTCCGAAGGAAGCCATACTTAGGATTTTTACGCCCCGAAAAAATCCATCGGTCCTGGCCGGGTTTGAACCACGATCTTGGGTTTAGGAGGCAAGTATGGCAACCACTACACCAACAGGACCGACATGTGCATCAAAGTGCGTGCATAACCAGTAGCCGAAAAGAAGTTTGCGAAGGACTATAGCTAACTCACTCACCGGTCAAAAACACGCGACTAGGCAATAACCGACAATCACAAATATGCCGGCAAGACTTGCAGAGATGATTCTCGAATGCTGATGACAAAGAGAGGCAGAACAGAAGCCATTGCATATTCATTTTATTTCGCCACATTTTCAGCTTAACACAAATGGGTTATATAAGGATTGTTCTTCTCGTTTACTGTTGCATTATTTTCAACTGTTCATATAAGGGATCTATTCTTTGTTTCTTTTTTTTAAAGTAACATTCAACCGCAATTTTTATTTACATAAGTTTTTGTGTTGTATATAAGTATATTCATATTTTAAGGCATATCACTGAATTTATTAAGGAACACTGGGAGTGAGGTTTTAGCCAAAGGCGGTCATTTTTTTTTTTTATTTGCTGCAAATGGCTCCTAGAACCTTTGGGCGTCCACAGAGAGTGAACATTTGCATGTCCCCTCCGCTTCCCTTCCGGCTCTACAACTATCTAAAGAGCTCCACGTGTCCTTTTAAATCACACTGTTTCACAGCAGTTTCTTTTATATATAAACAGCATTTTTTTTCTTTAAAAACGTTGTTTTCACCATTCAAAATGTCCCATGCGTAACAGTTTTTGTTTAAATTCAATTAAATTTTTCCATAAATTGCAGAAGTATTCATTTTAATATTCTACGGAACAAAATATATGCTAACACAAATAATAATTTAAAAATGATTAATTTTAAAGATTAAAATTTCTTATAGTTTGAAACATTATCACAGTTCACTCACCAAATTTATTTAAAATATCTTTTTATTTTTGTATCTGGTTCAAAGTTCCATTTGTAAAAATGTCAACCATTTTCTGTACTTATGAGCCGCGTGGAACATTTTGATTGTGCAACACATTTACGTAATGAAGTGTATTAATTAACTTATACCTCGCCAAGTATTTATCTAGTGAGAATAAAATTTGGTATACACATTAACTTAACAGCGATGCAATCACAGTAAACGTTTCAGAAAAATCTATACAAAAATATGGAACTTTGAAAATCATTCCCAATGTCCCTTAAACAAATTAAATTAAAGTTGTTATATACTGTAATTAACACAGTACTATCTTTTCTTTTCAACTTCCATAGAAGCATATTTTAATATTATCGGATGATAAAAAAAAAAACAAATAAAAATTCCCAGTTTTAACAGATGTAACTTGAGACCATGAACTCTTTTCACAATGCAAAATTTACACAGACGTTTCTGTTTTCAGCATATCCTGTATAAATTTTGTCATGTATAAGGACTTTTGTTAGTGTGATACTTCTGATTAAATTAATTTATCAGTGAAAACTTTAATTAAGTTTTATTTTATTAAATAGGCTAAGCTTTACGGTAAATGCATTAAAGTATTTCAATCCAAGTTTGTTTAGGTTTCCTTTTGAATAACAGCAAAAACTCTCTTCCGCTCTTAACTTCTTTTAAACTTGAGTGTTTTGGGGAGGTTCACCGAATACATCTTAAAAATAACGCAGCCTTGTAATAATCGTTTTATAGAATACATCTTGTTAATTCGCTTACTATATAATAACAATAACAACAATAACTATAATGATAACATCAATAATAACAATAATAATAACAACATGTAGTTTCTGTACCGAACTGGACAAACACTGTTTTAGTCCTGCATTGCATCATTCCATTCCCTACGTATTGACAACATGTGTCCATTATAGGAATGGAAGGGCTCCTGCCCGCGACTTCCGGCGGAACGACTCTGACGTCACTCCATGTGGAGGGAGAGGGACCCCAACTCGTTAGCGTTTCTGCCGTGTTTCACATTTATAATGTCTGGTCGTGTACAGCTGTGGGAGGCCTAGCTTTGAGATCCAGCCTTACGATCATTTTTTGTCAAAATTCTAAATTTAACAACTGGAGAAAAGTAAACGCCTTAATCAAAACATATTAACTGTTCTTAAATGTTTAAAATTTTGACAGAACTGAAGCCATTTACATAAATAGGCCCTTTACAACATTCTATAACTTGAGCAATACTTCAATGCTAGTACTCCATACTTCCGGCTTCCATATACGTCACCAAGCTGTTCAGATCCTCTTATTTAGGAAATATCCCCTTTAGTATCAAAACCAAATTGTATAATTTTATTTCAAAACAATAAAAAGAGTTTGAAAGCACCGAGCATGGAAATTCTCAATATTTAAGAATACGAACTATTAATGTGTTCATAAACGTAGTTTAGTATATCATCACAAACACTTGCAGCTATTTCATATTCGCCACTTTGGTTTCCTGTACAGTTGCACACAATCTTCTCATAGTAATTCCAAAATAGGGTGATCTATAATGCTTAAATCAGAATAATTTAAAGAATAGTTACAACATTGCCTTTTACAATACAGTCCAATAATTATTAAAATATTAGAGCCTATTCCTCCCAATTCCTAATTTTTCCGATTTATTTTCTTCAAAGTGTGCTCTCCCAAAAATATATTTCCCACTTTTGTTTTTCTCAGACAGTTTCTCAATAAATTTTTTCCTCTGTTTAGAGGAAGAAACAAGACTATGTTAAAAGTGTGTGTCACAGATAAATTGTTAGATTTATTTTTAGTTTTCTATTTTACAAAGAAAAATTATAGTTAAGTGTCCATTATTGGTATGAATCCTTCCTTCGTCTTTATAGGAGCTCTACTTGTAATTTTAGCCATTAGGTTGACTAAGAGATATCTGAACCAGAATAATTTCTTTAATTTCTATAATTCTGCGTACAACGATGGGTGAATTTCCCAATCACTAGCTGGACTCTTTTATGAAATCTTCCCTAATATTGTTTTTACGATGGCAATGTACCTTCATAAACATTCCATAATTTTGGGGGTACCGTGCAGACAAAGCAGTTCTTCGTCTTCTTAGTGGCCTACCTGTATGTACCAGGTGTTCCTAAATTCAATACTAAAAGTTCTAGGAATAACAGAAGAGAATAAAATAAACGATTTTGGTCAAATAATTATAGGTCTAAAATTGAGTGAATAGTCAATCTGTTAAAAATAAGATATAAATGATATTTGGGTGTCCATTGGGAGCAAAATAATTACATATCAATTACTGTTAAACTTAAGGAGATTGATAAAAATGCAATTTCGAATGTTACTGGATATGTACTCGAGCAATGCAAGCAATGCATTTTGTAGGAAAATATTGTCGTCAAAAAGTCATGACGTATTTAACAGATTACAAACATTCATGATTTTCAAAAACGATTGTCGTAATCAAATAATGAACTGTGTAATCGTTCTATTCTCGAATACATCTCCATTTTTTTTTTCTTCTTCGAAGGATTACAGTGCACATCATTTTAGTTTAAAACCTATACTTCTTTACAAAAAATGTTGCTTTGCTCTCTTCTATTATCCTTAAAAGTTCGAGTGATGGATGAATTTAGGAACACCTGTTATGACATACTTATGTTATAGGGTTAACTAACCTTTATCTCCAGAAGTAGGTATATTTAATATTTTTGCATTAAAAACCAACAAGGTTATGTCTGTTCAAAGTAATCTGTTACAGGAAGAAGAACATCTATAACGATATTCGAGATCGTATCAAACGTTCTGTCCCTATTAGAGATGAAAGCTAACGCCAACAACATATGGGTGTCATCTTCGAGACTTATGTCATCTGAGTTGTTATGCTCACCTTGTAACCCGTCAGTTTGTATTTTCCTGTATATTGCTTGACAGAGATGGAGAGATGTTATGTATATCTGTGGAAACACTTTTCTTGCAGCATTAATCATTTCGAGCTGAAAATATAATGCAATCCTTAATGACTGAATGCACCCTACACCATTGCTGCCTCATTATCTCAAATACCTCTTGTATACTACTTCATTTATGAAATGATAAGAGAAAATTCAACTGACAAGGATACTTTCATTTCATCAGCTAAATTTTATATATATTTTTATGATTGCAATAGTTATACTGAAAGTCTGAACAAACAAATAGGATGGAGTGCTGAAGGTTCCATCAACAAACTATGTGCCTGAGTTTTAAATTACGTCTCGCCGGAACAAATGAGCAGTGTATTCCCCCATTAGCTTCTTGTTCGAAGGAATTATGAAACAAAAAACTGACACGTTTATTAATTTTCTGTGTCTGTCTGATGCCTGCATCAAATCTCTGATCGATTTAAGATCAGTAGGAATGTTTCTCCTGCTTTTAAAATGAAATATTTTTTTTTTTTAATGTTCTCCCTATTTGGAAGTTGGCTGAACATTCCTGAAAACTTTCTCGGTAATTCATTTCGAAGTATCCGAGCAATGTTCACTTGCTGTTCTCTTCAATCACTTCATAACTTTTTGGCTTTTACCTTCTCTATGTTGAAATCTTTAAATGTGAAGACAGACACACGTGCGTATACACAGAATGTTAATGAACTACACCGAAATAATTTCGGAGATTTTTGTAGCTTTTTTTTTTTTATTCAGTTTATTTGCGGGCGCTCTTTAACATCTCAGGTCATCAGCGTCCCATTGCAGGGCGTGAATCGGCTGACAAAATTTGCTCTGAGGTCTCTTTTTTCAGGTTTGAGGTTCTTTATTGGGCTGTAAATGTACGATACGGGGCCCACGGCTTTACTTCCCTTCCAAAGGTAGCCATACTCAGGGTTTTAAACGCCCGAAAAAATCCATCGGTCCTGGTCGGGATCGAGCCCACGATCTTGGGTTTACGAGGCAAGTATGGTTACCACTACACCACCAGGACCGACAATTTCGGAGATGGAAACAAGCAATTTGAGATAGGGTATGTAATGTAAGGTACAAGAATGAAAATGTCACATTTTATGGTGTTATACATGTTGACATCAAATGCTCATACTGTCGGATGAAAAAATGATGAAGTGCTTCGCGAACATATAAATACCGACGTTCAGTAGCTCATTATCATCGTTTTCAAGATTTAGTGCAACAAAAATCGCTAATCTCTTGAACTATTCATCTGATAGTGCGCCACTGAACTTCCATTACCTACCTTGCTGGGCTATGTGGAAGCCGATTCCTACTTATTGAAGTGTCCTAACACGAAAGGTAGTTCTTCCGAAGGTCACAGGTACGCGTCTCTTGGTGCAAATAATTATTTTTATTAAAATGCAATCCGAAGTATATTAACACGGATGAAGTGATGCAGTACGCATGCTCAAAGGCATGCTTCTAAATACCATAACAAACTAATACCATTCACTTTAGGATCACTACATTTGGTATGCTGTGGATTGTCCGTGAGGCAGAATGAAAAATGTTTACATCTTCTCTGAACTTGCAGTATGCATCTTGTTTATGAAGAAACAAGAACTAATGGTTTAGTAGCTGTAGAACTGTCCAAGCAAAGTTATCGCGATATAGGACAACAAATATATCACTACTTTCCAGTCTATTGAGTGGGGTCTTCAATAGTCAGTGGCGTACTGGTTGTTTAGAAACTTACAGACATAGCTTCCAAATTTGAACAGACAGGCCATATACATTCCCTAACTCAAATTAAAGCCCACTATTATACAAGTATGGACACGCTCCCTTTTGGGCCTAACTCCCATAAGACTGCATGCTAAGTTTCTGTTGTTTTACTCGATTGTCATACAGTTAATTCCTAAAATATTTGTGTTATACTGTTGAATGATACCTTCTGCGTCTGCTCAGGTTCTTCTTTTTGCATTAATAGGTCTAGATTAGACAGAAAATGTATACTTTTGAGACTATCTCAGTTATAGTTAACGGCACTTTCGCATAGTACCGCATCCAAACTCAGCGGCCTAGGACGGATCGTTTGCTGGCAAAGGAAAAGACTGTCATCGGTTAAAATAGAAATCGCAATATTAAACGTATGCCTTATTAATTACATCCTTTTAACACTGAAACTTAAAATAAGAATTTATCATTTTATTTTGCTATTCACTATTTAAATAATTGGTTGTAATGCATTTATTATAAAAGTGATGACATAAACTGTATAAGGCCTACAGTTAATCTCTCAGTTAAAAATGAATTATAAGAATTATAGGGCTTAGAGGGCTTCCTACCAAATTCAATTTAGAACAAAAACTTTATGCAGTTAAACATTTCTCTGCTCTAAATCGGTCCAATGAGAAAGACTATGACAACCAAAAACCCATATTATTAATTGGTTTGTGAAAACAAGAGATGAATAAACTAAACGATGTGCCTGAAAATTTAAACTATTCATTATCCATAGATTTGCAGTTTCTGTTTCTTTTCTTCCAATTATGAACGTGCATTTAGTTATCTTACAGTAGCATGTTGCATTTTTAAAATTATTTTTTTTGTAATATGGCCTTGCAAATGAACTACTTGACTGTGGCAAAATATGTTCATGTAAAAAGAAATCAAAACATCTTCACAAATTACATACATTCATCTCATTTTTAACGCAGAGTATACTGTAATACATTTATAATCTTGTAAGTATAATATGCTTAGTAATAGTCCCTGCTAACAACGTACACATGTTGACAAATATTTTTATTACATAAGTTATTTTAAATGCAGTTTACATGTCAAATTAAACCTTGAATGCGATATAACGTCACACTTTACTTTCCTTGAGTTGTACAACCAAATACACAACACCCAGGCATATTAACTAAATTAAAATAAAAATTTAAAAATGTTCTCCATATAAACATATGGCACAACACACAGACACCAGACCCAAAATGGCGGCTGATCCTGGAGAGCCAATTCCGGAGCTCGGTTGTCGGCAAATTCCGCCGCAAAGCGTGTCCGTACTTGTATAATAGAGGGCTTTAACTCACATTACTTCTCTTAAGACATCCCTACACTATCTGATTTTTTTTCAATGTAGTTCATTAACATGCTGCATATATGGCCTACATATGTAATATTTAATATAAATGATTAACATGTTCGTACTGAATCCGCTTACGAGATTATTTGAAGAGAAATTCTCAGGTGATCGAGTTCCAAGTAGTAGCATCCATACACTTTAAAATTTGCCAAGAGAGCAATTTAACTTCTCAAACAGAATTAAGTAGGATAATTGGAAAGTTTATAAGCAGAAGCCAGAAACGTGAGGAAAATAAAGGCAGACAATCCCAACATCTTATTGTGAGACACGAGTTAGTAAATAACATTTTTAAATGCATTAGGATCTTGTGTTACCCCGCCCGCCATTTCGACTCTAGTGTAGACGGACTGGCCGTAAGCGATGTCTTATATGTTGATTCAGTCCCTGTCACTGCATTGGTCATCAGATAATTGGCTGACCCGATACGGCACAGAAATATTGAAAATGTTCATGAGGTATATGAGGCAACATGTAGGAAACACACAGTCTCTGAAGCTGATAATCGCGCAACTAAACAACCTCATAATTGAATATCTATTTTGTTGGAACTCCCGACAGAAAACTTGACTTGCTGCTTTTTGCTGTGCTGCCATATTATGTACCTTCTAGAGCAACTAACAGTACATATGAAATTCAATATCTACCACTTCACGTAACTGACCTTGAACCTTTTGTTTCTCCAGGGTGTGTCAGAGAAGTAACTTCTCTAGTGCAATAAAATAAAATTAAATGATTCACTATAAAAACCCGCACATAATCACAGACGAGCATCTTCATTTGTCAAAAAAAGTGCTGATCAGCTTTAAAAAAGCAATATGCAGTTTATATATTGAATAGTAGGTAGTTAATAAGAGTAGTTTCTGAAAAATCATTGGAATAATCAATTATCTGTTCGAGTCGAAAGGGATAATTGATAAATGTGCTCTCAGTCGGTCCTGATAGTGTAGCGGTAATCATACTTGCCTTCTAAACCCAAGGTCGCGGGTTCATTCCCGGCCAGGACCGATGGATTTTTTCGGGCGTAAAAATCCTAAGTATGGCTTCCTTCGGAAGGGAAGTAAAGCCGTGGGTCCCGTGTCGTACATTTACGGCATGAAAAATAACCTCAATCTTGAAAGAAGAGGCCTCTGAGCCAAATTTGTCGGCCGTTTTACGCCCGGAATCGAATGGGACGCTGATGACCTGAGATGTTAAAGAGCGTCCGTAAATATAACGAATCAAAAAAAAAAAAAAAAAAAAAAAAAAAAATCTCCTTAAATTGATTGTGCTCTGAGTTTACAAGCTATTAATATGTCGTGATACGCTTTTGAAATATTTCCCTCTTTCCCTAAGAATCACTGAGTCAACAAGCTTCCAAATATGTAGAAATTGTCTAGAGAGCCAGGTTTGATTATTCCTAATAAGTTAATAACAATAAAATACATGGATATATAAAATATTTTCAGAAGTTTTACAGGTACAATTTAATTTAATATTGGTTTTGAGTGAAAAACATTTTGCATTCCTTTAGACAGACAAGCTAAACTTGTATCTGGTTGTATATAAATCCGCCGTTCAACTTCAGATAGCGCGTTTATTTGCGGCAGTAAGTGTCAGGATGCGGTGTTTCCCAAGTTGTGTACAGATGGCACTAGGGTAACTTGTTTACACCTTTAACGGAACGGGACTGTCGCTTGTTACTCTTTTTCGGTGGCAAACACGGCCGGTATAATCTTTTGCTGCACGTACTTAGCTTCCGATATATCTTATTTTTGCGTTTTACTGTTTTTTTTTTTTTGTACATTTTAGAAGTAGCTTAAAGGCATATTTAATAGAAATATTATGTTGCCAATGTATAAATTAAGCTCACTGTTTCCATCGAAGCCTATATGTTACCTTTTGTCAACTAGTCAAATAAATTCTATAGAAAAAGAGTGGTAACGATTTGTTTAAAATGTTTGAAAATGAAATTTTCAGTTTCTACAACGAAGATGATTTTCACTGACGATAGAAGGCTGTGTTCTGTGTCATATGGCTTTTGTCTAACTATGACCGTGAATTCATTAAGAGCATTATACATTAATTTGTAATAGAAACACTTCAGAAAAAATTGAAGCTACGTGTATTTTACAATCCAGAAAACCGATACAGGTGACCGAGATCGTCAAGCCATGGATTCGTGAACCGGAGCCTGCTATGCGATTCCCGTCAAGAATGTCCTTTCTTTAAAACAATTAAATTCTCCCCGGCTGTTTTGCCGTGGTCCATGTGTTTTTTTTTTTTTTTTTTTTTTTTCCCTATTTGCAGCAGTGCTCTTTATGTTGTTACGCATCTGTAGGTATTTAGGTATACAATTGTAGTCCCTGCATCGGCTTAAAAATGCTAAACTTGTAAGTAACATGCTTCTCCTCTTAAGCAATTTTTCAAAATGGCGTATGCGTTTGTGAACTTCCTCCCCGTAGAGGTACGTTATAGTACTTCTTAGGCTTTCACGGCCGGTGTTGTCATTAAAACAATTAAATTCTCCCGGGATGTTTTGCCGTGGTCCATGTCCTTTCTGATTGATGTTTTTTTTTTCCAAGTATTCCTCATTGCTCATCAATGGCAAATGTGTTGGTTCTCGTGGTTAGGTGGCAAACATGCTTGTAGACCCAAGATCGCGAATTCTATCCCGGTCAGGGTTTATCGATTTTTTGGACGTAAACTCATTCGGAAGGGAATAAAGTCGTGGGTTCCATGTCATTGATTTACGGTACGTAAAAGAACCCCAAATCAGAAAGAAGAGGCATCTAAGCTAAATTTATCTACCGTTTCAAGCTCTGAATTAAATGGGACGCTGAGATGGTAAAGAGCGCCCGTAAATAAACCAAATAAATAAATAAATGAATAAATGGCAAGTGCTGGGGAGGCACTCTAAAACTTAGGCCTGCAATACATGTTCTTCCAAAAGAAATCTTCCTTTCCCAATTTATTTCATCTCAATTATCATTAGTGTCCGCTATCTGTAGCGTTGAACACACACAAAAAAAAAATTACAAAATATCATTTTTTGTTTTCAAATCAATGTACAATATGTTAGCTTCTGTAGATGTAGCGTTAAAGGCACTGAGCCGACTGAGTGGAAAATAACAATGTTACTGTTGTGTTTTCGTGATGAGGTGAGAATAAAGCATTTCTTTATGAACTCTTAGAAGCAAATAACTGCATTAACAAGGCCATACATAAGCGTCAACTTAATCTGTTGATTCTTAATCGGAGGTAAAATGACACAACTTTAAGGTTTTTTTTTTTTTTTTCCACAGCCCATAGTTGTGCTAATCTGAGGTTTTTATTTATTTATTTATTTATTTGGTTTATTTACTGATGCTCTTTTGCATCTCAGGTCAACAGCGTCCCATTCAATTCAGGGCGTGAAACGGCCGACAAATTTTGCTCACAGGTCTCTTTTTTCAGGCTTGAGGTTCTTTTTCATGCCGTAAATGTACGACACGGGACACACGGCCTTACTCCCCTTTCGAAGACTTAGGAATTTTACACCCAAAAATTCCATTGACCCTGGCTGATGTTGGGTCTATGAGGCAAGTATGCCATTAGACCACTAGGACCGACTATAATCTCAACTAAGACACCGAACTGCACATAATAATTCCAGGTCATTCCCTGTTGTTAATGCTCCATGAGGTTGTGCGTTGTCATGTAACAAAACTCCCCTTCATCGGATTTATATGATCTTGTGCAATAAGAAAACGTCTAATGTGCTAAATTTAAAAAAATTGTCTCTAGAGTAGGAAATAAGAGCCTATAATTATTTAATCACCTTAATTTGTTTCATAGTTATGTTTGAATCCCTATTACACCCAAAATTTTTATACAAGCTTAATAGGGCCGTAATAATCATTTAGCCACTGTAATATCAATAACTGAGAAGCTGGATGCAATAACAGTGTAAGTAGTAAAATTAGGTTTAGAGAAATATCTACAGAAGTTTTAATTTGAATGGTAAGTAGATAATGGCATATATGCATCAAAAATGTTTTAATTCTACTAAAAATATAAAAGTACAATAATTTTAGCCGCGTTTACTTGCCAAAATATACTGGCATGAAATATGTCATTATTAAAAATAAAACCAGGAACTACATCATATTTTACATTCCATGATTCTTTGACAGATTAAACATAGGATGTAAACCAACAACTTTATATCACTAATCTAATACACTAACACCCCATTTTGTGTTCTGACTCATTACCGACTCACTTCTACAAATACCATCATCCACATTGCTGAAAATCTTAGAAAGACAGTGAGCACTTTCTGGCTTCATATATATCCGTACGTTTACAATATTTGACATCTGGTTTGGAGATATTTATTACTAAAGTCTTTCATATGTAATAAACTTGCATCTGTAGTCAAAAAATTTAAATGGTCAAATCAGGCCCTGATATTGTTCCTTATTATAGGGTAACATAATTTATTAAATAGAGAATTTATATCCTTTGGCACAAAACATTGGTGCCAAGGCCACAGCCCAATATTTAATTAAGTGGCTTCTTATAATTTCCTCGAAAGGCTATGAGTTTTATCTGCATTACTCTTGATTTTGATATATTTATCAGGGACCTGTATTTTTTCCATACACTTCGGTGAGGAGCAGTATAAACCAAAAGTCCTATCGCATTGATTGTACGAATGGTCCCGAACAGGAAATATGTGTTGAACTTCAATCTTTAAATATTTAGATAGCTATGCAGAAAACATATCAATGGCAGAATTCTTATTTTAAACCCCTCACAAATCAGAGAATAGAACAAATTTAAAGGTTTCCAGTTGCTGCATTACGAAATTATGGAAAAAATGAACACACTGTGTTTGGATTTTTCTTCTGCTCAGATCTAATATAACAATGAAATGAGCTTCCACCATCATTATGGCAGTGGACAGTGAAAATGCATAACCGCAATATCTCTTACAGAACTGCGTCATAACATTTAGCTTAGGAACAGAGAGGTTCTGCGCATAATCAAATTCCAAAACTAAAACACTGTCATTGGCGTTTCCAGATAACTCTGCTAAAACATTTGTCTCCACTTTCTATTTATGAATATTATACCTAAGTAATGTGGATCAGCTTGTAAGAGAACTTCACGCTCAGTACAAAGCACCACACTTATCTGATTGTGCTTGTATAAAACATTACTTTCTCTTCAGATTTACGTACAGTACTTCATACATAGGGTTTTCTCAGTGGTTTCAAAATAATATTGCTTGAAAGCATAATAGAGTTTTATCACATTAAGCTCAGGATTGTCCGTGGTGTGGAACGGCCATACTGCTCAACTTTGTAGGGGAAAAGTGACAAATGTGTTTTGTATAAGGGCCCTCACGTCATCCTTGATTGATTTCTGTACTGATCCGTCTCTTTCAGAGATTTATAGAACTGCCAGTAAACATTTGGGACCTTTCACTTTGACACTGTAGCTCCATACACTATCTCCGCATTTAGTTTGAGGATTTAGACAAGAAGTTTCTTTTTTCACTATTTTTTTCATATCAACAAAACGCTAACTTGTAGTACCTACTCAGAAGATTGCAAACAATATCTGAATAGGTCCTATTAATGATTTTCACTTTTTCATAACATCTGAAATTAGGGGCGAAAAAATGAGTTCATATACATAATGAGTATATATATTTATGTAATTTACTAAAAAGCAGTAATTACGCATACCTTTCCCTTTACTTCCAAAAAAAAAAAAAAAAAAAACTACAAAACCAACATTATTCATAAAAGTGTATATTTGTTTCTGAAAATATTTTTCCATGCAGCAAGAAAGCATCTAACTTTTCTTACAGCATGATGCAACAACTTGAATCTTCTCCACAGTAACTTATTTGCCTCTTGCAATTGAGACGTAACTTTTTCCACTGTCCATCTTCTTTTTCGCAACATTTCTTTTCCATAACTTCATATTTTCCTTTCATTTTACTCCCACATTTCTTTCATTATGATTATTATTAATAATTACTTTTTCATATGAAGAATAATGTATTACTCTCCATACATGCATCCATTGTTAAGTGGTCTGTGTGCACGATCAGGTGACAAACGAAAGAAACGTTTCTTTCTAAGACGAGCGTTGCACAAGGCTACATTTTAATATATCTCCTGCCCTCTATGATTGAGACAGAAAACTGAGAGTTGGCGCACATGTAGAGAAGTGTTCAAGCTTTCTGTAAAGCTGTTTTAAATATTAATACGTTGAATGACTTACACTGTCGTTGTATCCACCTCCTCGATTATTACTTAATATTATTAAGTTTCGGACTATATGGTTCGGCTTCTCTTGTTATCAAAATATAAGTTGTGTCCATCATTAAATTAAAGAGGAAAAACATGAAAATTACTTAAACTATGAAGGACAGAATTACGTCACACGTCTCACGAAATTGTCAGAAATATTTCTGAGGCTGTTGTTATTTATCTTGCAATCTATTAAAAGCGTTGTAGTTTGTAACTCAGCACAACTGCCAACAGATGGCAGCCAAATATTTTCTCTAAGCTATCTACATTTTTTTTTGGCATATCGAATCACCTCACTGGGACTCTTGTTTGTATCGCACATGGTTTCCACAGAAGATATGATCTATCATCATAAATAAAATAAAAATATATTATAATTCTACACTTACACAGCATGATTTTAGCAAGTTTATACTACGTTTGTTGAGAAACATACCAATGTCAAGATAAGACGCAGAAAATTTTCCGTGTTAAAACTTAATACTTTTAAGGCGTATCAGGATTTTTCTCATAATGTATTGTATATATTTATGGGACGACGGAAATTGCAACTGCATGACATCTTCATGGGATTACAAAAATATTGGTTTTTTTGTATACTGAAAATAATTTCAGCAATGGAGATTTAGTTCATTTGGTTAATTTATAGATGCTTTTTAACATCTCAGGTCATCAGCGTCTCATTCTATTCAGGACGTGAAACGGCCAACAAATTTTGCTCAGAAATCTCTTCTTTCAGGTTTGAGGTTTTTTTATATGCAGCAAATTTACGACATGGGACCCACGACTTTATTTTCCTTCCTAAGGAAGCCATACTTAGGATTTTTACGCCCGAAAAAAATCCATCGATTGTGGCTGGGTTTGAACCCGCGATCTTGGTTTAGAATGCAAGTATGGTTACCACTAAACCACCAGAACCAATAGCAATGGGGATGAATAATAACATATTTGAACTGTCTCTTCTGCAGAAAAATCAGAGTGAAGCTGTGAATAGGCTCAAAGGAAAGATGTCAAAAATTTTTGTGCACTACTTCATAATCAAACACACGCTGCATTTAATGAAGTAAAAGAAAAGGCACCTGGAAGATAACATGATGAAAAGCTAGTCATGCCAGTATCAGCGTGAGCTAGCGGCCTCTACAATAAGTCAAACACATGAGATTATAGAAGTAATTCCGTGGCTCCCTGCTTGAATCTCATAAAACTCAAGTTGAAATAATGGCGTCATCTATTTGTTTTGTTTATAATCTTTTAAATCACAACCTCAAAGTATAATCCCTGTAACTGATACGGAATTTCCCCAACAGAAGGAGGTGCCATACACAGAGCCACAAAACTGAACTGGTTATAAAACATTTATTTACCTATAATTTCCTGTAGGGAAGCTCAATATTCCTGTCTTTCATTTTAGTGAACTCCACAGTTCATGCACTTTTATTATTGTTTCACCCGACAATTTAAACGAAACTAAATGTCACTGTATTGACGCACACATGAATTACACAGACTTAAAATAAAATTTCACTTCATGAAACAATTTATTTCAAATGGCTATATTTTCCACACCAGCCTCTTCTCAAAAAATTCAGGAACTGAGAAAGGGTGATGGCAACGGCAATTCTGCTTAACGGCAGATCTTTGTTTCCTCCTCTAACACCCCGAACTGGTTGGGTCAAGTGGTAGTAAGGTATTTTTCTCACGATTTCTGGTTCTAAAGTGAGTACTTTTTGGGGATATGTGGTCACATAGAGCCCATAAATGTATTCCTAACTGTACTCCACCATTTAAATCCATGAAAACAAGTACAGAGCCTGTGGGTGGTCCGTAGGTCTTGTTTCCGGTTTTCGTCAGACAGTGATGTTTAAAGACAAGAAAGTTATGAAAATATTAATTGAAGTTTTCATTTACAATTGGGAGGGACGTGACTGTGTAAACTTATAGTAGAACCGTCTATGGCCATTATCAAGATGAGATGCTGTCAGCACATTGGAGAAATCCTCAAGCTGCAGTTGTTTGTCATGAATGGGGAGTGCGGCAGTCACGTTATAATTTCAGATGACATTTCCCGTCATCGGCATTACGTAAACCATTTTTGAAGCTGGTAATCAACGAGCGCAAGCATGGAAATACTGCAGTGCAGCAAAGTTTGCAAATATGATACTTAAAAGCAGTGTTACGGACTGAAAGCTTTTAGTTGGGTACTCTTTGTCACAAGTGCTTTCAAGATATTGGAGTGGGGTTGTTGTAAGGCAACAATCGTGTATAGTAAATAGTACTTTCTAATAAAGTGGCTTGCGAAAACATTTGTCAGAGCTGTGATCGTTTGAACACCAATGTCATTCAAACTCCTGCTGTTGATGCAAACTCCGGAAAAGCTGAGTTTGGGAAGGCATCAATACACAGAAGATGAACCACATCAGGGCCAAGTCACCTTAGAACATAATGCACAAGTAGCATCCAAAGAGCAACGTGAAATTTGCTAATGCGGTCTACTCAGTGATGGTATAAACCACAAATTTGATGCATTTCATAAAGTATTGTCACACATACATTTGGGCTATTAACATAAGTTTGTTAACACATGGTTGCAATTGAGTGTTCAGATTTTAAGCTATTCAGTTTGCTCATTGTCAATAAGAAAAACTTGTTAATGAATCCACGTGCGCTTCTAGGTCGTGTATGTTCTCTTTGACCACTGACGTCGGTCCTGGTGGTGTAGTGGTTACCATACTTGCCTCCTAAACCCAAGATCGCGGGTTCGAACCCGGCCAGGACCGATGGATTTTTTCGGGGCGTAAAAATCCTAAGTATGGCCTCCTTCGGAAGGGAAGTAAAGCCGTGGGTCCCGTGTCGTACATTTACGGCACGAAAAAGAACCTCAAGCCTGAAAGAAGAGGCCTCTGAGCAAAATTTGTCGGCCGTTTCACGCCCTGAGTTGAATGGGACGCTGATGACCTGAGATGTTAAAGGGTGTCCATAAATAAATCAATCAAAAAAAAATCTGACCACTGACGGTTGAATAATTGAATTCAGTTCATTATTTACATGTATTTATAAATTTTATTTGTATTTTTCAATAAATATGTCAGATCATTATAGAAATAAAGAAAGTTATTTTTATACTTTATGTTCTTTATAAGTTAATAGCAAAATATGACCCACCACCCACTATGATGGACAATTCTTGCCAAGAGCCAGTACCCAACGAGCTATATGTTTAATTTGAAACACAAGTGTAGATGTAGTTTATATGCCTTCTTGTTAGCTCCATGATGGTCTTGGTCATATTGAATACTGTCACGTTCTCTCTGCAGAACCTTTCTCTCATATGTATGAGTTAAATGGTGTAGTTAATGGTAGCCCGCGCACACAAACACGCGTACTTTTAGAATTATTTAACAAGTTTTTACAAAATGGATGTCAAATTGCTCCCTTAAAAACAATCTCTTACACAACAATTTAATTTGCCAAGGAAGCTCATATTTAAAGACCAAAATTATGGTACTGGAATTTTCAGAATATTTAAAAATCATTGACACATATATTGAACCCTGGAAATGTTGAATTTTAGCCAATTTTGAAATATTTGCTTTGTTAACTAGACTGCAAACTATTATCATAGAAAACATACACACTACGTGCTTTTATAATGTGTATCTATTTAAGCTTTAACATTAGTTGGAGCAACAAGATGAGATGCAATATTTCTACTCCTCTGCGTTCATTGCTGAGTCACTGGTACTTTGGAAGGGCTGCTAAAGGAGCACAAACAACGTCTTTTCAGTCGTACTGGTGGTCTAGTGCTAGTCATATTTGCTTTGTAGTCCCCAAGTCCCGGCTCAAACCCGGTCAAGGTCGAGTATATTTAGGGCGTAAAAATCGTAACGTTTCCTTTGGAAGAAAAATGGTTCCGTTTCGTAATTTACGGCACGTAAAATAACTTCAAGCTTGAAAGAATAGGCCTCTGAGGAAATTTTATCGCTCGTTCCTTGCGGTGAATTAAATGGGACGCCAATGACAAAAAATTTTATAGGGCATCCTTAAATAAAGCAAGTAATAATTATATTTTTCTCTTGCACTCTTAATTGAAGATATAATTATAAAACAACTTTTAAAGAAAATGAATTAAGAACGGCACTATCTGTAGGCCACTTTTGTCACTATTTGTACTGTCCGTATACTCAAAAAATGGTACATATCAGGCGCAATAGCTGTCAGAAGAAATATCAGTTGTACAAAAACAACTGAAACATTGTCGCTTGCTACAAAAATTACTTTGTTATTATGTTAAATATTTTCAGTACTAAATTACTTTGGTACTTTATACCAGATATTTTCAACACAAGATCAACAATTGAGTTTGCTCCGTCTTGTAGATGCCAACTAAAACTAAAACAACTGAAAATGTGTGGGGTTGACAGAAAATCTTCACATATTGTAGAAATAGGTATTCAGGAGTGAATATCCATAAAGGGGTATCAATACCTAAAGAACTATCCTTTGTCCCTATTTACAAATAAACCTTTTAAGATCAAGCAATCAGAAATGGATGTTTTAAACAGTCTTTAATACACCTTTATATCACTGAGACACACAGGCGGTGGTCACTGATGATACATGAGATGAAGTGATAAATGGGGAAAGGACTTACTTTTAAAGGAAGGAAACGTTCCAGGCCTAACTTTAGGTTACCTCCCCGGCATTTGCCATTTATGAGGACTAAGTAAAACCTGGAAGAAACCTCAGTCAGGGAGGACGGTCGTAGTGGGAATCGAACCCCAGACTTCCGCTCACAATCCGCGCCCTAACGACCTCGGCCACCCATGGGTGTAAGAAATGGAGAATCTGAAAATCCATATGGATTACTGTCCCCAGAAAGCTGCCAGGTCTTTGAAAATCTCCAAACTATCTCCAAGCAGATACTTCCAACACATATGTCATGCTCAAATAACATCTATGGAGAAAAATCTTGTTAATATGCATTTAATTTCCTATTAATTTACTCGTTTTGTAATATAACATTTTTGTGGAATTAATAATACAACATTTTGGTTTGTAATATTTTAGCACACACACTCTCTCATTTAACAATTACACGGATCTACAGTGATTTTGTTGTTTTAGATTTTGAAGCCTTTTTAAAGTAATTTGCATGTGCTGATTAAAAAATTACGTCCTTTTAGCTGTATAAATAAATTTGCACATTATTCTCTAATACCAATTGTGTATAGTCAATTAAAAATAATAACAATTAGCTCATTGTTTTAGACATCTCATGCTGCTTACACCATCTTGTATTGGGAATGCAGTTGTTAGAGTAGTTAAAAAAGGAACTTTGCTTATGAATAAATTCATTTTGCTCTCTTATCACATGTAATACGGTTAAGAGTAGTAGAAAGAGCGTGTCAGTTAAATAATCCTAATTCTTTTAGTTATACCGTTGACAGTTTTGTTGATGAAAACAAAGATAAAACATAAAGGACGCAGTTTAACACTAGGTAGTAAACATTTTAGGGATAATATGTTGTATCTAAGAAAATTCTGTTACAACTCTTCATATTATTGATGTGATGAAAAATATTTTAATAAAGATAGAGGCTGTTTGAAATATCTCACCTACAAATGTTTTTCGAATGCAAAACTCAACAAGGAAGTTGTAGGTTCCAAGTCAGAGCACTGGTTAAAGACAGCAAATTTTAAAATGCTGTGACTCCTATGCAAAGAGGTGTTTGTATTGCGTTAAAGAGGCCATTGAAAAGTTACTAGGAAACAATAAACGTCTTAATTATGATAAAACTGTGAACAACACGCAACCAGTTTTGGGGTGCAACGTGGGTCTCAAATTACACCTTCTCTTCTCGTTTATTTCCTGGATAGCTGGGTAAAGATAAAGAGCAGGGCTAGAAGTTCCTTTTTAAACAATGTGCTGTATGTGAGGTGTCAAGATATTCACAAATGTGAATGGTAGAATACGTTAATGAATACAGATTACTATTGAATGTTCCAAAGAAATACAGAATAACACAAGAGAAAATCAAAGTGAACGTTTTAGGCAAAACTAATAGGTTTTTATTGCAGTGTTGAGCATACTAATACATGAAATGTGAAATTGGATAGTAAAAACGCTTAATTTTAATTGTAACTCATGCAATTATTGACCTTACGCACGTTTCTGGGAAAAAATGAAAATTTCACTCTTAATTTCTAAAAAGTGTCATGTGATGTTAAAAAAGGAATTTTTTAAATCAATCAGCGGCACTGAAATATTTAGAATCGCGTTTCACAAGTAAACAGCTCACAATATTTTTTATTTTTTTTGACCTGTGTTGTTTACCAGTCTATAAATAATTTACTATTACATAAAACACAGGTTCTTAAAAATCTTAAGAAAGAGTCTACATTTTTATTTGAGTGTTATAATTTTCATGGACTGCAGATTTTTCTGCTTCTGAAAATCAAAATTTTTGGCTATTTTTAATGGTGTCTTCAATTGCTTTGTTTATGATGAATTCTTCCGCAAAACCGTTAACTGTCACATCACCAACACCCCTTTTATCTCTTCTGGAAAAGAGTTGCATAAAAACCACCCTTATCTATTCTATCATTTCCACCCATTAAGTTATTATATGCTGTAAATGTTAGGGCGTAGCACCAAGTTTGTCTACTTTTGAGTTTTATCACATTTTGTCTATTTTTGCTAAATTGCATGTTGAAATTGTACATTGCCTATTCACTTGATAACTATCACTCTTCTGGACTCTTACAGCATTCACATGATCAACATTTTGTCCCTTTACTTTCTTCATTTTTTGCAATATTTATTACATCTATTTTTCTCTGACAGTTTCCGTGTCATTGTAACCCATAGCTTTCAAGTGTTTCAAAAGATTCAAATTGGTTAACATATTATCACAAGTAATATGACGAGAGCGTCTCTAAGATTACCGATAAATACATGAATGTAGTGAGCTACGTTCGTGAATTTATCTGGAAAGCTGAGACCCTCGAGTGGTATTTATTAGGACTATTTCACGAATAAAATAAGAATTTCAATATAACTCTAAATTTGGCTTACAAAATTGTAGTACTTGCATATTTGTACTTAACCTTTTAAAGCAATTTGCGACAGAAGAATTCCGATTGTCAGTAATGCCAATAGAGAAGAGCAAAATCTGGGTTTAGGGCTATATTATGAATAAAATAAGAATAAAAGTGATATATATTTGAAATTCGCGCACAGAATATTAGCACTTCAATAGAAGGTTATACTTATGAACATTCTATTCAAAAATCGTGATACTGAAATGGACAAAAGTCGACTGAGGAAAGAAAAGATAAGAAAAGAAAAAATACATTGTCTCTATTTTTCTTTGTATTTTTGATTTGGAATTCCTAATGATAAGATCAATTTGCACATTTGACACATCACCAAAACGCTTTGAAGAACCCTCCATTTTGCGTTATGATTGTCGATTGTCCATGCTTTTGTTGCTATCAATAACTCCTCACCGCCTCTAGCCTCTAGTGGTCAGTGATGCGTGTTCAGGAATTATAGAGTGGAGGTATAGATTTGGCTACACTAATCACAAGATTTAATATTTTTTTTCGATAATTTCTCTCCGTAATCCAGGTGTAATTGGTGAAAATTCAAAATTTTGTTTCGTCTCATTGATCGATTTTAAGATGACGTTACATGAGTGAAATAATAAAAGTAAAAATAGAGTGACAGTTGCTTCATATGATCTGGCAAACTGTCTAATCATTTGTATATCAAATGCGGTCGCTTCTTTACCGAATGTTCTTTATATGCATAAGTCCTTGACATTCATCGAAATTATTTGCAAAGAGTCATTTTTAGTTTTTAGATACCGTAATTTATTGGCAGAATCGGTTGGACTTTCTTCCAATATGAAAGCTTTACAATTATGGCACCCATAATATGGTACATTGTATTCATCATAAGAAAGATTTTGTTCAGCTTTAAAATTGTGCAAAATGTTTTGCTTAATTATATCGAAAAGGAGTATTAATTTCCACATTTTTCTTAGTAATTATGCTGCGTACTATACGAACTGGGTAAGTGCTTCATTATTTGAATGGATTTACCACGATACATGCCATCTACAATGGAGACAGAGTTTTCCAGGTGGAATAGAATCTATCGTTTAGGATAAATAAAACAACGAATTTTCAAATTACTCGAGTATCTGGAATGTTTCTGAAAAGTGAATATCAATGAGTAAATTGCAGCGGTTTTAAATAAAGAAGGGGTGTGTTAATTAAATATGTGGAGTGGAGGGAAAGATTTGGAAAAAAGAAATTAGTATGATTGGTTATTTGGAATCTCAGGAGTAATGTTATTTCTTCCTATCCGATGATTGGTTTCCGCTGACTTATATTTTGCCACGGCTGTTGAGACTCTACTGCTGGATACTTTTATGGTCCTGCGACCATAGGGGAAGGAGTATATGGAGATTGATAAGATTTCTCGTTATGGGAGATGAAACACAATTTATTGTTCATAAACTATTCCACATAAAATGTACTGCCGTTATTTTTTGGAGAATATTTGCCACTTTCGCACTAACTATGGCGATCACTCTGACGTGAACACACTTTAATACCTTTAAAACTCTGCTCTTAAATTCTACTAAATCAACTAATTCTGAGACTTAACTACCTACTCTTCACTGACTTAAACATTGCTCTTCTATTGAACTAAACTAAAACAGATAATTGAACTCTTCCACACCGGCTTAGAATCGAACGGAGCATGTATTTTCTCCCAACCAACTGAACTGAACGGAAATTGAACGAAGAGTGTTCCTCGGACGCAAAATGGCAATACTAAATAAGCATGGCAGTCTGCCGGTCTCACGAGCTATCTTTATTCTTTCAAATATGTTTTTAGAAAAATCTAGAATGTTTTCTCCCATCTTCGCATTTCTATTGGGTAATCTGCTCCCTCCATTTTTTTCTCTGCTGTACTATTTGTCAGATGTCTTACGTGACTCCTTACATGTAACCGTTAGGATCCCCCTTCGAGGTTATTCCCTGGTCTTTTCATCCCCGTAATCGTCATATTCTTTATTACGTCTTCCTTGCTTTACAATTCCCTAGCAGTATACAAATAAACATCTTATTCAAGGTTTCTCCTTTAGAACTTTCTCCAGAAAATATCGGCTTGCTTTAGTCATCTTTACAAATATTATTACAATAGGCAACAGAAATTCCCAGGTCAGATTTTATGACTGAGGTAGCTTTCTGCTCTCTGGTGAGAAAATAACATCACAAACAATAGTCCAACATTAGTACAGGAAATAGAAATGAACTTATACTTATGACTAAAATAAGGAAGTTATATAAAATTACTTGCTACAATTACTATAATTAAATATAGGGGTGGTAGTTCATAAATACTGTCTCAAAATGCAATATACTCGTTATAAAATGTTTAAAAAATGTGCAAGAGAGTTTTGTTCCAAAATTCTGAACATCTGCTGCTATGAAAATATTTTGAAGAATGCTACAAGTACTCTTGAACCAATAGAACACTTTTTTATTTTCTTCTTTCATGTTTTTATGGGCATTTTGGTCTGAATACTCTCTCAAACTTGAGGTACTAATGTTCCATTACTTCCATCATTGGTGTGAATTTGTGCCACTTGAGGAAAATTTGCCCTGAGTTTCAACACAAACTTATTTGCTCTTTTCGACTAAAGATCATGTGAGCACCGCAGTAGAGCTAGTTGTCTTTCGCTCAAGTTGTCCAGTGATTCACCTTTATCTTCAATAGTTGAGTCTTCAACTGTTACTGAAAAAAAAGGTATTTGTTAAAATACTTTGTCTTTTCTTCTACAGAAATATGAAGAGCTTTCTAAAGATTTATTTCACTGAAATATGTAGAATATCAATAATTAGAGCCAAGGATTAAAAAAAGTAATTGTAATCGCAGGCAATCTTGATTACTCTTGTTCCGTTTTAAATAATAGAAGCATTAAGTGCAAAAGATTAAGCCTAAAGATGCTAACTTAGACTAATGCTGCTTTTAAATATTAACAGAATGTTTAAATATTCAACAGATTCAATATATTCTTAGTAATGTTATATTATACTGTATTTTAAGATAAAATGCATTAATTTATATGAACAACTTTATTCATAGTTCATTGCTTACACAAATCTAAATACCATCTTCGGCAATCACACAAAACATGTCACAATTAACTTTGATTTGAAGTATTACAAATAACAATACTGTCTGAAAATGTTTTGTCTCACAACAATGAAAAACAGACGATGCAAAAATGTACGTTTTCTCTCTTTTGCCACCCCTGCCGCATGGCATCGCTAGGATAATAAAGATTAATATCAAGGATTTGGGTGTACATCGAATTCATTTTACTAATATTAGCATACAAAATCTTAAATATCCCGAAAAATCAGTTGAAAAATCTTTTCAAACGGAAAGACAGGATACTGGAACCTCAATGGCGATGATCCTGAAAAGAATGTTTCCAAATTTGAATGGTTTCCGTAATTATTTACGAAAAATTTAGTACATTTATCAACAGAGATGCTTATAGAACAAGTCAATTTTACCAGCTTCTTCAAGTTACTTGAAGTCGCAGTTAACCAACATAAAATCTTTCGGTGAAACAGCGGTTTCTTAAAACGTATCTACTAACTGGACGCCAAATAAAATATTCTTTCAGCGTTTGCACTCGGTTTTGGAATGAGTGCGAAGTAAATTTCTAAAAGAATAACCGAACAAATATAATCTTTTTCTGTAGGATATTACGACACTTTTACTGGACACATGTTTAGGATGGAGGACATCTCAGGAAAATGTAAAAGGACTGGTTATGTTACTTCTTAAATATTGTTAAAGTTTGATAACAAATAGCTAACTGATACTGGATTAAATATTTTCTGAAAGTAAAAATTCATGTTAATGTGTTACTTTTATACAAACCGGTACTTGAGCCCAACTAGATCCTACAAATAATTCATTTTAGAAAGCATGACATAAAGTGTTTCGAGAGGTAAATATTTCACTAGAAGTAAACTTTTATGTCGTGTCCATTTTGAGCAACACAGGAAGGAACAAACAATAAAATCTAAATATACCGAGACGTACTCAAGTCTTATTGCCCGCTTCAACACAGCTACCGGGATGGCAATGCTTCCTGTGTCCAAAACGAGTGATTGGTAACTAAATGGTTTCTGGATATGTTTGTTATCATTGCTCTGGTATCAACTGCTTTGAAATTATGAATTAAATTATTATTCAAGTGAAACTGAGGCATAAAGCTACTTCAAGTACTCCATTTAAGAAAGAGAACTAAACCTTCATCCTGGTAATCTTGATTTTCCAATCAAAACTAAACTCAAGTCTTGCTATTGGCAAGACAACACTCAGGACTGAACTGCAGAGGCGAAGCGTAATTCTTCGTGATGTCTAACAAACTCTTATTGGCCTCAATGCGGTGCAATATAGTCATGGTCGTGTAGCTTAATTCAATCGGTTCAAAAGAAACCACAACAGGCCTTGAGGCCTAATTTAAAAGCACGTCCTTGTATAAAATATATGGTCATTACAAAGTATGATGCAAAGAGAAAGGCCTTTAGTGAGAGTGATAAAATTGATGACCAAGCAGTAACTGAAAAAAATTCACAAGAACGACATCAAGTTGTCAGCGTGTGTAGTTTTGTTAATTGCCACTAATGACACCAGTGGCGTTGTGCGTGCAAGATGATGGCTTTGAAACCTGAGAAGGCATTTTGCGTAATGGAATTCTCTCCACTTGAGAGGGAAAAGCAGTTGCTATAATGTCAGGAAGTGAACGTTTTGCGCAATGAGAGGACGCAAAGTGTAAGGTCCTACAGTCACCGGTCGCTCTTACTTGGATATGTTAACAGAAAATTTGTTTTTACCTCACCTAGAGGAAGATGTAACCAAGGCAGGTTTTCAGCAGTTTGGTGCTTCTTCGTATTCGCCCATACTTGAATGCTATTCAACCATGATGTTGGATTGGCCGTGCCGGAGATGATATTTTGGACTGGATCGCCAGATTTAACACCTTGCGAATTCTTTTTGGGAGAAGTACATCAAAGAATCCATGCATCTTTCCTTAGAGCATCTGAGCAATCTGAAACAATGCATTCCAATACAGCGGAACTGATGTCCGAGGATATGTTCAGGCACTTTTGGGCGTCAGTCATGGTGGTCTAGTGGTAACCTCGTAGACCCAAGATTGTGGGTTCAATCCCATCCAGGGTTGGTGGACTTTTTCGGGCGTAAAAATTCCAATTATGGCTTCCTTCGGAAGGAAAATAAAGCCTGGGTCCCGTGTCGTAGATTTACGGCATGTAAAAGAACCTCAGGCCTGAAAGAAGGGACCTCTGAGAAAAATTTAACAGCTGCTTCACGCCCTGAATAGAACGGGACGCCGATGACCTGAGATGTTAAAGAGCGTTCATAAATAAACCAAATGAACAACGCGTCTGGGAAGAAACGGGCAACCGTTTAGACATTTGCAGTATTACCCAGAGCATCCACATCCAACATTTGCAATGTCCTTGTTACACTTGTGAAGTTCTTCTATCATTTCGTATCATTATAGTTTTCTATCTTATAACAACAAAGAATACATTACATTTACTTTAACGTCATTCTTTTTAATGACGCTGTATCTGTAAGCTTAGTTCACTAGATTAGAACGGAATAAATGTAACACATTAATATTGCTTCAATTTATACTTTAATACACCAGAAACTATCTTGCGAAAATGTTAAATCTCTGTAGTACAATCAGATACCGTAAATGTGCTGTACAAGTCCTTGTGACTTTAAACAAGAACCGGCAGCATCCACTTGAATGGAGATGCAAGCCTCGGGGTAAAGGACCTCTGTGGGGCAGACAGATCAATACTTAGTGCCGCAGAGGCTTCATGTTGCATCCTCCATCTCTACCTTCCTCCAATATCTCCCTCTTTCTCTCCTACCTATTGTGTCTGGGAATCTTTGGCTACCGGCGCCTATTTAAGCCACATTTCTTTCTCTCTCAGAAAGGTCACATTAAAAGAGAAGCACAACTTCCATCAGAGGCCACAGGCAGACCTCAAAGTTGCGCAAGGTTAGTACTGTGGAAACTCTTGACCCGCGACAAGAGTTCCCGTCAGTTTTTATCTTCATGCGCACATCCTTGATTCTATAATTTAGTGGTTAGGTGTGTTCCTGAAAGATAAAATCCTAATGGCGGGCACTCCTCAATTTAATCGAAAATATTTTGGCTGCTTATACCATTTGACTTAACCGAACCAAGCCCAGCTTGAGTGGTTCTAGATATTATGTAAACATTTTGCATTTATAAAGCTATTTCACCTTTTTGTAGCTGCTAGTATTTCATACCAACTGGAGCTTTAAGTTAAATGATTAAGTCATGTTCCAATTTGAAGATAACGTTAAGAAACGTAAACGTGCAGCTGGAAGTAACTGCGAGCCTGGAGCAGAAGTCGTTGTTTGTCCTTCTCAAACAAAGAATATAACTTTGAGAGGAACCAATCCTTCACATCAACCTTCAGTATAAATCATTGGTATTTGAGCTGTCCACACAAATGATAATCACAAGAAAACAGGCTCAGAATTTGTGGCGGATTTTTCCGGTACCTTGCGGTGGAATTTGTAAAGGACTGTTGTACGTTATTTGAGTTACGCGTCAGCACAGCACGTTTGCATACTAAGAGAGGCCAGTCATCAAGGCCGTCTGCTGCATGTGCAGGTAGCAGCTTATTGTTAGTTGTGTGCTTATGTGCTACTCGGTGCTTCCATTGTGTGTAAAATGCGTATTAATAGTTCATTAGTTATGCGCGTTTTTATGTACAATTCATATTCTTGTAGAGTAGTGGTATGGTGAAAGAAGAAAATATTCTCAAACTTGTTAAAACGTATCAAAAAAATAATTTCTCAATTACCAAAATGCAAAGAACGGGCCTGACATTACAGCATCTCACTCGCTACTACAATGCACAGACTTAGTAAACACATTATTCATTATGAAGCAGGTCATGCCTTATGAACAACCATATACCCATCTATCTGCTCGGATTAAGTCTTCAGCTAGTTGCGAATTCGTCTCTTTGGCAATCGCTGTAGGCCGGCTTATGCGGTGTTTTTCTTCTATAGTGTCCGCCATTTCAGGGAACTTCTGCATCCAACTGTAAAAAGCTTATGTGACAGGCACTTTTCACCGGAGATAATAGGCATTTCTTTATGAATATTCTTTGATTCTGCACCTTCTGTCCACAAAGATCGCACGAAAAGCACTACTCGAGGGTTGTACACTTCTCAGAGGCGCCGCCATCTTGCAACTGCTGTTTCGCTGTTGTAAATATCGTTTTTCTGGTATCGAATGTCACCAATTGCCACTAGACTAATGCCGTCATCTAGTGGCAACAGCTTTAGATGCCTAATTTAAAAATATAGTATTTAACATCAATTTATAACTTACTTAATGACTTGCCCTCTTAATTTAATATGCAGTGTAGAGAATAATTCCTATTGTAAAGCGGTTAACGAATGGATTAAGGCATTTTTTGTATCTTTACTAATATCAGAGAGCAATAAATAACACTCATGCCAACCTTAACTGACGAGTTATATCTTGTAACAAAATGCAGATGGACAAATTTCCGATCCATTTTCATGAAATAATCTACTCATGTATGTATTGAAGCGGTTTGGTGTTACAACCCCATGTTGGGCGCCAATTTTGAAGCGGTTTGGTATGGACAGTCAGGTTGGTTACCAACTATGATGCGATTTAATTGCTGATCGCCATATTTTGTAGCGGCGTATCCTTGATCGCTTTGGTGTTGTTGTGCACGCTTCAGGACAACAATATCTCAGAGTTTTGTTTAGCTATTTTGTGACTCGTGCTCAACAGAACTGGAAAGGGATATAAATTTTGTTTATAATCACGCGATTAGTAGATCTGAATGTGTATGATAATTTATTATTCGCAAGACATTTTGCCTCCTCTGGCGTTCTGCATACGAGAGAACTTAGTTCCGTCGAATATAAAATTAGCTGCCCCGACTTCCAAGGAGATGAACTGAACCTGGCTCTCTGACTATCTGAATTGTTCCTATGAACTGCAATTATCTGATTAAATCGTCTGACTCTGATATATCAATTGAGTTGTCAAACTGAGTCCTTGTAGAATGTAAGGTGCCAAGATTAGTGTTGCGGCGTGTAGATCTTGCAACCGAGTTGCCGAACTGCGTATGCGAACTAAGTAACTGATACCCCAGAGAAGCAAACGCTTCCTTATATATTCCATTCAAATTAACCAATCGTTGGCTTCGCTAAACCACGGGGATCACACAAGCACACGCAAGTTCGCGCCTTGCTTTAAAAATTGGAATATACATCTATTATTGATTGGTTCAAATTCATCTGCCAACGCATGCCACCCTTTGAAAGTTTAAAACATTTATTCACATTGACTGGTTTAAAATTAACTGCACAAACAGCTAGATAGTACATTCCCCTTAACGTATTTAAAAGGCCTTGGCTTTATTAACACTCGCAAATAGTAGGTCTTTTAAGAGGTGGAGTAATACTGGTTCCTTTGGGTTTATACTGACTTTGTAGGACGGTTTATGGCCTTTTTGGTGTTCCGGGCCCCCTTAAACAGCTACACCAGAGAGCTTTCTCTAATGTCGACACACAATTCACACATTGAAGTTAAACCTTGTGATATACATGAATACACAATGTTTATATTTCTGTTTACAATACACAGAATATAATTATTAGGTTTGCAACAAATATATCACATTTATTCATATTTTAGTGGGTTTTAGTGGGGTAAGAATTGTTTTAACATGCACCTTTTATCTTAATTCAGCTTGGCCATTAGCCATTTCAAAACATTGTGTCTAATGTTCGAATGTAGCCCGAGAGACGTTTGTAAGCATATTCCCTGAAATAGCTGCACATGCTTCATAGATAAGGCTCTTCAGGTCGTAGAAATGTATACTTTGGTTTTGTACATTCGTGACTTGATCAACCACCAAACACAAAAGCTATGCGCGTGATATCCGGTGAACACGATGACCATATTGAAGGTTGAACCTCGTCCAACCATCCATTGGAAAATCTCTCACATCTAACGCTCCATCTTTTTGACGGACAAGTGTCCAAAATGTTATCCGAAGTTTTCGAGTAAGTTCCCGTTGCACTTCTGCACATGTCAAACCGCGAGTTGAGCACCGACTTCGTTTCTCTATAAACAGGATTCTGTAGTGATAGTTGAAATAATATATAATGCATTTCATGATTTATGCCACTGTTGAAATAAGATATATGCACATACAATTTCTACACCCCATGTAAATTTCATTTACGACAAACCATTGTTTCATGAAAATAGAACTTGCGTTGTAGACCCTAAATCGCGGGTTCAATCCCAGCCCAAGTCAATGGATTTTGGGGCATTAAATTCCTAGTATGGCCTCCTTCAGAAAAGAAGTAAAGTATTGGATCCCACGCCGTACATTTACGGCACGTAAAAGAGCCTCAAGTCTGAAAGAAGAGGCCACTGAGCAACATTCATCGGTCCTTTCTCGCCCTGAATTGAATGGGACGCTCATGGTCTGAGATATTAAAGAGTTTCCGTAAATAAACCAAGAAAATAAAATGAAACAAAAAATGGGTGGAAACTTTACGTCCACCGTGTATGGGATGTAGAAAAAGTTCAAATATTATTACTTTAAAAGCATTTCGAAATATGCAGCAAAATATCACTGGTGAATTTTGTCTATTCTTCGGATTAATTTTGCTTTGAAACGGTAATAATCATGACATAACATATAGAGCATTATTTAGATCTCAATTTTGTTTATAATCACGCAGTGCTTTGCCCCATACACGTGTAGATATTATCTAATAGGATATGCTCAATTTTTGCTGCATTACCATCTTACGTTTTGTGGGATTCGTTTGTTTCGTTAAAGGTATAGTACAGGTCTTGAGCGTCATCTTTAAACGTAAGGACACAAAATACTGTTGTGGGGCACGCACTTACAGAATGGAGCAGATATTGATCAATGAACGTCGTGTCTGGCGACAGACACGGCCCTACATGCTGATTGTTTCTCCAGCTCTTTTTATGGTTATTTCCTAAATAGCAGGCAATGTTTCAGAGCTTTATCAGCTTAAGATGACATTAGACAGTACCAAATTCATATCATCTCAGGTCGTGCTGTTTATATGGATTGTTTTTAACCAAAGAAATACTGTACATTATTTTTTTCCTGTTTATGGTTCTCGGTTAATAATACTTTCCATATGAAGCTAGAACCGTTACACACAACTCAATTTAAAATTAAGAATTAGGTTTAAAATGTTTAAGCAAACACTCAAAGGTTACTGAATTCCAAAACCGCATTAGTACTACTGCTATTTTGTTGATACCCGAACATTTATTCTTTCATAGTATAAGATGTTCGCAAATCTAGAATCATTTTATATATCCTGATAATAGTAAAATAACTTATGAATCAGCTTAGAAGAACTGTATTATGCAATGTACTATTCTCATGTTAAAGTCAACCATGTTTCCTTGGCTCACAACTGACTTTACAACAGCAACCAAGCTAAGTTGTATGCGTGTTCCAGGTGACGACTGAGACTGATGGAGGCCAAGAGTCTGTGATAGAGGAAATAGAGGCACAACACGTAGAACACGATGAAGCACTCCCATGGGATGTAAGTAGCATACAATTGACATTATAGTGTAAGCACGTTAATTGGTAGCATGTTGTAGTCCACAGAAACAAGTGATCTGTCTAAAAAAGTATGGTAGCTTGACATCAAAACATAATTTGGAGGTAGTTTAAGTAGAATGATAACAAATTTTAAGAGATTCACAAAAATATAACGAAAATATTCAAAGCTCAATAAACGTTTTATATAAATGCTGACAAATTGAACAGACAGGTTGCAGAGATAGCATTTCTGGCAGTGAAGTTTTCTTGATACGACATGAGCGTGAACAACAAAAATATGCCTTTGTTGAATCATCACTACCTACATTCTAGAACTGCAGGTGGCCCATGAAAAACCGATCTCCATCTCGTAAACAATAGTGAGCATTGTACCTATTTTGTCAAGTTACGTGCCGACTAAGAAGGTCTTCTCAACACCAGTATTTGAATAACCGCGAGATCAGCTGTAAGAACGGACGGAACCCCAGTTTTTCGCGTTCGCATCTGATCCCGTTTTACGCCACATTGCCGCAAAATCTTATATTATGCTGTTTTTAAGAGCACCAATACCAGAAAATTTGACTGCAATTACTCTCGTATTTTATTAATGGCACCGATGTATACGCACACCTCCACTATTGCAATTCTTTGCTGCAGAAAATACATCTCACACCGTACGGCTGCGAACTCTTCGTGTTGCATTAGCCACCACCTATGGGTTGTGGCAACACAACTACCCTAGATTTCCGTTCTCTCTCTGCCAGTATCCCTTCATTATCTGACTCGTGCCCTTGACTACAAATACTCTTGAGGTTGGTTCGACCCGGCGTTTCTTGAACCGCCCATTCATACTCTTACCGGCCAAGTGTTAGTCTTCAATGTCGCTCGAGCTGTAACTATTACACAAGCTCTAAAAATTAGTCGAAATACATTTATTTAACTCAGTCTTTCAGAACAGTAAAAGTTCTGATATTTCTATTGTTTAAAATTCCACATAAAACATTGGCGAAATCTGAACTTTTACCAACGAGATCTCTAGCCACACATACTCCGTCTCCTTGTCAAAGTAACAATTTGTTCACTGTGCAAGATTTATATACAATTTTGGTTTCCTGGAATGTTGCATTTCAAGCATTTCTTCATATAAATATATGAATAAAGCTTTGCTCCAATTTAACTGCATTATTATAGACCTTAATCATAACCATGTTACGATAATACTATGACTTAAAGCTTTAGTCACATATGTTTACGACCTTGGGCTATAAAGCATTTTTAATAGTGTTTAAGGCGCGTTTATATTTTTGAGGCAGCACAGGCGGTGGACGTTGATGATTACATGAGATGAAATGATAAATTGGGAAAGAATTTAAAAAAAAAATCTTGAAACAGCATACCAGGTCTGTTTAAGGTACCTCTTCGGCATTTGCCATTTATAACCGAGGAAAATCTGCGAAAACTTGTCAGGGAGGACAATCCTGAAGGAAATCAAACCGCAAACTTCGCTCACGAGCCGTGCCTTAAAGACACAAAAGGGTTCTTCACTGCGTACTAAAAGCTTTAGTTCGTATCTAAAGGGATACTGGGAGTGAAGTTTTGGCCAAAATCGGTCAAATTGTTGCAAATTGTTCCTTGAACCACTGGGCGTCCACAGAGTGTCAACGTTTGCATATTCCCCCTCCATTTGGTCTCTACAGTCATTTAAAGAGCTCCACGTGTTCTTTTCCAGCCTGCCACACCTCCTCAGCACAGAAGTATGCAATGAGATACACAACTCTACTGTCTGATGAGGAAATAGTGAAGGAAGAATGTGTCAGTCATGTAGCAAAGAGGATGAGTATGGCTTTCCCAAGATGAAGTTAGAAACTATGAACAGACTAACAAACTACTGCACACCGGCGATCCAGAAGCATCTGCCATGATAAATGCTACACTTTACCGTTACAGATGAACAGACCAGAACATCAGAAGTACTCCACAGAGACAGACTCTTGGTGTTTCTATAATAGGAGCATGGTTCTCGGTGGGACTCCGTAGAGCCATTGCTAGATGTCTGTTCAGTTTGATGATAGTATGGTAAGGAGAATTGTCCCCATCTACCAGAGACAGCTTGAACTGAGTTACTGGCACGCTGTGCACACCATTCAAATGAAAATGTTCACTCATTTCCCAAAGAAATTATTTCTAAAAAGCGGGTAGAAATTAGAGCATTAAATGGAATTTCCGCTGTTAACATGGGCTGTTCAGCTCCTCAGGAACTGATATCTGTGGTGAGGGGCGAGCAATGGTTGGCAACTGCTTCAAAGATCAGTAAGATGCGGGACACGACTCGATTCTACGAGAGCAGGAAAGGACCTGCAGGTGGCAAGAGTAGCACAACAACAACGCGGAAGTACAGACACACCTCGTAACTATAAATCAGGAGGGCTACGATATGTAAAGCGGTTTCCCAGCATATCATTTTTAAAAAACATTTTTTTTTTCCAAAGTTTCATTTCACACATTCAAATCGTACCACGTCTAGGTTTTTATTTGCATTCAATTAAAACTTTCTAAAATATGCAGAAGTAATGGTTGTAACATTCTATGTCGGTCCTGGTGATGTAGTGGTAACAATACTTGCCTTCTAAACCCAAGGCCGCGGGTCCAAACCCGGCTAGGATCGATAGCGTAAAAATCCTAAGTATGGCTTCCTTCGGAAGGGAAGTAAAGCCGTGGGTCTCTTTTCGTACATTTACGGCACGAAAAAGAACCTCAAGTCTGAAAGAAGAGGCTTCTGAGCAAAATTTGCCGGCCGTTTCACGCCCTAATAGAATGGGACGCTGATGACCTGAGATGTTAAAAAGCATACTTAAATAAAAAACAAATCAAACAAATCAAGTAATATTATATGAGCAAAATGCATGCTAAAACTAATAATAATTTTTAAAACATTCTTTGAAAATTTGTTAATTTTAAAGATTAAAATTTCTTATAGATTAAAAAAATTATCACAACTCGTTCATCGTATTTATTTAAAATATATCTCAATCATCTTTTGAATGTGGCTCAAATCTCCAATTACAAAAACACTTACCAATTTTCTCCATTCATGAGAGACGCGTGGGACATTTTGATTATGCGATATATTTTCGTAACAAACTTATGAAATATTCATAGTTCTCAAAGTATTAATCCAAATTGAATTAAGTTTGGTATACAATTTAGCCATGCAATCACGGTATTTATTTCTTCAGAAAAATCCATACAAAAATGTGCAACTTTGAAAATTCACTCCTAGTATCCCCGTACTAAAACGGCGTGATAGAAGCTCGTATCTTAAAAAAATAATCTGCATTCATTTATTATGTCAACCGACTTTTTATATTAATAGCTATTCTTAATATTAATGGGTTCCAATTAAAATTTGTATCTGCTGGCTTGGGATGTGTATTAAACATAATTGATTTGCCTATGATTATTCACATTTTAAATCATTACAAACACAAATTAAAATGCAACTTCATAATTTAAGCACATTACAATTAGGGTCTAATATGGCCATCATTTTTTCTTCAAAACTATTTGTAGCCCTGGTTTCTACTTCTGCACCACTGTCTGTATCTGAGAGGACCAGAGCACACAGTGGTAAAAGTGTGCAATATCAGAATAACACCTTCTCCCACTCACTTCAAACATAAATTCGAGTTGCACGATCGCCATAAACCTGGGAGTATACAGCTCTGAAAGTTATGGCCGCTAACTGTTCGCGCCGTTCGGTGACATGGCGCCTCATTTTACATGAAGTGCTAGTCTGGCATAATTATCTATGGAGTAGCCACTTTTATACTTGTATTTCTCTTCGTAGAATGGACAACATGAGTATTTCCGCTGTAGTTGCAGTGAAAATAATAACATTCATTACAAATGATCTCTCATGTAGCAATTTTTTGCACTAATATCTTTTCATACTCATAACATCAGCACTAACAGTCGGTTTGTTTGTTATTGGGTGCTTCTGTAGTGAATATGTTCTCTTTCCTTTATATCTACTTTCTTCCCTAACTGTAAATATTAGTATTCCTTTTGTTTGCTCTATTTTATGGTTCGGGGAGTCACTTTGCATGGTTAAATTGTATTTCAAATCAGTTTTAATCCCAAACCCAACTTGCAGATACACTCGACTAATACACGACTGCTTGTTGCTCGTGTTTTTTCCGAGACACCCTCTCGACATACATTCTCACTAGTGTATGTATCGTACATAGTATTCCACTTCCAATTTTCCCACTGTTGCTGATCGTATGAATCTACTCTTGAAAGAGAACATCTTTTTAAGGCTACCTTTACAATACAACAAGCCCTACTTAAGCACAAAGTTGAAACAAATGACTACCTTTCAATAAACTACAAAATCATGTATTTGTATTGTTTTTGCAGAGCGTTTTTGTGGTGTTCACGATTAGGTTCATACAGGGAGACCTTGAATCGACCTGATGAGCGGGAAAAACATTGTTTTCAATACTATATGAATAATAAGATAATATTAATTTCAAGAGTTTAAAAGGTTTGGAGGGAGATATTGCATATGCAGTGCGAACTAACCAAGAGTTTAGGCATATTTCACCGACAGAATGAGGAGAATGCTAGCCCTGAATGCGCTATCTCCTAATCGTTATCTCACTTCTTACTTCCCTAGATAGCGGCTTCAAAACATTTTCCATAAAATGTATGCTATTTACATAAAACCTTGCAAAGTTATATATATCTTCAAGGATGCAAAATGTCGGTCGTGATGGTGTAGTAGTAACCACATTGGCCTTCTAAACCTAAGATAGCGGGTTCGAGCCCGGCCAGGATTGATGGATTTTTTCGGGTGTAAAAATCCTAAGTATGGCTTTCTTCGAAGTCGTACATTTACGGCACGATAAAGAACCTCAAGCCTGAAAGAGAGGCCTCTGAGCAAAATTTATCGGCCGTTTCACACCCTGAATTGAATGGCACGCTGATGACCTGAGATGTTAAAGAGAGTCCGTAAATAGGATGCAAATAACGTGTAAATCCCGCAATGTACTCGCACAGTTACCTTTATTTGCTTATGCTCCGTGACACCGCATGTTGTCGGCAGTTGTGACTTTACGTGATTGACAACGAACACAGCGCGTGCTCCTTCGTACCTACTGGCAAACCGGCTTATTCAAAGCATGCCAGACGGCATTTGTGAAAAACTTGTATTAAAGTGTTGCATTCAGAAACTGAGGCAACAGAAAACCTTCCAGTTCAACATTCAGGAGGCCGCAAATTGCCTAAATACAATAAACTATGTCAAAGAGTAACTACGGGCGTCATATTAAAAGCATGACGAAGACTATTCCAGGAAACTAACCTCTCATATTCCGCTTGTCAATGAACAGCTAAGAGAGAGAGAGAGAGAGCAAAACCACTCGTTTATCGCATGCCATGTGTTCAAAAATGGAATGTGACGAACTACAAATGGTTTAGGATGTCCTTACTCAGAATCCTAGAATGTTGAACGGCACTTGCTTTACAGATGAGTCATAGTTTCACCTTAGCGGATAAATCAACTCACACCTATATGGGCAACAGAATATCCCCTAAGCTTTGCATGAAACATTCACAGAAGATCGCAGTGTGAAGTCATGTGTTTCATACACGAATTGTGGGACTTATAATAATAATAATAATAATAATAATAATAATAATAATAATAATAATAATAATAATAATAATAATAAAAACTTCTTTGCCTCCCGCACCTTCCATTCTAGTGCCTACCGACTTCTTTCTCTGAGGCCTATTAAAGATAAAAGTGTTAAACATAAACACCGCACAATCGAACAAATCAAAGAAGCTATATGGAAAGAGATTGATGTCGCCACCTTAGAACAATTATTCCAGAAGTGAGCTTGAATGCGGGAGGATACTGTTTTCAGCACAGATTATGATCAGGTCCTGTTTTGAATCCTTGAAGGTATGTGTATATAAATTTGCAAGCCACTATTTAAATAACATAAATTTTTGTAGGCACTAGCTTGGTACTTCTATCAAGATACACACTCTGTATATGTCGCGCACCTTTTCTGTAATAGAATGCTGATAAAAGTTGCAAATTAAAGATGCGTTATTGACCAGGATGTCCCATATAATACGGGATATTTATTATTTTAAGAGGAATAATTGTGTCCCTTTGAACGTAAAAAAGCTCATGATTCAACTTTGCACTTGGAAATTACCGGAAACTCATGAAACGTTGTTCTAAATTTCTCATACTTAGGGAAATCTGAGTTATGCGCTAATGCCAGCAGCCTGTAGTGTGAGTGTTGGTGGGGATAGCGTGGCATTGTGAACAGATATTGTGTGCAGTTGTCTTGTTTTAATTAGTTATTTGGCTGTTGATGATGTTTTTTGTTATTTTATGAGGAGTTTTGTGTATTTCGTGACAGTTTGAGGTAATATGACATATTGAAATTTTTATATATTACCAGAAAAATTACTAAATTTTTGCAGTATTCACAATCCGTTAGATGCTGCCAACATGAGCATAATTTTTTGACTTTCTAACCTCACGAAGCTCTAATGTATTTATTGGGAGAGTAATTTAATGACACAATGAGTGCTACAAATGTTCTTTAAATCAATTAAAATAAAATGCAAATAAATTTTAATTTACTGCTAGTTGCCAAGATTTGTATGGTGTGATGAACAATTATAAAGCATTACTAAATAATGGCAAGAAGAGTAGTAGGTATGATACCCACCATGATTGTGTTATTGCATATTGTGTACTGACCATGAATATACACTACCTCCTTAGTCTGGTGGTTAGCTTGTTCACGGCTGGCCGGGAAGCCCGGGTTCGATTCCTTGCTTAGGAATTTTTCTAAGTTAGGGAGGTCTGTAACGGGATCACCCAGCCTCGTGAGGATAATTGGGGACCTGCCTGATAGAGAGGTGGCGTTCTTCGATGGTGAATATATGCCCCCCCCCCCGCGATTGTAAAACGGTGGTAGAGAAAGCACGGGTCGCTACGACAGGCCAAGCCTTACATCATGCTTAACTCCAATGAGAAGAAGACCATGAATATGTAATACAAAATAAATATATTGTACTAATTTGGATGGTGGTCATTTATACGACCCGTACCGGCCTTTGAGGGGGTAAAAATGTGTTTTTATTGAAAGTTTAGCCAAATTAACGGACACGGCCAGTGACGCTTATTAACCGCTGAGCAAATCTTTATTTAAATGTGTTCCCTATGGAAGAAGTCGTACACCAAATTGCATACGTTTCAGAGTCTATACTAGCAATTTGTTCAAACAATGATAGAAACTGTTTCCCTCTTGAACAAAGAAAAGCATTCTCTAAAGAGTCCTTACAGAAGAGTCACTTGAAGATAATGCGAGCCCGGGTAAACCTTACCGTCGTTGTAGTGTATCGAACAGCTCAATGCTAAGAGCGCTTAGAACCCTCAAACGCAGTGTCGATAGTGCAAAAGCTAAGTAATTCATCCTATTGCAGACGTTAATTGCTGCTGTTGTATTTTGCACTCTGTGCTTGAAGCTGTAAGTTTGTAAGCTGTCTCCTTCAGACATTTCACCTTTGTCATCATTACTTCATGGATTAAGAGTTATTCCTGTTATTCCTGTTTCGTCTTCAGCTTTCCATCTTTGCTGGGGCGCCCAATGTCTCCTTTTCCCCGTTGCACGTACAGCAAATCCTAGTAAGGTATTCTACTTTGTGGCATTCTTTCCAGACATTTTCTATAGTCCTCAACGTTTTCAATTATGGAGAAAATCCCTAGTTCTTCACTTATATCTTCGTATTTATATAGTCCAGAAGGGAACATGCTTTAACCCTTCTAACAATTTCATCTCTCTGGTTTCTTCTCTCGTCTTTGTTGTCCAAGATTCACAACCATACATTAAGAGCTGGGTGGGACTCCAATACTTTTATAGAATTGTATAAGTGTCTCTTTCCTACCTTTCCTTCTCAAATACCTAATTATTGTACCACAAATATTTTGAAATTTCTGTAATGTTATACTTACATCGTCATTATATTCATAGGTTACATCACATCCTAAGCATTCAAAGCGTTCAATTTGTTCTACAGTTTTACCTTCTAAAATAACTTTGCTTTGTACTGGGTATTTTCCTTGAAATAACTTTAGTTGTAAAAATTGATATTTTTAATTTATATGGTTTGAAAATGCTATCTCATTGATACAAAGAATGCAGTAAGCTATCTTCACTTTCTTCAATTATAAACCAATCATCAGCGATCAGTAGACTATTTAGCCAAGAGTTTAAGTTCAAACAGATTCCTCTGTTATATAACCGATTCCGTTCTTAAAACATCGTCAATAGACACATTAAAGAGTTTAGAGGATAAGCCATACTGTTGTTAATTTAAACTTTACCTGTTGAGTTATTCTCCATTTCAAGGGCTTTTGTTGTTTTTATAGGAATTTAATGACTGCTATAAGTGAAATGGATAACCTCTTTTCTCTAAGATTTGGGCAGCTCTTTGCGGCTGACGGTGTCAAAAGCTTTTCGTAGTCAACAAATGCAATGTGTTATTCTAAATTCATTTATCGTCGTTTTTCATTGATTTGTTTAATTATGAAAACATTATCGCTCAGGATCCACAGATTATAAAGGCGCACATTTCTTCTCGTACTTCCCAGATATTTGAGAGTCGGCTATTAATGCTTTTTATACATTTTGTGCGCATTATTTAATATGTTAATTCCTCTATAATTTTGCGTACGACTTCTGTTTCCTTTTTTGAAGAGTGAAATCATTCTTTCTTTTCTGCATTCATCTGGTATCTTACATGTTATCCAACATTTATTTCGAAGGTTTAATAATCTAGAGTATACTTAATTACTCCAAATCTTCATATTATCAACCGGATGAACTCAAATGATAAATTTAACCCTAGTAAATATGTAAATTTGCAGAATACGCGCCATTAAAACATTAAGAATCGACATACTGCACGAGGTTCCCTTTCATATCCTGAAGGTGGAGACATGTTGTAGAGGTAGTGGATGCAGAATAATTGGATCGGTGTTTTATGGAACAAATTCAGAACGATATTTGAAACTTTTGAACCCTTTTAACATGTTGACTGAGGAACAGAACAAGTTGTCTACTTTCAGCAAATTGGTGAAACGCTACAGTTTCAGTTTCCCTATTGTTGATACCTACTATTTCTCTTTATGGGGACTATAGGCCAACTATTGAAACCCTGGAGAATGAAAGCAGACCATATCAGCATTTCCTATGAAACTCTATAAATCCAATTTAATTTATTCCCCTGCAAACTACTTACTTGAGAGATACAGAATTGAGTATGGGAGACGGTAGGTGCATTCGCTTCTAGCGCGCTTCTAATATACGTAAACTCTTGACTGGTCCTACCTGCACAAAGCAAAGTGATACATTTAGTCCATTAATATTACGGGTATAGTTTAAATCTTTACTCTCGTAATAGATGTTCATCGACTCGTTATTTGCGTAAATGGCGATTGTTGGGGAAAGACTTGCTAACACATCAATTAAACATATCAGACCGACACCTTCTTAGTAGGAACCAACTAGCGACTTTCTTTGAATTAACCACAGACTAACGTTTTCCGTATTCATAAATGGGAAAATGCGACTGTCCCAGTAGTCTAGCTTCAATTATATTTTAAATAGAAAGGAAGACTACACAGGCGTGCTATCTATACAAAATGGATGACTGTGAAGTTAAGAATGTGCTTTTTATACGTACAATTCATGAAATGAGCCTGCATAGAAAAACATTGGATATAATTAGAAACCACGATGACGTTCCTTTTAGAATTAGATACACCAGATGTACCAAACAAAATGCAAGAAAACTGATAAGTTAGTGCGTCTTAAGTTTCATGTTAATGAGGATAACCGGGTTTATCATTATCGATTGAGACGCAAGACGCAACAACACCTCATAATTATGCTCGGGGTTTGTGTAAACACAATATTGCCGACCTACATAACATCAGTCAAGCTACAAATATCAAATGTACTATAAAACTTTCTCAGAGTTGAAATCCACCTCTCCTATGGAAATTTTCACACAGTTGTTACATTATTTCGGTATTTTAGTTCGACTCTCTGCTTCAAAACATTATAAAGTAATTTTGATTACATGCTTAATCGTGTGGACATACCCATAAAGCACAGTAGCAAAGGATTCCAATGGGTATCGGTGGAAGGTGTTATATTAAGGTCAAACTTAGAAATGAAATGATGCGAGTAGCAAACCTTTGCTTACTGCTAATGTAAACTACTACATCCTTCACTTGTACTACATTGAAGGTTCAATTTGAGAGTGTAGCAGTAGCTGATATGCATAGGCCTACATCGTTTTCTTTATGTAGCGAAGAAACTGATGCATTTAACCTAAATCTTAACTAAAGGTAAACTAGATTTGTGCCGTTAAGTCACCTTATACTGAACGTTCACCGGCAATCGTCACATCAATCCGCATAAAGCGAGATGACAGGAGAAATGGGGTTAAACTTTCGTTACATGTTCAAATTTCTTTTGTGTGTAATGATAGTGAAAATTATGATAAAACAAGAATGAAACACCTTAGAAATATCATATATGCTACATATAATACAAAACAGTAAATATATTTTATTTATATATTTATCTTATAGATTATTGGCGCCAAAGAGGCTCACACATCCTCATACTAAATCCTAGAGGAGAACGTTGCACTGTTTTGTATCTCAGAAATCAACGCCTTCTTCTCTTCCTCTGTTCATTTGCAGAAACGTTTCCTTTTATCGTTTTCCATCAAACCAATACGTGAAAAGAATGAAAGAACTGCTGTGAGTGTACTCATGCGCAAAGACAATTTCAGCGTCGTGTAACATTTTTGTAAGATGATCCATGACTTAGTTCTGACTTAACTTAGCACGCAGGTAACTTCATTTAACAAGAAATCTCTGAATATGAATCATAGGGGCTGAGAGTAAAAAGGAATAATCCTTACTTAGCTTACAGGTGTTTAAAATTATGTTCATATGCCGGAATACTACATTCCTGTTAAAGGGATTTTTCTTGTATAACTTCCATGCATTTAATGTTTATTCTTCAAGCACAGTTAAAGCTTTCTCAATTTTTACATCTGGCAATGTTCCTGTTTATCTGAATGCGTTTACATGCATATGAATTGTAATTGTACGGTTTGATGATCAGAAGGAGGCGAGTGCGAGGGGGGGGGGGGGGGCTTGAACTGTTCATTCTGCAAAAGTACGAATGCATGTGACCTGTCCATGCTGCCACACGTATGCTTGCCTTCTTCTGATCGCCAGACAGTGCTCTGTATTGAGATGGGTGACTCATATGATAACTTTTGAAACTCGCATTCGGGAGGCGTCGGGCCGACCGGCCAACCAAATTGAGTTTTTCGTATATGCGAAAGTTGGTATGCATCTCTCCTTTCATTGAACTTTCCGCTATCCCATTTCTTCTCATTTCATTCCGTTGATTCTGTTACAAGGTCGAAAGTGCCATGGAGAGATGGACTGGTGAGGTGTGACGGTGGCTTGCGCTTTGGAAAGGATTCTGCCCCCGCGTCTGGTATGGAAGCGGACTTTTTGAGGGGTTCAAACTCCTTTGAAGGTTGTTCCCCGACGTCGGGGTGTATGTGAAAACATTAGTGACCAGTTATCTCACCGCTCGCAGACCCTGGTCGCCCTTACCTCATACCCTCCTCTTGAAGGTACTCCGTCTGGGGCACAGGGACAAACGGCCAGCCCTTGAGCTAGGCTAGAGTACCAAAATATTCATGCGGAACAATCCAAATGTACTCATAACACGCTGCCCCAAATATCTTGTTCTTTGTACTTTTCGTTGGACCTCTATTGTCAAATTTATTTTATGTATAATTTTCATAAATAAACACACGCCGAGCTTATGGTCTGGCAGCAGCTACAGCGTGTATCAATCTTACGGCCGGTAAAGAGAAGCGACGAATCCCCTGTATTTTATGTTCACATACTGAATATATTCTATTTACTATTACTGAAAGTTAAAAAGGGTGCAAACATCTGTTTAAAATTAAATATCTATACTTACAATTTTTTACAAACATGCTTTAATGTGTGAAAAACGCTATTTAAAATAGACATATTTAGTCTTAAAATAGCAACATGATCTTCAAATCAAATTTCTCAAACATTCTGTAGTTGCACAAATCACGAAGAACATGTAAATGAATGATTCGACATACAACAAGAACACTTTCACATGCGTAACACTCCATTCTCACATTTTTTTTTTCATTTACAAATGCGAGAGAAATAAAATGTTTAAAACGTAAATTCACAAAAATATACTCTAGTAGGTAGAAATTCTAATTTTCGCTACACACATACCAGCTTGCGCTTAACAATCTAAAGCATTTTTATCTCTTTAAACGGGAAGAAAATAACTAACAAAAAGCACTAAGTATTTTAAACTATTACCATTTTTTTTTTTTTTAAGTTTTTCAGACTTTATAACGTTACCAAAAATGCTTGTGTTTTGTGAAACACAAATGTCTTTAAAATAAAAGTACAACGTGCATATAAACGAAAGCACTAATATCATCCTGAAACCATTGCAGCAGTTTCAGCACGTTACATGTTGATGAAAAGTGAGCTTAGCTCTCATACCGGATTTTAACAGTTCATCACATGAACAGTTGGCGCACTATATTCTTCGAAAATTTCTATAAAGGCAGGGGCAGCAACGTTTGCAGTGTAAACACCAACGTCGCAGAACGTTCCAAATGGACGGGCGTGAAGATCTTCTTACTTCCAAAATATCCAATCCAGTTATTCCTTGTCTGCAGGTTATTTCAACGGACTCCGTCGCCCAACTCCGGCAAACCTGCTGAAAAGAACTCTGATTTACTATAAATAAATGCATAGATTCTCCAAACGGTGGGGGTTTCTACTAACACTGTCATATTTAGGAGATGTAAGATGGTAGCCTTACGACGCTTTTATAAAGATTATAGAAAGATTCTAGTGTTTATGCTATGTACCTTTACAAATTTTAATTGAGAATTGCACTATTTAACAAAAAATGACTTGTACATTTAGGAAGAACATAGGATGAACTGTGTGACAGGTCCTCACACCCATGCATGTCCGGGAATGAACGAATTTATATAATTTAAAAAGTAATAATTATTAAATATTAAATAGCGTGTAGTAACAAGCAGGAACATGTCATATATCACGAAAATGTATTCATGGTTACCTGAACGATGCCCCTCTGACGATAGGGAAAAGACTCCCTTTTGTAATTTTTTGTACTTTCACTTACTGATAATGGCTCGAGCAATGGGTCTCTCTATTATGACAAAGATAAGTGCATGAAGGTGTCCGAACAATAGGTCTTTTGGATCTTTAGTTGCTGGAGATGCTCTGAAATTCATTAAAGATAGAAGAGGAACAGGTGCTGGCGATGACGTCATTACATCGAATGATCATGAGCTCGCCAATGAAGGGTCAAAGAGTTGGTGGATTTAAAGTAAGCGCGATTGGGAGCAAAAAAAAAAAAAAAAAAAAAAAAACACCAATGATATTTTATTATTTTAAAGGCTCAGATGCCATTGGCGCTAGTATGTGGACCTAGTGAGTTCTTACAACCACGTGCGAGCACTTTGAATTTAGTATATAAGGGGAAACAACTTTGCAAATAAAACAGAAATCGCAATCGCAGTTCAGACGAACAGCGGAGGAGAGTTCAGAAAGTAGGTCGCAGTTTCAGAAGGCATCTCCGGTCAGTGCAGTACAGTAATTACCAGGACGCAGTCTCGGATACAGTAGGAAGGTGTAGACAAGAGGCACACAGATGCAATGTCAAGCAGCGTATGTAGTTCGTGGCGTTAATGTCAAAGAGGTAACGAACCAGGTAGCCGACAACAAAGTGTCGTGTGAATAAACACTTCTAGGCCTTCAATGAAACAAATTGTTGTGTGATTTGAAACCTCCTCCTTCCATCTCCCTCCTCCCGTGACCACTAAGGCACAAAAGGTGACTTCTGGTCCCTGAAAGACCCGGGGCACAAAGTGGGACCTTCGGGTGCAACATCGTTGACGTATCCCAAATTAAAACCGCTTTAACTGAATCACGAACTAGATATAATCGGTCCTCAAATGCAGCGCACCTTGAGTTCTTTAGATTATGTAGTTACATTTGCATTTCTTTATCCTCTCTTTGGTATGACAAAAGTGTATCAATAATTCATGGATACCCCGTGTATTGATATGAAGACAGAATATAAGCTTTCTAATTTATAAATTTTCTGCTAACAAAATGTATCTTTATTATTAAAAATATTAGATCATCCATTTATCAGATGACCGACTTAGCGGCGGGAACTGCATCGGCAGATAAGCCATCTATCACTGCCAGAAGGTTCGAGGCTGGCGGGTGGAATAACACAAGAGTTGGTGGCAGAAATCCTAGAGGGATAGTCTAATATATTCTAAAGCACTTAAAAAGTTACATAATCATGTCACTCAAGAAGATGCTGGAACAGCCTGCCTTTATTTTCCACACATTTCTGTCTGTTTAAAATTATCCATTGCCGATCTTGATTGAATGTGTGGATACTAAGTATTTATTACGGGACACTGAGAGTAAGTTTTTGGTCAAAATGGGCCAAAAATAAATTATTATTTTATTTATTATTTTTTGGCTGCAAATGGTTTCTTGAACCTTTGAGCGTCCACAGAGAATCAACCTAACCTAATCTAATCTAACCTAAACTAACCCTTCGGGCTTTACAACCATTTAAAGAGTTCCGCGAGTTATTTAAAATCACACTATTTCACTGTATACTTTTTTTTATATGTGAAGCGTTTTTCTCAAAACTTCATTTTCACACATTCAAAATATCCCACGCGTAAAAGTTTTGTTTAAATTCAATTAAAATTTCCCAGAATGTGCAGAAGTTTCTATTGTAATATTCTATGAGACAAATACATGATGATCCAGTTATAATTTCAATAACAAAATCTATGAAAAATGATTAATTTTAAAGATTAAAATTTCTTATAGATTAAAATAATTATCAAATTTCATTCATAAAATTTATTTAAAGTGCCTTTCTATACAATTTTTGTATTTTGTTTAAAGCTCCAATTACAAAAATACCAACCAATTTTCTAGACTCATGAGCTGCATGGGTCATTTTGATTATGCGACATATTTACGTAATATAATTTATGAAATAATTTATAGCTCGCAAAGTATTTATCCACTTTCAATGAAATTTGCTGTACATATTAAATTAACAGCAATGCAATCACAGAAAAGTTTACAGAAAAAACCATACAAAAATGTAGAACTTTGAAAATTCACTTCGAGTGTTCCATAATCACAGAAGATTAGGTCGATAATCTGGGAAATTTCATTCAAATAACCTCCTAACAGCACGAGCAGTCTCAATACGGACATAACGAATTATAAGCACTTGTTGTGCAATAGAATATTAGATTTGGTGTTTACCATTTATTATTCTTAGCAGAACTCGACACTTGTTGTTTATTTCACCGTTGAAATGACACTGACTGAGTGGGCTTAGACTGAACGTAGCAGTTCGGTAAATCCCGCCCGGCTGACTTTGAACAACGCTTAAAGGCCCACCGCTGCGTCGGTCATTGGATAATTGGATGATCCAAATATTTAAGCGTATAGAGATTAAGTATAAGCTAAGTGGCATTTTAAAACCCCTTTGTAGTAACGCAATGCACCAAATGCAATTTCACGCAGCGATTATGAAAAAAAGTGATACATTATTAATATTAAGACACAAAATGTCAACATATTGAAGTTTTAGTAGATGTGTAAATATATTCAATTCCGACATTTCACTAAGTAAATGTCACTTATAATGTAAAGGCAAACGCTTTCCTTTAAGCTACTAAACAAGACAAATATTTGGCTCTAAGGAATATCGTTAAGTTTAAAGGGAAGTTTTACTCAAGAAATGGGAAATCATTAAAATTCAGCCACTTTACCCTTTTTGTACTAACTCAGAAGTGGAAAATCATTAAAATTCAGCCACTTTACCCATTTTGTACCATCTCATAAGAAAGTACGATCTTGAACTGCGCTGGTGCAATCGTAAACACTTCTAAGCATACTTCTAGTGAATTGCGCTATTTGTAACATTCAAGGAGAAACGATGAATATCTCTTACGATAAATGCAGTTCCAAAGTTTACTTTTTAATAAATACTTTTGCTCGGTAGAAGAAAACTTGGAAGACATAGAATTTTGGCTTTACACTTTTTCCACAGAAATGGGAGGCGTTGTTTACCAACCTTTTGGCTTTGAATAAATTTGAAAAAGGCAATCAAGCACGTAAATATGTAAAACTGCCGTTAACCGGTCCACCCCTGTAATGAGTGCATTATATTTTTTTTACGTTACTATAAATTACGCCATTAATTACTTTTTCTTTCAAAATTAGTACCCAGAGTAAAAATCATTGAATAGGTTGAAACAGTATTTATGACTGGCCTCCATTATAATATTAATGTAACGTATATGTTGTCAATATTTGATTATATTTTATATTATTTAATAAATTGTGTAAATATTAAGTAGATATTCCAATGTATCATTTTAGAATTTTTTTTTCTAGTGTTAACTGTTTACTCTAACTGAAAGGTAACGTGGAAGAGTTACAGAAATACTAAATAACCAATGTAACCAAAGGGGGAAAAGTGAGAGATGAGCTTTGTCTTTTTTAACAACTCAGCTGCGAGATGAGGGTAGCTGGAATGTGACCGTTGTCTCTTAGGGCCAATTTCTCGCGCCGTATGACATCATTTGGTTTAAAGCGACCCAATCATTTATGTATATTTTGAATTTTTGTAGTGTCGCAGAGGACGTAAAGTCACATTTGTGAACACCATTGGCGTTAGTAAGTGACGCGGATAGGAGTTAAGTGAAGAATATATAAAGAGGCAGTGCCTCTGTTCATAGCGCATTTCCTCAAACCTTTAGTCTACTTATTGCTGATGTTAATTACATACAGGCGTACCAGGTTCATTGTTCATTTCTCAAGTTTTAGTATACAGGTGCACCTCTCTTATTACGTGTTTCAACGTTGAAGTAGAGAGTTAATATGTTGATAGCGTGACCCCAAAGCCCAGATGAAGTCCACCGACTAAAGTCGAATTTCAATTACAATCTACGCCGCCAAGTACATTTAACAAGATTGAACTAATGCCGAATGCGGTTAATTTCAGGAACACCTGATGTTGTAAAAGAACATTGTGACAACTAATGTCTTCTTCTGTAGAGCGGAGGCTCAACAAATTAGCGAGAAATACCCTGAGATGTTATTGTTGCTGAAGCGTAGGCAATAACCAAGACAATCAGCATTATCGTCATCAAGATCGCTTCAGACTTGGCGCATCCTAACGAAACCGCTACAAGGTACATGCTTAGAAAAGCCACATATTAATTTCACACTCTAAAACTTTCGCTAGTGCCTAAAATTAGCCGCATTCACAATTAAACCTCAAGTGTTTACTTATAAAAGCAAATGTCGTCCCCGTTCTGCCGCCTTCAACTTCGCTGAAGCAAGTGCACTTCAATAACCTCTTACAGTAAGTGTACAACAACGTTTTGTGAAGTATATAAGAGAAAAGTTACCTCACTGTAACGTTTTTGAAATGATATGTAAATAGCGTGCTATAAATTTTCATTGCGTCATATTTGTAAGGTGTTTCAAATGTGTCGCAGAAACGGCGATGTTCTTGATACAAAATACTCAAGACGAAGTTTTATCATATCGGATATCTTTATATAGATAAACCTCGTAACTGAAATTTCGCTGAGGTTTAGGTTTTCTCATAATTTGATTGAACATTTCTTCGGCATATTTACACCAAGACTTTTATCTCCAGCAATATAACTCTATAAATACAAAATGAACTAAACTCAAAAGCTTCATTTTATGTCACATTACGTGTGTTAATGGAAAATGATTAGTTGAATGATGCAAGTTTATGACACAGAATGCATGTCTCCTTGCAATAGGCTCTAGTTATAAATCTAATCCTTAGCATAAATGCATTACGTCTCAGTTATTTGGACATCCATTTTTATTAAGTCCTTGAAGGTCGCTTTCTGATGTTCCCTGCGGTCTCATGGTAGTTTATATTTATTTGCGGAGACAGTTGAATCTAGAGCAATACGTTTTTGTGAGCAACCTTATTTTAAATATCAACCAGCATGTTATGAGTTTGCGGAATTAGTTCAAAACTTTCCTAGTCAATTACTGCTTTTCAGAACCGAAATTCACGATATTGTGCACAAACAACTGGTTCAGTGTAAAACAATGCGAGCGAAAACATACAATTTTAATAGAAGAAAAGCTAGACCAACTGACCGTTTCGAAATGTCACGGTGGCCGAACTCAGTGGACTTTTCTGATACAATGTCTGTTGAGTCGACGGATAAAGACAGTGTTTAACGCCCGTTTTTACTACAAAGGCACCACAGGCGGTGGACACTGGTGATACATGAGATGAAATGATAAATTGGGAAAGGATAATTTTTTTTTTTTTAAGGAAGGAAGCGTTCCAGGCCTAAGTTTAGGTACCTCCCCGGCATTTGCCAGTTATGAAGACCGAGGAAAACCTGGAAAAAACCCCAGTCAGGGAGGACGGTCCTGGCGGGATTCGAACCGCAGACCTCGAGCTCACGAGTCCATGCCTTAACGACCTCGGCCACCCGTGGCGGTACGAGACAACCCCTATAATATGTTTTAAGAAGCACAATTTGAAGTCGGGTGCTGCCGGCTGCAGCATGTTTAATAACAGAGACGTAAATATGAAGTAAAATTTCCTATTTTCAATCTTTATTTCGAATGCTTTCACTCAGCTAGGCAGGTAAAATATTTTATGTTTATAATACATTTATAGTAAATTTTTATCACAAACAGGACTTATAAAAGTCAAGCTTACGTTCCTATTACGCATAACATACACTGCATACAAGGCGAAAAAGTCAAGTCTCTAAGTGGAGCAGTGTAGATGAAACAGATCTAAGGAAAATGCCCAGTTGAGCTTCCTCTGTTTGGTATTTGCAATGCTTTAGGCTCCAAAAGCTCAAAACCGCTAAACTTTATTTTCTAATTCTTGTATTCTCATTTTGCGCTACAGTTTGGGATGAGCCTTGGTCTACCACGGCTACCTTTGCATCCTCTACCTCTGTCTTACGACTTCATTAATAGAGGGAAGTATTGAGGGGAGCATGTGATAGGATGCAAACATGGTCGCCTATCAGCGGCTTTCGTGATCGATAATCTTTATTTTAATTATCAATATTCCATTAATTGGTAAAAAACATAATTATACGCTGCATGATAGCAATGAATATGTACTTATATAGTGCAGCGAATTTGCTTACGTTCTGCAAATCTTCGCATTCTGGTGGAATCCTGGAGGTATGACGCAATCGCAGTCTACGTATCTTGGAGGCTATAATTTTGCCTATGCTCATTCTGTCAAGACTGCTACGAAGAAAAATCCCTAAATCGGTGACCCCTGCAATTCCTTTCAGCCGTGGACGTCTTTCCTGGGAACAAACATTTCATAATTCTTAAACTGAAAGTCCATTTTATCCACACAGTCATTAAATGCATGCTGGTGTAGCTAAAATCTCAGTACAAACTAGTTTCAGTACTTAGGATTTGACACCTAGCAATGAATAAATGCGAAGAATGTATACTGCCGTGAGACTGCCAGAGATAATTTGGAAAGCTCTTTGGTTTTCTTACTATACAGATGGCAATTTTAAATTGTGTATTTCAAAATAATATTTTGGGTTTTGTAATGATGGTATTTTGTTTCCTTAACAATAAATTTAGTAAACAAGCATCAAAGATTGGGAGCATCATACATTTGCAATACAATCAGTTTACAAACATTACTGTTTCGAAGCTGCAAGACAAGACGGAGTGACTTTTAACTTCGAGGTAGTGGTCCTTTTCCACTAGCTCACGCTATTAACAACATGTACATGCTTTTCGAATACCATGCTGACTTCATCCAAAAGATTTTAAACTAACATTAACGCATTCTATAGCAGACACTTAATGCATATGTATGAGAAAGTGTTAAAAGAGACATTTTGTTTCGCACATATCTTAACAGCATTCTACTTACAAAATAAAACCAATTTTAACATGTGCATCATGCACTGATTTAGAAAGCGGTTAATATTTATAAATATATTAAATTGGACACTATATGAATATTATGAAGCACGCTTTATTATTGCCGACTCAGTATATGGGTCAAGCTCCAAAAATAAAACAGTGTTCCAATATCTTTAAGTTTGGTCGAGAATAATCACCGTTTGTGGTTAATTCGAAAAACGTCTTGTTTCAAAGAAACAAGTTCGCTTATTTCTCAGAAGCATGGAAGAAATCTTAACTATTTTTTTTTAATAATGTTACGAATATCGCAGAAGAGATAATTGGTGGTTTTAAATGTACTTCGGGAGTAAAATCCAGAAAAATATTTTCTTATAATTATATTTTCTTTATACATTATAGTCAGCCTCAGTGACCCAGGGGATGCGCGCTCTTCTCTGTACCCCTAGATTTGCGGGTTCAAACCCGGCTGAAATTTCGGGCCGTAAAGATCTTGAACCCAGGCCTTTGAGCCGTGGGTCCCGCGATGTAGATTAACGGCACGTTACAGAACTTCATACCTGAAAAAGAGGTCCCTTTGTACAATTATAGGTCATTTCACATCCAAGTAATACCTTAGCACCACATTAGATGGCATTTAAAGCGATGAGCTGATCGCCTACACTTATGATATCTGTAGGTGCTAAGTGTACCTAAATTAGAATGGTTCATGTGGTTCACCAGGACTCGAAACAGACATTAGGGTTAACCCTTATACTTTTTGGTTTATTTACGGACGCTCTTTAGCATCTCAGGTCATCAGCATCCCATTCAATTCAGGGCGCGAAACAGAAGACAAATGTTTCTCCGAAGCTTCTTCTTTAAGGCTTGAAGTTCTTTCACTTGCCTTAAATCCACGGCTTTACTTCCCTTCCGAAGGAAGCCATACTTAGGATTACACTCGAAAAATCCATCGACCCTGGCCGGAATTGAACCCGCAATCTTGAGTCTATGGTTATCACTAGACAGTCAGAACCGACCCTTGTAAGGGCAAGACCATTTACGAATTTTACTACATTTCTTTTAAAAAATATGAAGCTATAGCATTCATTTTGGAAGGTGCAATGATGAGATCTGCCGTTATCAAAAATTTTCAGCCTGACATGGTTGCAGAGTAGCTAATGGGGTTAGTTATGCAAACAAATATGCTACTTGTTCTTTTCTTTTCAATTACATAATGGTAATTTCCATATGGAATTTAGTTCGGCACTTTCCCACTGATGCCTGGTCAAGTGTTAAATTAGGATGAGTCCTAGAGGAAAAAATATTATGATACGGCCCATAATTGAAAACTCCCCCAATTTTCAATTTTATGGAAGAAAACATTGCCAACAATCATAATTTATATACAATAAATAAACTTAGTTAACATGTAGGCAACTGGTTCGGATTTAAATAGCTCATAAACTTCGCACTCAGCAATAAATGCTTACCCAATTGAAATATTAAAATAATATTTAAAAAGGTTAAAATAAACTAATTTGGTGGCTAAGCACTTTACAAAGCTTCAATGAAACCTTATGAAAAGAAACATTTATGCTAATCTGCTTTAATGCGAACATGGAAAATTATGCAAGGAGAAATTGCTATTACCACAGCATTAACCAGGAACAATATCACATTAAAATATTACTATGTCATAAGACTTGCAAACCGGTCACTGGGTGAGGCCAACGCAAAGAACAGCCCTATCTGCGATCAAACAGGAGAAGAACGGGTCACGCTAAAATCACTGATACCACACAGCTGTAGAAATCACCTCGTGTGTTACATCCAATAGGAACAAGAGCGCGTTAACAAAGGCTACCAGTGTGACCACGAAAGTAAGGAAAGAAAGCAGAGTAGCATTAGGTGAAAAGATAGAAGTATGTGCAAGAATCTTATGAATCAATTTAATGATTATTTAGTTATTATAATTGCACTATGTTCCAATTTCGAAACCCTGGTGAGTGAAAAATTAAAAATAGTCATTATTTGTATATACTTAAATTAATAACCGTCACATTTCATATTAAGCCCCAGTTTCTTGCACTCTGTGTTACAAAATGCATAAAAACTATTTTTAATATCAGATGATAAAAGAAAGATTATCCTGTACAGAGTGTTTCAAAAATGCATGGCGTTACTTTAGAAACTGTTTTTATATATAGCCACAATTTATATCAACATGGGTCTAGAAATTCTGATTTCCGAGTTCTTAGGGTCTAATCTATGTACTCAACGCTTCATATTACCTTAAAAGTAAATGTTCAAAATGGCCACCTGTCTAATGACAGTCCTCATAATATTCTTGGTTTCTTGACCCACGTGCCACTGAACGTTCGGCAAGAAGCACACCTCGTTCACAATGGCGCTACCGTACATTTCAGTATCTGTAAGAAGTTTAACTGGTTGGTGGATAGATAGAGTTGGACCAATGCCTGGTCTCCAAACTAACCTGATTCCTATTGTGAGACCATTTAAAATCATTGGTGTGTTCGTTTCGGTGGCTGGATATTCAAAATTTGGCAGGTTGTAAAACAATAAGCAACAGTTCAGATATTTAAGTCGTCTTCGTGGGTAAATGAGATATTAAAGTCAGGCCTGTGTTCATGTAGGAGGTTGATATTTTCAACATTTTCTTGTAATACAAATAATGCTTTGTATGTAATACAAAGCACTGAGGTTTTAGAAACTCTGCAACTAAGCATTTATGAACCCATGTTAATATAAACAATTTTATTTTTTACATATGAGAAAATTAAGTTATGCGAACATCATATTGTATATAATTTACTGGATTATCTATTGATACTGGAAAAGGAAATGATCCTCAGTTTAGAAAACTACATTCACGGCATCTGCTCTTTACTGGCAAAGATCAAATAATGCTGACAGACTAGTACTGGTTGGTTTGGTTAATTTATGGACGCTCTTTAACATCTCAGGTCATCAGTGCACCATTCAATTCAGGGCGTGAAAAAACCGATAAATTTTGCTCAGAGGTCTCTTCTTTAAGGCTTGAGGTTTTTACATGCCGTAAATGTACGACGCATGGGACCCACTGCTTTACTTCCCTTCCCGTCCGAAGGAAGCCATACTTAGGATTTTTACGCCCGAAAAATTATATCAACCCTGACTGGGATTGAACCCGGGATCTTGGGTTTAGGAGGTAAGCATGGTTACCATTACACCACCAGGACCCACACAGACGGGAAACAAGAACATTTATAGTGACGCCGGAACTGTGCCCTAAATAAGATGCTCAAACGCATCCCGTCAAAGAGACCAGAAGATAATTAAAGCTATTCGGGTACTCGCTTAATACTCAGATACCTGCTAGGAAACAAAGAGCTATTGTGCTCTTATTTACACGAAGACAGCACCATGCTGCAGGAAACGTTGCGGTTCTCCTCTCTACGGAACGCAAAAACATCAATAACTGCCCTTCCTACTACTGCAGTTTTTCTGGACCATTCTCGTAGTGAGTACAGCGACTGCTATCAGGTTTTCGGAGACTCGGGACTTTGCTCTAAGGTGCAAATAAGAAATTAAAATTTAATTGCGATATTGTACACTATAGCACTCTTATTTCTGCTAGTTATATAAAAACTAAAGAATTTGGTTGACTTACGCATAGCATGGCCTCCCGAATATCAGTGGATCAGTTCCTAATGAATGCTTAATTAGAATCTCGTTTTAGTTTCATAAACAGTTGTGTTCTGTGGGATGTCTTTAAGGAAATGGCCATGTAGAACCTGACTTTAGGAATTATATCGTGAAGTGAAAAATCTTCCTGAATTGTTCTATAAAAATGTGCAAATGTTTTAAATTTAAAAGACTTTTAAGAAATGTGACTCTCTAGTATCTGGGTGTAAAAAATAGCCTGACTTTTCCATAGTCTCCGTAGAACAAAAAACTGGCATTTTTATAAGTTCGGTACTTTCTTTTTCATAAGACTCTATTATCGAGTACATATTTCAACATTTTTTAATATTACCTTTGTAATTTTCCACCATTTTCTTAGATATGGGTATATAAAATAGACAAAATTTAGTAATACAGGAAAAAAGTCTCCACTCCGCAGTTACATACGAGTAGATTATGAAACGTTAATTCTTCAAAATACCATGAGATGTTGTGACCTGTGTCTGAAGTTGAGCATAGCACTAACTACGTCAAGCTGCCGCCTGTCATAACAACACACAGTTGCGGTGCTGCACATGGAATGTCAGTCGCAGTTTGTTGATCTTTGTTATTATAGCTTGTGACTAAGAGATCAGTATAGCCATATTATTTGTGTTTTTACGTTCTACTGGTGCGCTGGTGGTATGTCAGTGAAGTAAATTTTATTATAATGTATTGTATTGAAATGTTTTCACTAGAACAGACAAACTTAAGTCAAATATTACGACAGAAAGTGAAATTGCAGAAGTACAGGAATGCAAGTTTCATTAAAAATGTCAGAAATGTGTAACTGCAGACGAATAATTCTTTATAAGATAGGTTAGTACTCATTATGAAATAAAACTAACATTGTGTGCACGCTACTAATGATCATCCTATGTGCGAGTAAATACACTTTATCGACATGGCAAAGCTGTACGGTGCAGCTTTCGTTCAATTGTAGATGCAGCTAAGCTATGCGAACTCACTTTCTAACCTAAAGTACTCGAAACTTATCAAAAATATCTTAAAATAATCAGATCTGTCTGAAAAGACAATCATTGTTGGTCACCCTCCCTATTCGCATCCATTATTTAAAAAAAAAAAAAAAAAAAAAACACTCCCGTTAATGAAGCGTAAGGCAGAAATTTGATCGCACTTACCTCACCTAGAACCAGCATACATCTACTCACCAAAACTACTTAAAGTATTAAACGACTGTCGCCGTTCTTAAATTAACTTATAAAATTTTGCGTTTTAAGTTTTAAAATGTTATAAATAAGATATATTACGCTCACGTCACCTAGAAAACACCACTAAGGAAAAAAGCAATTTCTAATTCCTGAAGCGAAAACGTCATGGACAACAACGAAGCTCCCAAATGTCTTAAATCATAGAGATTAAAATTCCCTTTTGATAGACATATTGACCCTCAATAGATCTCAAGAGTCAAATAATATATGATTTCAAAGTTACATAAACTAACAGCTGTCATAAATCTAATTTCTTCAGAATAAATACCAATGTAATTTATGCTTTATTAGTTGAAATATAATGTTTGCAATTCTGAAATAGTTACAGAAATCATCCTATATAGTATGTGTTTAAATATTAATATTCAATATTAGAGTAGCAAATTAATATATGAAAGGCATTAAGATGAGAGAGATTAGAAAAACACATGAAACCTGGAATATTTGAAAATAGAATTAACTTCAGTGCACTGCAGAACTCTGTTCTTTGCTGGTTGTCCACTAGTATTGTTAGGCCACTTAAAATTTTGGATATAAGAGCCCAAGGCCTCCAGCTTTAAATATCGGATCATCCAATTATCTGATGACTGAAGCAGCTACAGGGAACTACATCAGTCGATAAACCATGGCTCAAATACAGCCGGGATATAGAGTCGGGATAAGGGGGATTTATCGAACTGTTGCGTTGAGCTCGAGTCTCATGCCACTGAGTGTCGTTTGAACAGTGAAAGAAACAACATGTATCTGCTAAAAGTACTAAACGATAATAGGCCTAATTATTATATTCCACAGTGAATGCTTACTTATGACTCGTATGTCCGTACTGAGTCTGCTCGTGCTGTCAGCAGATTATTTGAAAATAAAATCCCGAGGAATCGAGTTGCAAGCCGTAATGTCATTCATAAATAATATCCACAAACTTTGAACAAACAAAAGAGCAACTTCCGATTTAATGTCTCAAAGCGAATTAAGAAACATAGTGGGTAGGCATCGGAATTTCTAAGCACTAAAACCGGAATGAGCGCAATGAAGTTATGTTGGTACTGGACTGCATACAGCAGATGGGAGAGGTATTATAGGTCACACGCTGGAACCACCCGCCTGCCACTAATCAGTTTTTTTTTTCCCCCCATTGGGAGAGCATTCCATTGAATGTCTAAGAATGAAGAGGAATTAAGTTATGTTGGTAATGGATTGTAGACAACAGGTTTGAGGGGTACAATTAGTCACGAGCTAAAACCACTCTCTCCCCTTAACATCTATCACTCATCAGTTCTTGTTTATTTGCCGGGCGATGACTCATTGTTTCTGTTGACCTAGTAGTTTAAGTGTATCTAACTTGATGTTAAGTACTTAAGAATTCTGATACCTAGTAATGAATACTTTCATGAGCGCTGCTAGAAATGTGTAGTAAATGGAGGCAGACAGTTCAAGCGTCTCCTTGCGTGACACGGATGAATACCTACATAAGTTTTTGAATGCATTAAAATGTATTAAACTGCTACTCTAGTGTTCCATCGCGCCCGCCCTCCCGCTTGCTTCGACTCTAATGTAACCGATGGCTTATCGGCCAATGCAGTCGACCGTCAGATAATTGGACAAAGCGATATTTGTTTTAGAATTAACTATCACTTTTCCAATCATATGCTATCTTGGGGCATTGCAGGAAATATCTATAGTTATATTAATAGAGTCAATCCCGGAGAATATGTATGCTACACTAGATAACCTATAAAATAATAATGCGTGCTTTTTAAGTACAATTGCATTTGTTGTTGATTTGTTTTATTTACGGACGCTCTTTAATATCTCAGGTCATCAATCAATTCAATTCAGGGCATAGAACGACCGGTAAATTTTGCTCAGAGGCCTCTTCTTTCAGGCTTGAAGTTCTTTTTCGAATCGTAAATTTTTACTACCTTTTCGCAGGAAACCATACTTTGGATTTTTACTCCCGAAAAAATCCATTGACCCTGGCCGGGATTGAACCCGCGATCTTGGATTTACGAGGCCAGTATGGTCACCACTAGATCACCAGTACCGACAATGGCTATGGAAGATTAGTAGTGACATAATACCTTCCTCCTTCTGATACCATAGTATTAACGATTTGTAATGCAGAAATCGAGCATTTTATCACAGTTTGATGAGTTTGCTTTCAAACCTGAAATTAGAAAATAAAGCCGTGGGTCCCGTGCCGTGGATTTACGGCACATAAAAGAACCTCAAGTCTGAAAGAAGAGCCCTACGAGTAAAATTTATCAGCCGTCTCACGTCCTGAATTGAATGGGATGCTGATGACTTGAAAAAAGAGCGTCCGTAAATAAAACCAATAGGTAAATAAATAAGAATTAGAGAAAAAAGTTACTTTTTTACATAACGTTCTTTAGCTCGCAGCGAATCAACTGCAAGAAATATAAATTTAAAGTCTGGTTACATGATATTATAATCTGGTTTTAGCTTGCCATAACAAAACTAATGGAGACTTACTTAAATAATTCGTTCGAATGAAGTAATGCGTGCCTTTCTCGATTCTCAAGGCATTAAGTTCTTAAGGACCTGCGAATTAAATTCCTGTCAACGAGATATGAGGCATTAGTTTAATAAAACTTGGTATGTTATGGAACGAACCTGAAGAATGGGCAATACCTTACCTGCTCTTTAGAACTCTTTCTGCGACACGAACTCAAGAGAAAACGTTTGTGTAAACATTCCAATGGAAATGTTTCCTTTCTGATACACTTTGAATGCTGTACAGAGAATTGTAGCTCTGTTAAAAATACATACAAATTTACCTGAAATTTTCAGAAAGCTCTGACCTAAGTGTTCTAAAAATTAGCCATGCCTTCCAAAGTTTATGGGGATATTCATAGTAGAAACATTAAAAATATGCTGTGGAACATTCCAGAAAATTATTTTTAAAAATATTATTGTATTTTCATATTTACTCTATTGCACCTCTGTATTTTCTCTTACATTTTTTGCAGTTCCTTGACATCTAATTTGGCGAAATTTGCAAATTGGTATGCAGCAAAAGTAGACTTGCCTAAAATAGCAAGAAAATGCATTTAAACATTATCAGGAGATGAAATGAATGCATTAAAAGCTACTAACCCATCCATCATTCCGAAAAAAATGTGTAGACTTTTATAGCTGAAATACGACCAAGAAATAAAAAATGATGGATGTAGTGTGGTGACGTATTGGTTGTACAAACAGCAATAAGATTGGAGTGCACAGCAGGAGGCGTAAGGGGCAAAGCTGAATGAAAGCCAATTTCTTAAACCATGGAAAGTTGGCTAGGAATGGATAATGCGCATGAACATGGTGAATAAAGAATTACAACTGGTTAACATGAGAGCAGTGTACAGAAATACTGAAGCAAAGAAAGATAAGTACAATCTACGACCAAATAAATAAATAAATAAATCATATCAACAATCGGCAAGCATTGAATTCCTAATCAGGCACACACTAACCTAAACCTAACCTTTGGTGAATCCCAGAAACCGGAGGAGCAAATGGTTTATTACGGCCTGACGGCCTACGCTCGTCTCCTATTTGTTAAGTATATATATTGATGAAGGTAAAATTATATAACGCTTGGCAACTCTTTAAATAAACAAAGAACAGCTGAAAGTGATACAATGAGCCGCCCTGGTGGGAAAAATGGAAGACGAGCATGTGAGCATGGCTGTGTGGAAAGTTACATTAATACCGCATCATCTGTTTAACTGCGAGTGCTTTGGACCACAAACTCCAAACTGTTCATATTGTGCTGTAATAATGTACTTTCTCATTTTTATTTTCTTCAGATAAGTTTCTATTTTGCCTTTTTTCCATATTATATACAAATTTCGTTTTAATTCATAGCTTTACAGAGCAAGACTAAACATTTTTGCAAATTTTTATATTCCATTTTCACCACCACTTTATAAATGTCTTATTGGTCAAGAAAATTCTGCAATACATGTGTTGAGCTAAAAACAAATTTTTTACCATTTAAAATACTTTTTCCAAATCTCCCGTTCTCAATAATTTGCTTTTTCGTGCTAAAATCGAACTCTACATTACAAAAACAACGCTACTTCGCTACCTCCACATAAAAAAAAAAAAAAATATTTTTCAACAGTGACAAATGCATTTGTTACGCAAACAGAGAAGATATTGGTTCTCTATTTTGAATAGGGTTTTATGAGCGGTGAATTAAATTCGGCAGATATCACTGTCACTTATTAATCAAGCAAAATAAATCAAGTATAATCGTCTGTACAAAATCTTATCACCTTTTCGCAGGAATGTACTTTATCTGACAATACGCATGTATTAACAACAACCCCAATAGTCATTTTGTTTCTTTGTTATCGTAAAGTATAAATATATGGGACATGGAAAAAAATCCTGAAATTACGTCATCTCCAATCTACTGTTTATAGGTAGCAGTACGAGTGTCTTACTTAAGGTAATATCTTGACCGCTAAGCTATCACACATATAAAATGCATAAAACGTATCAATCAAAAGAATTTCGTAATGTAAATGCAGTAGTTCCTGTGAATAATTACCAAAATTTCGTTATTAACAATCACAATTATTGAACACACATAAGCTCTTTCTGCTGCTCTACTTTTCTTTCCTTTGGTGGAAAAGTGCCTACGAAATGCTGATATTTTGCGTAAGTGTTCACAAACAGTTTATTCCGTTAGAATAGTATCCAGGTAATTTGAAAACATTTATATAACAGTATATTTGGAATTAATTGTGATGCAAAATATAACGAGTGATCTTCGGAGGTAATACCGCCAAAGGTTGTAAACAATCTGTTTGTAGGCATGTAGGATATGCGGGGAAAGTGAAAATGCCCCTCCTGTAGACACCCGGGCTGTTTCATGAAACAACTAGTCTACTAGTTACTAGGCATAATTCCACCAGTTCTAATAAAACCTGTTTCACGAACATTTATTGTACAATCGTAAAATTTTGTCATTTGTCACTTGTCAAAATTACTAGTGTGCGACCGTACTCGAGCGTGCAGAAGACTATCTAGGATTTTTATTACTCCTTAGACTGTTTGTTGATGCGATTTTGTTTACGTGGTATATATTTTAAATCGTATACTCAAGCCAAAAAATAGTACGTGTACCACTTAGAAAACAATCTCCAGTAATCAAAACAAAATTACAGTGTTTCATTTAGTTAATAAGCATAAAGAAATACTATTTTTACGCAATTCTGCGACAAAATTACGAAGAAAGACAAAGCCAAAATGTGAAAAATAATGTTGGAAATTGGGAAAACGTTGCAGTTCATTACATCGGATAAAGATTACGCAAATGAGAGGAACACATTTTCGCCAATCATCTAGAAAACTGTAATGGTAAGTGCTTTTATCTACATTCATATTTGCTATTCGTATTATTATCTACAAATAATGGTGTCAGTACCTCAGTTTCTATGGGTTTTTTTTTCATTTGAAAATAGTAAATTCAAGCACAGAAATGGATGGTGGATTTGAGACCACATATTGCATAAATAAACTTTAATGTGCTTTATAATTAAAATGCCTCGAGCTTAATTGATAGAATCAATATCTAACCTACAATATGTACACTAGTATGTAAATTTATCATTCGAGATTCACGGGTAGAATTCCATAGTTAATGATACGCAATATTACAAGGCCAAATGTTTCTTGATAAAACAAAATCGTACGCTGAAAATATCAATCTGCTTAACTAGTTTACGCTCATACGTTCTAGAAACACACGCACTTGTAAAATAAACAAATAATGCTAGAATGGAAACTAGTTTTACTACAACTCGAGCTTCGTGAAACAGGGCACAGATAGCGAGAAATGCGAGAATCCTACGAGTAAATGCCATGTTTACAGGCGCCAACACTTATAGCAGAACAACCAATTCAAAATGAACATTTTTACCAATATATCGATAAAAATGAGTGCACTAACGAAACCTTAGTTACTTTTTTCAAAACTTAAAAATATTGTATAGTATAAATATGTACAATTTGGACAAGGGAAACATAACCGTGCGAATCATCTGAAAATAATTATCACAGTGAACCTAATGCCCTTATACAAACATTACTGGTATACTCACTTAAGAGTAGGAACTCCCAGCATCCTCAAAGTTATAGGTTGGAATATATGAGCACGGTAAGTCAAATTGAAGAAGACGTTAAAGAACAATGTATATCAAAAGGGAAGCGAAAAGTTGTATTCCCTTAATTTTAACAACATCTAAAATAATAAACTAAATCAAACTTAACATTCACAAAGAATTAGATACTGCACTAAGTTACCTTCGTTCTGCTGCCCCGAAAGAAGGAAAGACAATGCCACTTACACAACCCTGCTCTAGAGCACCACCGCAAGTAAAAACGGAAGTGCACTACGCAAATCTTTACAAACATTAAACACGCATTTAATAATCACGGTATCAAGACAAACGTTACCGAACCATGAAATAATTATAATTAATTTAGAACAAAGCAGTTTAAAGCGTTGACAAAAGTGAATATATTGTTGAATAGACGCAATCTACGTTGTTTTTCTAACGAAACTCAATAACAAAAAGCGTTATAAATGAAGAGACAGGGTGACTAAAGGAAATGTAATTAGAGTATACTGCATTTTTCTGTTAATGCGCCGTACGGAGATAGGTGTCATTCATTACGTAACTTTGTATGGCTTGGTGGTTTTCCTCTAACTGTTTAAAAATGTAAACCCGAACCACAGGTTTAGATGAAAAGTTTGGGGGTTACCAATAAGTGGTTGTGTTTACCATAGGGAGCGGACCAGAGCTAGTTTATTTCTAAGTACCGGAAATAACATATTTGTAACGCATTGTTTCCTAATTTCCTACATCTTAGTTATGTGGTGATTGTTAGCTTTACAAGCAAATGGTGTGATGTAATCCGTTACGCAATTCCCTCTTATGTTTTATTATTAGTTTTTGTTGTCAGGTGAGCTTTGAAAAAGCATGGCGTATTGTGCTGTAAGAATTTTTTATTTTGTATGGAGGCTCTTTGACATCTCAGGTCATCAGCGTCCCATTCAACTCAGGGCGTGAAACGGCCGACAAATTTTCCTCAGAGGCCTCTCTTTCAGGCTTGAGGTTCTTTTTCGTGCTGTAAATGTACGACACGGGACCCACGGCTTTACTTCCCTTCCGAAGGAAGCCATACTTACGATTTTTACGCCCAAAAAATCCATCGATCCTGGCCGGGTTCGAACCCGCGATCTTGGGTATAGGAGGCAAGTAGTGCTGTAAGAAGAAGTGCTCTAAGGATTCTGTTACAGATGTTTTGGTAAGGGGTCATATGAGGAGAGTATAATTCATAAAAGAAATTGATTGGAAAGCAGTAGATATGTTTTGTTTCGCAGATTGAATTGTTAAGGTAGGAGGAGGATACTTAGGTACTAAGGACTTGCTCAAATGCTGGCCATTTATACCAGTGGGGTTACCCACGGGAGGAAGGTATGAGTTGAGGGAAACATCAAGTAGACAAGGTCCTAACATGTTTCTAGATAGAACATCCTGACGAAAGCGGGGTCGCACTTTTTGAGCCCCGCAGAAGATACCGGGTTAGAAATCTTTTCAAAGCGCAAACCACCGTCACACCGCACAAGCCCACCTCGCGTCGTACTTTCGACCCTGTAACAGAACTGAGTAAAATGTGAGAGCTGAAAATCCGTGAACAGTAAAATTAAACTCCCTCATTCGTCTAAGCAACCGAGAAAAACCACGAAACCAAGGTCAGAGTGGCCGGCTTAAAGGGATTTGAACCTAGAACCTCCCGATTACGAGTTCCTAGTGCTACTACCTGATATGTTAGCGTCAATTATATGCATTATGATTATGAATGTGCACTCTTTTTAATAGTGTTATATAACAATATCTCTGTAGCAGTGATTCTTAAAATTTTCTTGAATGAAGTCCCCGGCCGCACATTTAACTCCAAATTTAAAATGCTAAATTTGCATCCTATATGTTTTAAAGCCGTTCATCACTTATTTTCAAAATATAAAGATGCAAGCAAACAATAAATGCCCATTCTTCAACTATTTCCCCCTTTATTACAATATATGCTTAAGTAGTGGTTATAAAGTATTATTTTCCAAAAGTATATAAAATAATAAAACATTAATATTGATAACTAACAAAATATGATGGCAACGTTACTAAATTTTTATTCTTTAGTGAGAGGAATACTGTTGAATATATATAAAATTTAATAGTAGAAATTTATATTTTGAGTTTTGATTCTACGCTTTCCAGACGGTTTCTATATATTTTTTTCTTTTCTTTTAAATGAGTGCAGAGAATGATTTTTCAAGTAAGCTGTTACGAAAGACATCAATACTTTCCTGGCTTTCTTGGACAGCCGGGTAAAATCTGCGCAGTTCTCTGCAGAAAAATACGTGCTGTTGTCAGGTAGCTATGATTATATCTGTGAGTGTACATTTTCAGTTTACCTATTTGTTCGGAAAAAATATTTGCCTTCAATTTGATTCTAATTTACTTTACGTCAATAAATACAAATCGCAAATTTGTATCGTCTTTCGTAATTAGCTGTTTGTGTCTATACATTAAAAAGTAATGCTGTAAACAGCAGTGTAATTCTGTTACGAACATCCCCGGGGAGGGCGTTGCACATCCTTGGGGGTTCGCGGATCACAGTGTTGGATTTGTGCAAGTATATCTTCCGTTCGGTACATTTACAGGAAAGTAACGTTTCTGCTTTTGATATTTCTTAAATATAGATTAATTTTTGTGCAATAAAATAAATAAAGAGTTAATGTGTGGTATTCAATCCAACTTCTAATCTTGTGAATTAGTTTCCTGTCAGGGATCTGCGAAAGAACCAAAAGTGACTAAAAATATTCTAAGCTTGCTTGGAAATAAATTAGAGGAAAGACTCGAATGAAAAAAATGATATTTTTAAATTAACCTTGCCAAAAAAAAAATATTATCGAGCTCCATTTTGATTTATCCCATGGTTCCTGGATCTGAGAAATACGCCACTGTCTCAGTAGGAATTGATAACTTTGTACATTTGCGGAAGTTATTTGCGAGTTATTCTCTCATCACAGATGGCTTACATAAGCAGAAAAGTTGCGTATTTCTAAACCTTCTAACTGATCTGAGGCGCACAAGCTTTTGTTTTCTGATGACGTAATCACCAAACATGCTATCGTTTCACATTTTGTTTCTAAATCAAAGGCAGTACCATCCTTGTGATATTACGTTCTGTCAGCACTTCCTTTGTATCCTTTGTGTACACAAGAATGCTGTAGCAAGTTGCGTTACACTATAAGCAGTGAATACTCGTGGTACATTTGTGTTTAAATGTTTCCGAATCGCGTATTAGGAGGGAGGTAATGGAAGGGGATTGTTTTGGCAAGCAATGGTCCGGCTTGATTTCTAAGGTGATTTTAATCTTCATACTAAAGTTTCTTGTTATAAAGAAACAAGCGAAAAACGCTGTTTCATCATTAAACGTTACTGTAAACGTAAATAACTATGCCAAACTTCCGGCATCACTCATGGCCGTATTGTAGTAATATGGGAGGCTGGTCGTGGTATTGCCCAATAGCTATTTGTACAAGCAAAGGAGAAGACTGCAGCAGTGTGAAAGCCTTTAGAAGCAGTTAATGTTATTATTTATTCATTTATTTATTTGTTCTACAACTTGCAGGAGTGTGTAATATGCAATATGGTTTTTAAGCTTCTGCGCATGTATTTGATAGCCTCTCCGGGTCTATCAGGGCTTATCGCTTATTATGCGCATAGCCGTTAATAACAATCTGTAACTAACCTGCATTTGCCCAGCCTGTCAAGTAGCTTCACATGATATACTGTAAGCATAGGCGATTGTGGTTTAGTTGATTTAAATACATTTTAGTCGCATGTTTAATATAATTATCTTCTTATGTAATTATCTACAAGTTACAGGAATATACAATACACAGAGGTGTTTTTATGTTTAGCACGCCTCTTTTTGATAATTTTCCCCGATCTGTCACGTGTTTGTCGCCTGATGTGCGCTTAAAATACAAAGACAGCAGTGCTCTTGTAGTTGCCCGGTCTCTCACGTAGCTTTGCAATGTTCGTATGTTTAGTAATGCCTATAGTGAAATATAATGCACAGAATGTGTACATTAAAACCAAGTCTTGTGATATAAAAATTCTGATAGCCCAGTTACAAAAGTCTCAGAGAGAAAGTGCGTACCAAAGGTTCTTTCCATGACAAAAAGATAATAATTAACATTAGGTTTTCACAGAAGGGAAATTGGATGAGATAAGCGCGAGATTGGAACACACTCCACAGAAGTCTCTCAGGTGTTTGCCACAGCAGACAGGAATATCAAAGAACTCAGTAAGAACTTCTACAAAACTTCTTAAATTTAAAACCATATAGAATGTCGTTATTACAGCAATTACAACAGCCAGCAGCCTTAATTTTTAATTGGTTTTTCAGTAGTTTTAGCATTATATTTATCTCCCCCCGTCCAGGAAGGCTGATGTTATTTCCGTGCGCAAGTAAATATCTAAAAAGAAGTTTTATCCCCGCAAAGCATAAAAACCTCCTTGTACTTTATGATTACTGATTGATTCTGCTGGGGGACATCGAAAAATATCCTTATAGCATTTTTAGAAATAGCGCGAAAATGTGCAATAAAAAGTTTTTTAAAAGATTTACCAAAGGGAAAGGACATTAACTATATTGATTGCAGCAGAATTGTAAACAAGAAAGCATTCATGTTCTTCGTTCCCTGTTAAATGACTCTGTTCATGTGAGACATAGGTAACTACACTACCCTGCTCATTCCCTCCTCTCTAATGCCATATCACCACCAGAGGCATGTTATTACCAAGGGAGCGTTCCCACATGATCGCTCATAGAAGTCAAGCATATTATTCTCAGTCCACGTATTGCAAAAATGAATATTTCATTTATACCGGGCAACAAACGCAGATCTTATTATTTCAGAATTTGTGTTTTTTGCAATTGGATGAAGTCGAAGCGCGTAAAGTAAATGTATATATATTTACTTAAAGTGTAAAATGATACTGCTATTAAAAATGATTCCACTAAGTGGCAATACATTGCTGGAATCTGCATAGGAAATTCCTGTATTTAATATATATTTTTAATAGTGTTTAACGCCCTTTTTAACTACTGAAGCATCACAGGCAGTGACCACTGATACTACATGAAATGAAATTATAAATTTGGAAAGGATTTTAAAATGAAGGAAATGTTCCAGGCCTAAGTTTAGGGTACCTCCCCAATATTTGCCACTTATGAGGACCAAGGAAAACCTGGGAAAAACTTCACTCGGGGAGGACGCTGGGAAACCTAACCCCAGAACTCCCCCTCACGACTCCACGCCTTAACGACCTCGGCCAACCCTGGTGTAAATTATTTTGGTGAGCAACACGTTTCTTGTCATTGAGATATCCTATTGACGAAAAATGTTATGAGTTGATGAGTAGTTTCTCTACCTGGAACACGATTTTCATATTTCCTTGCAAATCCTCTAAGCACTTTTGTCCAAAATTCTTTTTATATATGTATCGTACATAGAATCCATTATTGTTAGTACCGCCACGGGCGACCGAGGTCGTTAAGGCGCGGACTCGTGAGCGGGAGGTCTGGGGTTCGAATCCCGCCAGGACCATCCTCCCAGACTGAGGCTTTTTCCAGGTTTTCCTCATTCTCATAAATGGTAAATGCCGGGGAGGTAGCCTAAACTAAACTCCGGCCTGGAACGTTTCCTACCTTAAAAATAAATTCTTTCCCAATATATGATTTCATCTCATGTATCATCAGTGTCATCGCCTGTGGTGCCTCTGTAGCAAAAATGGACGTTAAACACATTCCATTCATTTTTTTATTGTTATGATCTAGTGGTAGCCATACATCGTAGACCCAAGGTCACGGTAACTGCCAGGGTTTGTGGACATTTTTTTTTCTGGCGTAAAATTCTAAGTATGGCTTCCATCGAAAGGGAAATAAAGCCGTGGGTCCCATATCGTACATTTAGGGCACGTAAAAGAACCTCAAACCTGAATGTAGAGGCCTCTGAGCAAAATTTGTCGGCCGTTTTACGCCCTGAATTGAATGGAGCGCTGATAACCTGAGATGTTAAAGAGCGACGTAAATAAAACAAATGAACATAGTTAAAAACTGTATTTATGTAATGGCATAACCAACGATGAACAATTGGCACACAATTTACACACAATGAACGCACCAAGTCACACGAAACGCACATTCATTTTCTGATAAAGCCTCCTCAAACTACGAATTAACAATAATAAACACAATAAATATAAGTCGTGTAGATCGATGTCACAATCATATAAACGGTGACAGCGTTCAGAATAAATAAAAAACTGCAACGGCAGCAAGAATTCCTGCTTAAATCGAATGGTAAAACAGTAGAGGATCGTATACCAGCGGCTTGGGCTATCCCTCATGCTGTCATTTGGGTTGCCTATTCGAACAAAGTGGACGGCGATTCAGGGACCACCTATATATAAAATGATACATGAACACAATGTTTGTGGAAGAAAGGACTTTCGAGTGTGATTTGCACCTCTCTTGAGTTACCAGCAATAGTTTGCAAGCATGCTCACATCCAGCGGCCTTGAACGTATGAAATCGCTTACCCTGCTTCTCGCTGTAAGAAAACATTCTAAAAGCAAGCTATGAAAGTGCATCTTTATATCAAGAGTCTTGAGCCTCTGCAACAATTGCTAAACAACATAGACACACTCCTACTTATTTTTGTTCCAGCGCCGCAGTTTTTTAGAACATGTGACATGCTTAGTGGTTATATATGCGCATGAACACGTTTCTTTTACCAATGCGTGCAATTTGCGATTTAATGGCTAAAATTTCTAATAGCATAAAATTAATAAATTTTAGCATCGCGATACAATCGATAGAGTATTTTGCTTCTAAAGGATAAAACCCACTTTTCAGTGTTTTTAATGTGCTTTTGATGTTCATATTGAAAACTACATAATGTTACACTCCACCACTGCGAACATCCGATCCGCCACTATTATCTCCTACAATTTTCATTCATGAAGCGTAGCGTGTTGGGAAACATGAGCCATCTGCTTTCACGCCGGCTCCGCGCAGAGGTACACCTCAAATCGCTCTAAGGGACGCTCGACTCGCGTGGCAAAATGACAGTGGTTTGCAACATAAGTCGGCATTAGCAATGTGTGTTATTGAATTAACTGGCTAACATCAACAAGGTTGGCCATCTTTGTGCAGGCTGTGCAGCGATGCTTGCATAATGACCTGCAGGCTACGTGGGCTCAGGTATTTTGCCCTACCACAAAGGTCAGGCTTACGGTAGTTCGTGAAGTGACGGAATTGTTTAATGAACAAATTGGCTTATGGTTTATCCGAATAAAGTTCATTCGAATATAAAAGGCCACCATTTTATTGTGAAAATAAATTAACGTAAGTTCAAAATAGCAGATGCAAATCACAAGATGTTTATTCCACTGTTTTTTTTTTTTTTTTTAATTTCGTTTAACGCCCATTTTTACTACTGAGACATGTGGTTACGAGTTCTACCAGGCTCTAGGTCCAGGGGTGCAACACAGAGATCTGTGCCACCCGTGGTGTTTTGCATTAAATTAACGCAAGTTAAAAATAGCAGATGCAAATCACAAGATGTTTATCTCACTGTTTTTTTTTTGTTTGTTTTTTAATTTCGTTTAACGCCCGTTTTTACTACTGACACACCAGAAGCGGTGATCTGACTATAGAGTATTTACTATTTATGAGGACTGAGGAAAACATGGAAAAAGCCTCAGTCAGGGAGGACGGCCCTGGCGGAAATCTAACCTCAGATCTCTAGCTCACGAGTCCATGCCTTAAGTACTTCGGTCATTCTAGTCGGTGTATCCTACGGTATAAGTTGCTGATGCATAGATGATAAAGAATTGAAAGGAAACCGTTCTTAAATAGCGTCGTTCTAATGAAATCCCTGAGCCTATAAAAATATAAAAGTCACAGTTAAACAAATATGTAAGCTAAATGTTACAGTATTTTCCCTGAATTCGAAATAGTAGTTCTTGAGAAGCAATACATTGTAGGGGCGGGTTGATATCACATGGTATATTATATATTATTTTATTTCGTTAATTTTGTTAATATTATATATTCGTTCTAATGTATAATTCTAGGATAATGCGTTTTTTATATAATAACTCTGTTGCTCAGCTCAACGTTGGCAGGGAAGAATCTCAAGATGATGAAATAGCTAAATGTAACTAAAGGTGAACACGAAAGGCAAGCTTCAGGTCTTTTTAATGACCAAGCCTCAGGCGCAGGGTAGTTATAATTTATAATTCGGGTTCGTCAGGACGCTGAGTTTTCGCACCTTATGACGTAATTTAGTTTTGAAAGAGCTAATCCTAGAACGGCTTGAACTTTAAAATGATCGCAGGTAGGGTGCGCTTATATTTGTGAACCTCGTGGGGGTCTTAAACCGCGTGGAGGTGATTTTTCACGGTAGTATACAAGGAGTAGTTTCCCTCGTATGGTATTCAGTTTTTCAAATCCATTTTATAAGACACCTCGAGCACTTCGATGAGAATTCGAACACTTCGACGCTCCTCATTTTTTATGTAATCTCTTTACTGTTACGTATTGCATTTGGCCTACAAACGCAAGAACCACGTGGTCGGTATTGAGCGTTAAATTACTGTCTTAGAAAAATATTTCTAGTAGCGGGAAGTTTACGTATCGTTATTAGAGGGCCAGTGACTCAAACATGAGAACAGGTGCAGTCCTAAGACCAAAGTCAGAGTGTAATTAATTTACCATCTCCGTCGTAAAGCAATGTTAAGAGGATAGGGTGTAGGCCAAGGTTATTCTTAGAAACGCGTGCTAATGTAAAGAGCATTACGATCAATAAAATGTGTAGTGTAAAATATTACATCCTTTTTTGTAACAAAAAGTATCCTATCCCAGTCCTGTTGAGTGGGGCTCAAAAACATCGAAAGCTACCTTGAGATTCACTTGACGTGAAGCGTAGGCTATAAGCCTAGGCAACCAATAAACACACAAACTAAACCGCTTCAGAGTGTTATCCTGCAGCCCAGATAGCTTGGACTGGGTTGATACCTGTAGATATTTGACAGAGTTTCTGCACTGAAAAGAGGCTTGAACAAAGAAAATCGCACACCATTTCAGTTTCAGCACATCTACTTACCTTTGAATTCAATGGTGATATTCGGTTTTCTGTAAAACATCGCAATTGACAAGTAACGATCTCTGAAAACAAGTGCCACTTCGAAGCATGCGATACAAGCATGACTGGCGATCGAAGTGTGACGGAGCCCTCTAGTGAGCAACTACTGCGTGTTACACAGAGAGGGTCTATGAAAACTTACGTCAAGCTATTACAAATGTTTCAAGTTACGTGGGGGGGGGGGAATAGGGAAATATGTGTACAATGGAGTAGAAGATTAATTACACAAAATATTTAGTGACTCTTATTCTCATATTTTTAAATGGTTAATTTAGAAGTTCAGGAAGATAAGCATTCTGAACTTCTCACTGTAGGACATGTTCATGATGATAACACTGTAACAGTCCTAAGGAATTGCCTCTCTATATGGAGAAAGAACTTGAGTGCAACTCTATCCTCGCGTGACTCATTCATTGTTGATGAGTTGAAGAAGCAGCAGCAGTGAGCAGTCACAGGTTTCACTCTAACCAACAAGTTCAGCAACCCACCACTTTCTACATCGCTCCTCTTGATGTGCTTTTATTTCAATGAACTGTTGTAGATGAAATGATGCACGGGCAGCCTGTTAGCTGAGGATTTGTATACTTTCATTTGGACTACTGTCTATGTGTACAATAAACAGACAATCTTTTGCATTATCGCTGCAATAAAGGCAGATCTTATTTTTTGTTGGGGTCTTAGGAAGCTCTGCGTGAGTTTGGTGTTGTTGACGATGTAGAGTAAGAAACAGGTAACAAAGGTAGGCTACTTCCGAAAATGACTTACTCTGTGTGTATGGCAGAAAATAGTAAGTCATGCTTTCTTAGAATTGTACATAATAATATTATTTGAACAAACAATACTGCTTAGAACAAAAAAGCAGCGTAGGTTCTGGAAAGGAAAATGATACGTCTGCAGATTCTGACTCGGAAGATCTCGATTTTGTGGAATTGCAAGAACCATCGAATTGAGAATAAAGTGGCGTACACAGAAAGCATTTTTAAGGATACAGACATATTCTAATGGCTACATATGGTTTTCAAAAGTGTCATATAAAAGAGGAGGAAGTTTAATACTTTACCTTCTAGGTCAAGGGGAAAGGGAGCAAATGTTAGCAATTCAATTTGAAGTATGATTGTGGGTGGCGGGTGTTTATTAATGGCCCCACTCTACTTCGATGTGACTCTCTCCAGGCGATTCGCTGTATTTTGGCGGCTGTGAGTGAGCCGCCGGGCGGGATTCTGAAGGTGCAACAAATGACGCTTCGTTATTTACTTTGTTAATAAAGTTTATTCTTCTAGCGCGAACTCAAGTCTCTCGTGGAACCACAGCGAGGTACTCTTGACAGAAGTGTATAGTCATTTGTGCCGACCAAAGAAATTGTTAATTTAACTGAGTTCCTAATGCAACTCAAAGTTATATCGGCAGTTAACGTCGTGACTGGCGCTCAAGCTTCGTTGTCGCACTTGGTACTTAGGCCGCTCTTCCGCTGATTTCAGCGCGCCGGCAGTCACACGTATCTGGGCCTGGAGAATTCTGAGAGACTGCCTCTTTTGGGAAATTCTAACCCTTTTATACACAATATCAAACGACGCCATTTGTGTGCAACAGCGCGAAATACTCCCGCCAACTTTGTATGAACGTGTCTGATAGGTGAACGCTTATCTCCCAAATTTCACTTCTATTCTATAAAATTTTGTTCAAGGCAAATACTTCGCTATTCGTCAGTAAGATGAATTTAAACAGATTTCGTCCGTTACTGTCAACAACTTTTTTTGCTCGGACACCTGCAACTTTACTGCGTGTTTGCCCTGAGGCAGGGACGTTTTCAAACCCCAGCCGCATATCAGAAGGGATTACCTTCCAATTGTCTTTCTGCGTTCGGAGAGAGACGACAGTTTTTCTTTGCCTGGTTACGTTTTTAAACGTTATTTCTTAAATATTAGAAAAATTACCCTTTATGATTGCCATTAAATGCTATACAATATTAACTTCACATGTCATTAAAGTTCCTACACTGAAAGAAAATGCCCAGCATACTTGCGCCTAAGTACAGAGTTGCTGATTCCAAAATTTACAAAGATTAATTACTTCAATTACTCTGCACTTGCCGAAGAGCCAGGGACAGGTATAAATTAAATCGTGGTAGCTGTTTATAGTGAAGAAATAGTGGACAGAAATGACACCCAAAGCTACCAGTATAAAACAGATGTTTGGGTATTGATTGCATTTCTTTATCTTGAGGTGTGAACAGGCAGCTCTCATTAAGAAGACCTTTCGTCTCTTAAACACAATGTTTCTGTCTTTGGGACAATTATGAATTTGACAAGTTATCTTAACTTGGATGACAAGGCAACCTATATGCAGAGAAGTTTGCTCCAATGGGAACTGGAAATAGTATATACCCATATGATTACTGCACAATAGGCAAGAAAATAATGCGCTCCAGAGACAATTGTTCTTTCTGGCTGTGAATCAAATGTGGTATAAAAGTGTTGACGTTGAATAATTTCGGAACATATTACATGATAAGTGTTTTCTAGTCCTTATACAGAAAAGGGAAAACGAAGGTGAATTCTTAGAAATTGAGCAAGGACGTACAGACATAATTTGTCTCTGATTCTAATATTATGACATTGCCGTCACACTACCAAAGGAGAACAAAGGTGTGTTATTATTTACCATTCAATATTTACACGATATTGATGAAAGTGCAAGAAAGCCTGAAGTGATAGTATCACATTTTAACACATGCAAGGTTGAGCAGTTACTTCCGATCAAATTTACCAAATCTCAATGCAGAAAGAGCAATCATAAGACAGCCCATCAGAGCCTATCAGAAGAAATTTGAAGAGGAGTCTGCAGAAAATCGACTGTCGGTTGTAGGAGGGCAATTTGTGATGCGCGTTCAGCGGTAATTCTTTTAAGAATGTGCCTATAAATCTATTAGTAGTGCAATAAATGTCATTTTTGTTAAAGCTAACAAGTAATTAATTTTTGTTTCATTACCGAGAAAATAATTTGTAACATCCTATAACGTAAAATAAATATATTACGTGATAAAAGCATATAAACTTACTTGGAATGGATCACTGATATATAAAATAAATTAATTTAACTGGGCATTGTATAGACTCTAATGGAAATACCAAAATATTTATGAAATGTAACGGTTAACTTTAAGGGCGAATAGCGTGAATTGAAAAATTTAAAACAAGTAGAGAAGTTTATATTTGGTTGCCCCATAATTCATCAGTTTTTAACGACTTTTGACACAGGACGATTGCATAGATCTACAAAGTCAAACTTTTAGGTCATTTTAAAATGTTCTTTTTTTTCTGTTTCATGTATAGGTTATTTAGTGCGTGTATAGCAAAAGTTGAAATATTTAGTATATTGCATGCGCTGAACATTCTTGGAAAAAATATAACAATATTTTACTTATTTTAATGTTAAATACTGACATAATTAGAGTCAATCACTGTATATTATATATTGACATTTTAAAACTGAGATGAATTTTGCTTTTCCTGGTTTGGATCTTCTCGATACAACATCCAACATAAGTTCATCATTACAGAATCATTCCAAAAATACCGATAATTTTTTCCATTGTCTTGATAAAACTTTTCATGTCGCTCATTTTTCAAACATTTTGTAGGGAAAAGTCCAAATGGCAATGTAGGAAGTACAGCTTTAATGACATACGACAGTTCATCGCTTTGTAACATCTCAAAATTTAATCAGAAGACTTCTTTTTGCCAAAAAGTAATTACAGATCCATGTAAAACTCTCCCAAACCCCCTTATCTTCATCATTTTTAATTTCTACAAATGCAATGCCTTTGAGCTCTCGTATGTGTGGTCCCAAGAAAATGCCACGAGAACTAAACAGTAATCACCGAAAAGTGTAGAGTAACTGGAGAAAATTACGAGACTTTAAGGAGCTCTCATAATTTTAATTAGAGAATTTAAAACTTTTACTCTAGAAGACAATATATCCTGATTTTAATCAATGTTTTTGCAAAAAAAAAAATATAAATATAAAATATTATTAATCTCCAAAATTATACTTGATATAGAAATAATAACCACATATTTCAAATCAGTATGTCGATTTTAGTAAAATTTACTATAATTTTTTCTGACTGTTCCACTTATGTATGTCATCTTAAAATCGACCAATGAAACGATACAAAACTTTCAATTTTGACCAATCACAGCCCGATATCACAATGAAATTATCGAAAAAAATTATCACATCCATTTTATCATGCGACGTGCATTTGTAGTGTAGCCAACTCTATATCTACCCTATACAATGCCTGAGCAGGCATCATTGACCACTTTTCTGTATTTCCCATAATTGTAAATTTAACTAACTTAAAGCAATTGTTTTTGCGTGTTTATCCAAACAGTCTGATATCATTTGTTAATTGTGTCACAATATCTGCCTAAGCAACCGCAAATCTTAATTAATATGACTAGAATGGTAAAATGTTGTCTCTGTTTTGCTTTTCTCAGTTGGTATTAGTCAATCGAACGATAGGAATTGTAATAATCGACTTTCGTCAATTTCAGTCTCGCGGTTTTTGAACAGGTATGTATTCATAAGAAAGAATAACATTTTATAAATTTGTTAATAATCGTGCGCGAACTTAATATATATATATATATATATATATATATATATATATATATATATATATACACACATATACAGAATGCGAAAATGTATACACACTTCAAGCAAGGAAAAAACTGTGTTAACATACCCAAACTGAATTCACACAAACAGAAAATGAGCACTTAGACTTTTACAGTTTTACAGTTACAACAGCTACTAAAAATGTTCACCATTTGCGTCGATACACTTGTGAGTACGTTAAATCACTGATTAAGCAACATTTGCGAAAGTGTCCTCAGCGATTGCAGCACATGTTTCAATTTCTTCGCGAAGTGCCATCAGTGTAGCTGCTTTTCTACGGTATACAACACTGCCACGGATGGCCGAGGTCGTTAAGGCGCAGATTCGTGAGGGGACTTTGGGTTCGAATCCCACCAGGACCGTCCTCCCTAATTGAGGTTTTCCTCAGTCCTCATAAATGGCAAATGCCGGGGAGGTACCCTAAACTTAGACCTAGAACAATTCCTTCCTTTGAAATATATCCTTTCTCAATATATAATTTCATTTCACGTATCATCAGTGTCCATTGCCTGTGGTGTCTCTGTAGCAAAAACGGCGTTAAACAGTATTGATTCATAAGGTATACCGCATCCTTAAGAGTTCCCCATAGGCCGAAGTGCAACGGAGTTAGATCCGGAGAACGCGGTGGAAACTCAATCGGACCTCTTCGTCCTATCCAGCGCCTTGGAAGATTGTCATCAAGGTACGCACGTACATCTCGGTGATAATTTGGTGATCTGCCAGATCTGCCCTTGTGAACATCGCATACGGTACTACGAGTCTCAAATTTGTCTCGAATGCGTGCAATTGATACTCGCGTTGGCGGTTCTGTTCTGTACACACGTCTCCATTGCCTTTGAACTTCAACAACATTCTCGGTTTTCCAATACCACTTCAAAATTGCTTTCCGCTGTTCAAACGATAATATTGGCTCCATTTTGTTGTAACAACGCTATCATAACTTAATGCGAGTCACATCTATTTAAGAACAGCATACGATAATCTTGGCTTCATTTGTTTATTGTTGCTTTACCTGTCACGTAGCAACGCTATCATAATATGCGTTACATCTGTTTACAGAACATCATACTACACATTACTGTTTTGTTTTTCTGTCCAACTTTGAAATATATTATATCTACTATGAAAGTATGTATACATTTATGCTTATTCTATTCATGAAATAGCCCCAAACTCCTATTTGGCTCTTCTAACAATCGACGTTCATCTATTGCTGGATGGCTTTAAAAGGTTAAGTGTTCATAATACAAATATACAATTATTACAATATTGTAAACTAAGTTTAGGGGACTTATACTTACATTCTTATTTAATCATAAAATAGTCCTAATAGATATCACTCGAGAGTCTGAGCTTTCCAATGATAGTTCGAGAATTTATCGGCAATCTCAAACCCTCCTGTGATTTTACTTTTGACAATTATTCATTATAGACCAGTATGACGCGAGTGTTTTGGGATGCCTACATAGCAGGCTGAAACTAAAGTCGCACTTCTTGCTACATTGAGAACAAAAATGCTTTTCAAGATAATAAAATGATCATGTCTCTCTCTCTGGTTCAAGGTTAGTGAAAACAGAAACTACGTTGCTTCTTTTTAACATTTATTTGATCGTTTTGGAGCAGTTATCTTGCTTCACTGAGCCAGGAAGCAATTTCAGTAATGTTGTTCTTGGGAAAAGGTTTCGTTCTCCAGGTTGCGTAATCGGAAGTTTAAAGTGTTCTCAAATTAAAAATAAACCATAATAAACCAATAAATAAACCATAAATAAACCAATCAATCAAATAAAAATAAATAAACATTTTAATCATGTAAATTATTAAACGAATTCAAACGATATAATTATTTCTTCTTGTGTGGACAATCAAGACAATAGTCGTAGATTGTCATTGAGCTTTGGGTAACAACTTTAATACATACTATTTTAAATATAATGAGGGCAAAAGAAATCTCAGTATGTTGTTAAAAGCAACGAATATCATTTGCAGTGAGCTGATATCGCTGTTTCAGGGTGATAGTGCGCAAAGCCATAAAATGCTTGGTCTTTGTATATGCATCAGCCTTTTCCTCTAACAACAAAGTCTGTTGTCCAAGCACAACGCTGTAAAATATAATAAAACTTCTCCATACTTAATAACATTTATTGACCAATAAATCTTCCTCTTTTCCCATCTGGCGCTACAGCTCAAGGTGAGTCTTGGCCTGCAGCGACCTCTGCTTTTTCTATCTCCGTCTTACGACTTCATTGATAGAGGGCAGTATTGCAGGGGGCAGTGATCAACATGCCGGCATCCCGCTGTCGTCTATCAGCCGACTTTCGTGATCGAAGAACGCCACCTCTCCATCAGGCAGCTTCGCAGTTGTCCTCACGAGGCTGGATGGACACCGTTCCAAACCACCCTAACTTAGAAAACTTCCCAAGAAGGTACCGGGAATCGAACCCGAGCCTCCGGGCTAGTATTCAGCAACGCTAACCAATAATTGACAATTAAACGCCTTGTTTTATCAAACATTGATTTAAAACATCAGTAAAATTCACTGAAATATTGAACATTAAATTTTCTTCTAAGCTATAAAATCCATAATTATAAAAATCTTTTCACACAAGAATTGAAATTATTACTTTCTTCTGATAGACATGAGTAATTTATTATACAAACCTGCATATGTTAGAGTAAAAGTATTTTAATTTTTGACAATCTGTAACTTATGTTTGTCATCTAATATAATGATTGTGAATGATAAATGCTCTCATAAAATTCAATTTATATTCAGTAACATATCTTAAAGGAATGAATATACATAGAATGTAGAGTTAAAATAAACTATTTTTAAATAAGCGTTTGCGAGGTTCTCTGTTAGAGGTAAATTATATCATACAAATATCTTTCTTTTGTAACAAAAATACATCCTGAAATATTTCCCCAAAATTTGACTCCGTAATTTAACAGAATATGAAAAACCAACAATAATAGTCAGATATTGAGCTGTTATTTTAACAGTTGTTTTCAGTCTTTTAAAGAGACAAATTAGTTTAGAGAATTTACTCTGACCCATCTGTACGACGCCTCCTTGTTAATTTTTTATTAACGTACCTTGAATCTCACAATTTAAAAGCAATGCTAGTTTCCACACTAGAATAAAGATTTTGTCACATAAAGACTAAACTGATTAACACTAACTTTGAAATTTGAATGATCAATTTCTGGGATGACTGATATTGACAGTTTGTTTGTTGACGTAGTAAAAATTGATCACAGTAGCTATAAATAAAACGGTCTGAAAATAAATTCCTGAACTTCACCAAAAGAAACTTATAATAAAAGAGAGCCTTCATCGTTGATTTGAACAACCTCTTTCTTAGCAGACAGATAAGAGGCAATAAATGTACTTTCCTGCTATAAAATAAAACTCCTGCTTTCTTTCTGTATGATCCAGCTAATTAACTGCTTGAGTGGTAGATTTCCCTGCGAAATCGTCATTGATTCGGATGAAGGTATTCTTGTGAAAATATTCTACTGGTTGGTTCAACATAAATAACTACAGAGAGCGGTAGTTCAGGCACTGAAGCTTTGGATTTGCATTCGAGAGGTCTCGGGTTCAAATCCCTTGAGGTCAGCCATTCTGACTTTGGGATTTTTTGTATTTTCCCCCTGCTTGCTTATGCGATTACTGCGAATGCATATTTCATTTCTACTCTTCCATTTTATACAATTTTACTCTGTAGGCTCTGTTACAGGACCTAAAGTGCCAGGCGAGCTGGGCTAGTGCAGTGTGACAGTGACTTGCGCTCTGGAACGGTCTGTCACGGCGTCTGTTATGGATGCGTTCCTGCATCTAGCTCCTTGGAGGGGGACATCCGCCGAAGTTTGGGTGCTTTATCGGGATATGATGTTAGGAACCTCGGCTATGTTGCGCCTGACCGCCCGTGTCATCATCACTTCCTTCCAAAAGTGTTCTTAATGGGAGTATAGGCACAAACGGCCAGTCAATGAACAAGACTTAAGTATGAAATATCCTCCACTGTCTCTAACAATGCAATCTAAGTATAACTAATTCAATCAGCTTAGAAAATACGGTACAAATAAAACTGACCATTTATTGCTGAGATCATTAATGTTTTCCTTTTTAATTGGGCACATTCTTGGAAAACTTAGACACATCTAGAAAATAGCCTTGACATTAACATTGATTACCAATGGCCACTAAAGTATGCAATATACAGAGCTACTACAGTCACATATATATATAATTATAATTTCCGTATTCTGATGACCTGAAATTGAAAAAAAGTCTATAAAATATCATAAAACATGGGAAAATTAACTAAACATCCCATGAATTATCTAAAAATAAAATGCAAAAACATATTGATATGTATAAGCTCTACTTTTTTTTTTTTTTCTAATCTCACAAAATTGCAAAACAGAACTTTCCCATCAGTTGAAAAAAGTTCCTTCCCAAACTCGCCAGCAATAATTTTTAAACTAGCACCTTTAGCAGGTTTCATTTTCGGCAACACAAAGAGGCCACACTATTCGTAACCGAAAGATATCCTTATTGCAGTTGGTGCGCAGCGAGCTAAACCTTCAAACTCCATGCTTCAAACTGTTGTAATATTTCTTTTAAATGTTGCTTACAGATAACGTTCTTAGTTTACATTGCAGAATTATTATCAGGCTGTTTGCAACCATCTTGGTGGTCGCTGGCTGTAGCAATTCATCATTGCTTAAGGGGATGCAGATGTGAAATATGGCAAAATTATGAACATTTGCATTTTTGTTTAAAAGTATATTTATGCATTACATTTTCATAATCTGTCGACAGTTATGTCCCTGCGCGATTTAAATGACCGCTACGTCACGATTTAAATTCTGTTATGTCAATCTCGTTCTGCTGCAAAACATAGTGAAATTTTCAAATTTAAACTGCGCGGTTTGATTGTAGGTTTGAAATTAGGAGTGAGAAGATATAGAGATGTTTTTGAGGATTTTTAGAAAATTTGTAGACACCAGAAGAATGCACTTCAAATGTCCTGGGGGTGAGTTGTCATTGTATTTTTATAATGGAGCAATGAGTTCAGAATCCCCTGAAACATGAAAGGAACAAGGGGAAAAAAAAATATTGAGTGTGTAATAATGCTATTTTCCAAAGATTAGCTAATATAGTTTACTAGAGAGATGTACTAAAGGCACAACACAGAATGCCAGTGAAAGTTTACATTATGTAATTTGGAACAAATATCCTAAAGAAGTTTTTGTTTCAAGGAAAAAAAAATGTAAATTGCAGTGACTGCAGCTGTTTATGGGTTTAATGTGGGATACCAGGCTACATTAAATGCTAGAGAGAAAGTGGATGTTGACAAAACAAGTCCAGTAAGTAAAAAGGTTAATAATGTTAGAGATACGTAACCATTTAATCAAAGTATATTGAATTTAAAATTACACATAAAAGAGTAAAAAGGAAGTTAAAGATAAGAAAACATAAAAAAGATGCCACAAAGCTTCTAAAGGGCATTGATGTTGGGCAGGGTATATCTAAAGAAAATAAAACCGGTTTTCTATAGCTATGATTTTTTTTTTCACTTTTAATTGTTTCCATATTTCTGAATGTACAAAATGCTAAACGCAATACAATTTTCAAAAGATCCCTTGAAAAATGTTCACACAGATTCAGATTCTTAGATAAATTCTTATTAAAAGATGGCATAATTAGATTTGCGGATGAAATATAATAATTGTTACGGAATATAAATTTGTCGGTTATGAATATTTTGAGAGAAATTACAAATATGTTCATAAAATTTGTTTCTCTAAAGCAGTTTATCATAGACAAATGAAACACATTATGTTTTATAGCTGCATTCTAATGGATTAAAGATCCCATGTTTTTCCCGTTTATAACAAACAGTGTAACAGGTGGAATGTTTCTTATAATTAGACATGACCTCTCCATGGATGGGGTTGCCGAAGCATTAACCATAGTACAGGTGATTCTGAACGTTTCTGATTACCATACTTGCCTCCGAAACCCAAAACGCGGGTTCGAACCCGGCCAGGACCGATGGAATTTTTCGGGGTGTAAAAATCCTAAGTATGGCTTCCTTCGGAAGGGAAGTAAAGTCGTGGGTCCCGTGTCGTACATTTACGGCACGAAAAAGAACCTCAAGTCTGAAAGAGAGGTCTCTGAGCAAAATTTATCGGCCGTTTCACGCCCTGAGTTGAATGGGACGCTGATGACCTGAGATGTTAAAGAGCGTCCATAAATAAATCAATTAAAAAATTAATTCTGAACGTTGCACAGCGGTTCAAGGCAAACACTACACTACAGGTTACCAAGCGATTCGCTCACTGTCGACACTGTTGCTGTGACCAGACTGTGCGGAATCCGGTTCCAACCCCTCTCCTTCTGCCGACATATGCAATGCTCGCGTCAACCATACGCTGATATCTTGTTTACGAATTGTTTCATCCCTACCTATAACACACTAAAACAAGATCAAAAAGACCAATATTTTTAACGAAAACTATTACAAATAGAAGTAGTTAGCTTAGTGCACTAGAACATAAATTACTCAAATAATCTCAAAATATCCAATAATTTGAATAAAAACTGTGAATGTTTAGCTATTTTCACAAATGCATCCCCTCATAGAGTTCACAAAAGTTTACAGAGGAACGAAAAAGCAATCGATTACAGCTTCGTTTTATATAGGTGCAATGTTTTAGATTGTGCGCAATAGTATTTACGGGGTTTCCATGCGTAAAATACTTCAAAATTAGTAAATTGACCTAAAACTTTAAAATTGAAAAAATTATCTTAAAATGTACACTTTTCCAATCAGGAGCTCATAACCGGTATTTATATCGAATTTATCTATTTGTTTTATTTAGAACGTTCTTTTAACATCTCAGGTCTTCAGCGTCCCATTCAATTCAGAGCGTGAAACGGCTGATAAATTTTCTCAGAGGTCTCTTCTTTCAGGCTGGAGGTTCATTTACGTCCCAACATGGGACTCATGGCATTACTCCCCTTCGAGGGAAGTCATACTGGGGATATTTACGCCAGAAAAATTTGGCCGGGATTGAGCCTGCGATCTTGGGTCTACGAGATATGGTTACCACTAGATCACCTGGACCGACGCATAAAGCAGTCCAGTTGTAGCATACTTACTCCTGAATTCAAAGATTGCGGGTTCAATCCCGACCAGGGTCGATGGATATTTCGACCTTAAATATCCTAAGTATGACTTATTTTGGAAGGAAAGATAAACAGTGGTTCGCATGTCGTAGATTTACGGTACGTAAGAGAACCTCAAGCCTGAAAAGAGGCCTCTGAGAAAAATTTATTGGCCGTTTCACGCCCTTATTTGAATGGAACGCTGATAGCCTGAGATAACCAAATAAATAAATACCATGTTTAATAGCGGATGAAAGGGGTATAGATGTCATCAACAAGAAGATTATATATATAAAATAAAATTTTTGCACACTCATGACCTTATAATTCCAATATGAAATGAGTACTACGAGGTATGTTGAATTATATAATAGAACACGACTAGACGGAATTTTTCTTATCTTCACCTTCTTCCTTAAGCGCTTCGTTTCGGCACAGTTTAGCATTTTTTATTAATCACAATATTAAAGCGGAGTTGACTGTTACGACAGTGAGGGGGCTAGACGTGTGCTGCCAGACATTGTACACATTCCAAATCTGTTTGGTATAATGGGGTGAGAGCGCTTTCAAAAATGAGCACTTCCAAATTTTAATACAGTGGTGATCGTTTAGTAAAACCTGCACTTTTGCACAAGCGTATGCAATCGTGGCAACATTCACTGAATGTTTAAAGAAATGCAGTAATTGTAATTTTTATTTAAATTATTAATTAAATAAATTATTTAAATGGTTACGTTTAAACATGAATGTTTTATTTTCTTTTTCTGGTAGTTCAATGTATTATATCTATTTGGAGTGTACTTTAAGTATGCCTGAGTAAATATTTCAGTGAAAAACATTAATTTCTTTAATCGGTTCTGGTAATACATTGGTAATCATACTTGTCTTCTAAACTCAAGATCGCGGGTTCGATTCCGGCTAGGACTGGTGGATTTTTTGGGGGTAAAAATCCTAAGTATGGCTTCCTTCGGAAGGGAAGTAAAGCCGTGGGTCCCGTTTGGACAATTTACGGCACGATAAAGGACCTCAAGCTTGAAAGAAGAGGCCTCTGAGCAAAAAAAAAGGAAAGCGCGGTTGCCAAACTTTTTTTTTTTCAAAAACGTTTTTATACAAATCTGTGAAGTATGGAAGAAAAGTTCTAATAAAATTTTTCACTCTCCTCATCCAGGTCTCTTTCTTGTTTAAAGGATGTCATCTATATTCCTTCCACCCAATATGTTTGTGCGCATTGCATAGGGTTTAAGCAAAGAATTTGGTATGTCTGCAAAATCTGAGTCCTGCTCATAGGAATCTACATTCGTCATAGTTTACTAGACGCCATTAATGTTGAAAAGAATTAATAATGTCATATGGGGTAACATATAAATGTTAATACAGCAAGGTTATTTGAATTGTGGGTAATTACAGCGCGCTATGTAAGGGGGGAAACACTCGGGCGGCCCTAAATGAAATAACCTTACTGTATTATTGCGTATGTTATTTACAAATACAACAAAACGAGTAATAAGTTTAAAAGCGCCTACCTTGAGAATAAGTTTAATAATAATAATAATAATAATAATAATAATAATAATAATAATAATAATAATTGCTATATATACTTCAACATGAATTCTTATCACACCAGAACATGTAATTCATTCAATTCCTAGAATTGAAGTAAAAGCGGACGCGACACAATTTTTTGGTAAATCGCCCAGATGTTTATTATTATTATTATTATTATTATTATTATTATTATTATTATTATTATTATTATTATTATTGTGTTTGCAAATTATCATATTGAGTGATATAACGATGGATTTGGTTTGTATCAAATGCTGTATCTGGTGGGAATACACAGAGATAAACACAAGTCCTACACATTTTACGCATTCGTAGGAAAGGAGACAATCGTTTGGGCAAAGATCAAGTTATGCTATATTATACTGATACGCAGTGTGTAGCGATATTTATAGGAAGGCGCCGACATAGACGCTTGTCGACGTTGACGTTGACGTTGACGTAACTAACACCACTATAATGTGCTCGACTAGTTCAGGGTTTGGTACTATAGCTGGAATTTTCAGATTGATGCTTCTTGGGTGAAAGGAGTGTGATTTTAAGTATAACCAAATCACAATGGATAGAAATTTACGGAGTTTATTAATGTGTTGTACAGTATTACATTTTTCTGATTACGATATTTCTGAGAATATTATTATATGCAGATTGAATACGAGACAGACGAGTTATAATTTATGTTTCTTTCCCAAAACTGTGCTTTTTGTTCTGTTGTAACTCGTAAACTATTTTCCTATATGAATATTAATTCAAACTTGCTAACTCCTATCATTCACCACAAATAATAATTTTGTAAGCAATATTAATCGTCACTTATCTTTACGCAATGTTTAACTGCTGCTTCACTATATGGAGTGCGAACCACCATTTCGGCTAATGGAATTTAAAACACAGCTTCTCTCTACGGAATCCAACGCATAACTAACATTCTGAGATATAAACAGTCACTTATTACAATAGCATTCTATTAATACTATGCATTATATTGTCAACGTACGTATATAAGCGAATGAAATGCGTTCATTTCTATTTAGTCGTAATAAAGCTGTGTCTCGTATTTCATTTTTGGTACACATTATTAATATTGTTACGCCTGCCATTGGCTGATTCACATAATATTACAATTTCCTTATCTGTAGTTTAATCTTTTCATATTCTTGGCTATGTATGTGTTCCTTTTAATCGTACATTTTTATATTATAAATATTGTCATAAAGGCCAACAAACAAACATTATGACATACATTGTAATAGCCCTTATTTGAAACATAAAAGCTGTACAAATGCGTTTACTAGATTTATAGGATTTAAAACGTATTAGCAAAGAATACTTGTTATTTGAATTTAAAATTATAGCCATTACCTAATAATGAACTTATTAAATTTACATGATTGAAACATTTAATAATAAATGTTTGAAGCTTTAAATCGAAAATTATGTCCTTTATCTTACGTCATAACATATGTAAATGAACTTCTTAAATTATCATAACTAAATAGCTATTATTATTAAATATTTGTGGCTTTATATTGAGCATTATAGCCTTTACGTAATATACAAACATGTAAAAATTATTAAAATAATGTAGTTAAACAACTGCTATCAATGAGTGTTTAGGATCTTAAATTGGAAATTTACCATTTCAAGTGGTGTCAAAAATAAATAATTTAATACAGAGAGAGCCATGCAATTATTGACCATTTCCGTGGCCTCTTTGTATGCTGCGAATGCTATCTATTTGCGGGTTACGGGCACTATTCAGTGTCGATAATTGTATTGGAAAATAAATGGTATTTTGAATAATTTATGAAATAAATCCAAATGAATGTGTATATAACTACTTGTATTGAATCGCTAGACAAACGAGGAATGTTTGGCACTTCAGCCATGCTCAACGGCTGGCCGTTTCTCTCATGCCCTCGATGAGGAATGAGGTGCGGAAGATACTGGCAGAAAGGATCCAGGGACACATTGACAGCATCCCTAGCTTTGTTTCCAGATAGAGCACCCTGACTATGCTAAGCCCTTTCCAAAGAATTAAAACATTTGTTACGTTACTTTCACTCCGAATCTTAAGCCAGGTAGCTGCTTGATTTGGGGTCGGAGGGTATGACAGCTTTGTTAAACGTATATTTTCCATTGCAAGGACTTCGCTCTCAATAGTCGTTCGTTGTTCTTCGAGCTAAAAGACAGGCTTCTCCTGCCCCTGCACCTAATTCACTGTCTATAAGGACATGTGTTTTCTTCAGGAGAGTATCACTTATACTAGGGGTGTTCTAAAAGTCGACCTGACTCAGAGATTTGATGAAGATGGCAAAATTACTATGATAGTTGTTAAGTAGCACCCGTTGGGTAAGGTGCTGTAAAGTTTCAGACACACGTAAGTGTAGTCACTTGTTTGTGACGATCGTGTAAACAAATTAGTGTTAATATTTTTTTTTTTACAAAATAGATAAAAACTGATATACGACCTGAGAAAAGTACTTCATTTTGAAGGTTATAACCTCAACAAAGATACAAACGCATTTAAATTACCATTAAAGGATTCTTCCCCTTCTATTTCGGCGGTTAAAAAGTGGGCTGCTGAACTTAAGCTTGGTCGTAGTCCCAAAACTGACGAGATTGTGACACAATGCCATACTCAGTGATCGCCGATTGAACGCAAGCAAGTTAACTGACATTACAAAGACCTCGATACAGTGGCTGTGTCCACTACATTTTACACGAAGTTTTAGGTATGAGAAAGCTTTCCGCTTGATAGGTTCCGCGTTTATTAACAATGAAATGAAAACGCATTCATGAACATTTCACAATAGTGTTTAAATTAGCGCAATTCCAGTGAGTTTCTTCGACGTTTCACAACAGTAAATGAAACATGAATTCATCGATATGCGCCGCAGACGAAGAAGCAGTCTAAACAATGGGTGGCAACAGGTGAACTGGACCAAAGAAAGCAAAAACGATTTCATCTGCAGGAAAAGTCATGACTATAGTTTTCTGGAATTCTCGGTGGTGCTCATAGACTACCTAAAGAAGGGCAGAACCATCACCGGCGAGCATTACGTTTCATTACTGGACCAACTCAAGGATGCTATTCAGGCTAAATGTCCACATCTTGCGAAAAAGAATGTTCTCTTTCATCGCGATAATGCACCTTCACACGCGTCTGTGATGTTCCTGCAGAATTGCATGACCTTCGCTTCCCAATGCTTCAACATCCACCAATTCACCCGATTTAGTCCCCTGCTATAACTTTTTGTTTCCAAAACCTAAGAAATGGTTGGGAGGACGAAGATTCACATCAAATGATGATGTTGAAGCTGAGACAACACTTATTTTTCACAGCTAGACAAATGTTATCTTACTGAGAGTATGAACGAGTTGAAAAGTCATTGAACTAAATGTATTGATTTACAAGGTGACTGTTGAAAAAAAAATGTTCTTGTGTTTTATGGTCAGGCCGAGAACTTTCAGATCGTTCCTCGTAAGTAGTAAGTAGTTTCTGGTTTTAAAGATTTCAGAATAGTCTTATTCACTGTTCCTGTGATTCAGTTCGGTTACTTCTAAATTATTATAAATATCAGCATTAAAATGAGTATTTTTATTCTGATCAACGAACGTTCTTTATTTGGAAGATATCAGTTTGTCTAGTTCTTTAAATTTTCCTGTGAGAAAATTCTTTCTTTGTGTATGTTGTGACACTATTATTAATTTTTCATATTGCAGAACTGTTCTTGCTTCTAGTAATAATGTATTGGGATATTCCTGTGTTATAATGTTCATACATCTATTAGTATTGATTTGGACTGTTGCAGATATCATGAGCATGGCGTTGTTTTGCACAATTTCTAATTTATTCAACATTTTGGATGAAGTAAGCAGCACTCACAGTACAGGTATAAAGATATGTGCCGTAGGCGGTGGTTAATGTACCTCTAAGAGTACCACAGTTTCCGTAACTGTACTAACTTGATCACTTATTGTCTAATACAACTTTCAGACATTTACAGGAAACAATATTTTGAAGAGCTAGCTCATTATAATTCATGTCTAGTTCTTCTTACTTTCACCCTAGGCTGAAGATTGGGATTTTATCTGTACTAACTTCGTACAAATTGTATGTGGACAATTTATGAAGTATATTGAGGTTATTTTCCATTATGATTTTAGTTGCTTAAATTTTTCCATTGAATCTGATGACCGAAACATGTGAACTACATTATGGATAGTTTGACGGCTTGGAACTTGAGCATCAAGGAATGTTTAATGAAACATGTATTAATTTGACTAGCCAAGTCTGTCAGTGCGTATGATTCATAGATAAATATTACCTCTGTTCCCCAACGTCCTCGTTCCCTCTAGAAACGAAAGTGAAGAACCAGGTATGCACAGAGCATATGAAACGTGCTTGAAACGTTGGTTAAAGTTTCAGGGGTTCTAATCTATTTGGGTGTTGAGCATGCATTAGACCAGCACAGTGGCTATTTCATGAATGTTGAAATTGTTGAGAAACATGGGAACACTATCGTGCAGTTTCTGTGATCAGAGGAGAGTAGAATTAAAATTATGAGAGGATGAAGAATATTGGAGGTGATCAGTGGCGGGTCATTTCTGATTATCTGCTACGTGCTAAAAAAATGGTGTCTACAAAGGGAGTTCTGATAAAGGAAAGTGGTGATAAATTTGTCATACAATCTCTTCAACATCAATAAGTCACATCCGCAGTAGCAGAACTTGTTAACTTGTTACCATCATTGTTCGAAGATGTTCCTGCTGAGACATTGAATAATCATCTTGCAACACGTCATGATTGAATGTATGAAAGTTAATGGGAAGAACTGCTACAAACTACCTCACATGCGTAAGTAGAGTTTATAACGACAGGGGTATTTGTCTTGAGTTCTGCATTGAACCCCGTGCTGATGTAAGCCATGTTGTATGAGGATACTGCTAATACCTTGTACTGACATTTTATCAGTACTCTCTGTTAATAAATATTTTGTCCATTCATTGTCAAAAAATGTCTGCGGTTATTGTTTTTGGATGGGGATAGTACAAAACCTATTGAGTTGTAGTACACTTATCTATTAATGAAGTTTCTTCTACAGCAGTGGCGTAGCATTTCTTGCTTGCTAAACACTCAGCTAGAATGCCTCTGTGGAACACATAAGCAAACGCCTAACTAGTGGTCGATACTTGTAGTGCTGATCATGTATCTTCTGACACATGTAGAGGGAAGGTTTCATTTAGAGTCATCCACTCACAAGTAGGCTGCTTAATTGCTAGCATCTGGTTTCGTGGCAACATAACACTTCACCTTTTTAAACTTGGGTACTATGAATAAAATAAATTAATTCTGTGTACCCACCTTTCTCACAGAAGTTGCTAGAAGAGGAATGGGAGCAATTAGGTCCATTACTGCAGAAGAACTGAGGAGTGTAAATGATGGTTTCTAAAGAATACGGTGTGTCGTACAAAATGTGCAACGATTCCAGCATCTTCTGTAATTAATTGTATTATTAAAGTACCCAAGTTTTAAAAGACAAAGTGTTGTAGCGCCTTGAGTTTGCGGCACAAGACGCTGCAATGGCGGGAGGGGTGGCGCCGATTTACGATTGAACGGTTTTAAATGTTTCTCACTGTACATATTTTAGCAACAATTCTTTTTCTAACTATTTCATATTTAATAGTGCAGAATTTGAACAATGTTTGTTCTAATGAAATGCACCCAATAATTTATACTGCATAGTAGTAATATAGTGGTAATAATAGTTACCCTATTTTAGTTTTTATTTAACTAAAGCATGTTAATTGTGCATGTTTTCAGTTGTTTAACCATACATTTTTATTAAGAGGATCTGGAATCTTATGTGCCGTTCTTCAGTTAGTTCAAACCAAATAAAAAATGTTTTTTTTTTTTTTTTTTTTTGTTTATGAATCCCACAAATAATATTTTCATTTTAGTGTATGACAATGTTCTTCTTTCTCTCCTTTGTGAGTTAGAGAAAGCAGTCACAATGATATGCAGGTTGGTAATATTGTAAAAGGACAACATTTTCCTCAAAAGAGCGTTTAGTATTACTTTAGCCTCTGATAACATTCACTAATGTGGCTATGCGGCATGCGCATGAGCGACACAGAGCGTGCACAGAAACCTGCTTCCGGTAATTTCGTGTTTATATCTTCTTCCCTTCTGCCGTTGTCTATATTGTCACGACTATTCCACTGTATGCCTCCGGGTTTAAGTACTGATGTACATAGGCATTTCGCCGCTCTTTCCGTAGATCCTGCGAGTTAGCCACTAGCGATAAACTGCTACATCCTGTGCCGTCTAACATTAATTATAACAGCAACACTCTCCACCACATTGGCATTGAATGCGGCGTGAGGTGCTATGAGATATCCTACACTTTACAGACTTTTTACTAGCCTGTATTGTAACCTTAAGCATTGCTTTATAGAGTAAATTACTCAACTGTATTATGACATCAATTGTTTTTGTTTGTATTATTAATGGATAACAAATGCCAGTTTCAGAATTCCTCGGTTGCAATGAATTGTTTTATACAAACAACGAAAGCGCCAATTACGAGTTTGAAAAAGAAGTAATACATTTTTTACGTTTTCTGTATGTTCCAAGCATATGTTCTCAATTTTAATATGTGCTTTATAGGGAATAAACTGAGTGTATTTTTAAGATATCAAGAAAAGGAGCGTAAGAAATGAATTAAGCAGTAACAAAGGTAAAGGTTAGATATTTTCCCCATTATGTTCCAATAGTAGCCTGGTTCCATAAACAGTAGTCACAGACATTTGGGAACAGCTTGTAGGTGAAAGTGCGACCGTGAACTGCAGTGCAGCGACGCGACATCCTGCCAAACCTTGACATTCGCAAGCGGTGAGTGCGATGACCGTTGAGCGCATGCGTATCACTTCCGCAGCAAGCGGAAAGAGACGCCTCGTGCGTGTGTCAGCGTCTTGAGATGCTGAACTTAGCCGCTCCCCACCACTCTCTCAGTGATCAATAACAGTTATTTCTACACCGCTTCGTCTCGTTCCTTGTGGTCAATACAGCCTCATTTCCTCTAACCATATTAAGCAAGTCAAAAGATATAAAGCGTTCTATTTTTCGCATTACGGTGTTAATATCACTATACTAAATAGCGGTAGTAAAGTAGTAGCAGTAGTTCTAGTAAAATAATAGTGGTGGTAGTTCTAGCAGCAGTAGTAAATGAATTGTAGTAGCAGTAATAGTAGTAGTAGTGGTAGTGGTGGTGGTAGTAGTAGTAGTAGTAGTAGTAGTAGTAGTAATAGTAGTAGTAGTAGTAGTAAATTTAGAAAAATAGTAGTAGTAGTAGCAGCAGCAGCAGCAGCAGCAGCAGTAGTAGTAGTAGTAGTAGTAGTAGTAGTAGTAGTAGTAGTAGTAGTAGTAGTAAATTTAGAAAAAAACTAGTAGTGGTAGTAGCAGCAGCAGCAGCAGTAGTAGTAGTAGTAGTAGTAGTAGTAGTAGTAGTAGTAGTAGTAGTATAGTACCAGTAATAGTTAGTAGTATAGTATCAGTAGTAGTAGTAGTATAGTAGTAGTAGTAGTAGTATAGTAGTAGTAGTATAGTAGTAGTAGTAGTAGTAGTAGTAGTAGTAGTAGTAGTAGTAGTAGTATAGTAGTAGTAGTAGTAGTAGTATAGTAGTAGTAGTAGTTAGTAGTATAGTAGTAGTAGTAGTAGTAGTAGTAGTAGTAGTAGTAACAGTAGTAGTAGTAAGTAGTGGTAGTAGTAGTAGTAGTAGTAGTAGCAGCAGTAGTAGTTAGTAGTAGTAATAGTAGTAGTAGTAGTGATAGTAGCAGTAGTAGTAGTAGTAGTAGTAGCAGCATTAGTAGTTAGTAGTAGTAATAGTAGTAGTAGTAGTGATAGTAGCAGTAGTAGTTAGTAGTAGTAGTAGTAGTAGTAGCAGCATTAGTAGTTAGTAGTAGTAATAGTAGTAGTAGTAGTGATAGTAGCAGTAGTAGTAGTAGTAGTAGTAGTAGTAGTAGTAGTAGTAGCAGCAGTAGCAGTAGTATTAGTAGTGGGAGTGGTAGTAGTGGTAGTAGAAGTAGTAGTAGTAGTAGTAGTAGTAGGAGTAGTAGTAGTAGTAGTAGTAGTAGTAGTAGTAGTAGAAGTAGTAGTAGTAGTAGTAGTAGTAGAAGTAGTAGTAGTAGTAGTAGTAGTAGTAGTAGTAGTAGTAGTAGTAGTAGAAGTAGCAGTATTTACTATCCTATTCTACTTTCTCTAGTTACACAAATTATTTACATTTTTCCTTCGAGCTTGTCAACATCTCAATTGTTTTTATTATTATTTCTGTTTCTCAGCAAAAACAGTTTATATATTGAATTTATTCTTGTCAGCTTGCTGTTCAAAGTTCTGTCTCGGGTTGGAACACATTTTAATTGTGCTGTTATTGGTTAGCCTAATTTATCCTCCGGAAGACGTTAAAAGAAATAATAGTAAATATGTATTGATAATAATCCGCGTATATTGTACTTCCAAGTTAATAAATAAAAAACGTTGGTAATGAATGAAAAAAATAATGTATATCTATTATTTTGTGTATTTTTTAACCCAGCAATAAATTTCCCTTGTTTAATTTATAGTGGCTTATCGCTAATATACGTAAACAATAACTATGTTGGAAATGAAGAACTCCAACATGCTTTCCTATACAATATGTTAGCCTAATTAGCATACAGAATACCGTAAAAGGTTTTCATATGTTGGATAACTTCACTAGTTCAAAGTTGGTGGAATAAGTTCTGTGATGAAATATGAAGTTCATAATAAAATAAAGGAAATAAAATTAGGTATACTGTTATTAAAAAGGATATTTAATTCCTGTATACTCGAAGTTCCACTGCATTCTTAAAGAAGCAATTGAAATGTTTATTTATAAATATGAGCAGTCTTCAGTGCCAACTAACCGTAGACAAGAAAGTGATGGAAATATGTAAATTTATTAAATGTACAAATTTGAAGATGCACTTATTTGGTTTACCCGAGGCTGTGGAAAATATACTAGCTTACGAAATAGATAACTTTTGCAACTCGGCAGTATCAATTTACTAATAAAATAAACAAATTTACAGCAATATATTGCTGTGATTATTAACATTCAGTGCCTTCATAGTAACGGGTTTAAATTGTCTTGTTTCATGTGCTGGTGTTTTAGATCAAAACCAGCGAAATGAGGATTTTTAATGGGCTTCTCTGAAATTTATTCTGACTAAAAGAGGAATGCATTATATGAACATTTATCACCTTTTCAAGGCGTGTTCTGCTATTGTGTAAAACATACGTCATAAAGAAATACGTGTTCTTATAGAAATATGTGCTTTGAAATTCATTGTTCATAACGGAGCTCATCATCATCATTACCACCGCCACGGGTGGCCGAGGTCGTTAAGGCACGGACTCGTGAGCGGGAGGTCTGCGGTTCGAATCCCGCCAGGACCGTCCTCCCTGACTGGGGTTTTTTCCAGGTTTTCCTCAGTCTTCATAACTGGCAAATGCCGGGGAGGTACCTAAACTTAGGCCTGGAACGCTTCCTTCCTTAAAAAAAAAAAATTATCCTTTCCCAATTTATCATTTCATCTCATGTATCATCAGTGTCCACCGCCTGTGGTGCCTCAGTAGTAAAAACGGGCGTTAAACACTACTCAAAAAAAAAAAAATCATCATTACCACCACGGGTTGCCGAAGTCTTTAAGGCGCGGACTAGTGAGCGCGACGTCTGGGGTTCGAATCTCGCCAGGGCCGTCCTCCCTGACTGAGGTTTTTTCCAGGTTTTCCTCAATCTTCATAAATGGCAAATGCCGGGGAGGTATCCTAAACTTAGGCTTGGAACGTTTCCTTCCTTAAAAAACCCCTTTCCGAATATATAATTTAATTTCATGTATCACCAGTGTTCACCGCCTGTGGAGCCTCGGTAGTAAAAACGGGCGTTAACACTATTAAAATCATCATCATCATCACCGGGAAAAATGAATAATCATTGGCAGTAGTATTGTCGCTAGAGTAACGCCCTCAGTAAGTGATTCCTAGAGCTTACGGCTTCATAAAGGTAATTTACAAGTATTAATGAAAAAACCTTTGTCCAGGAACTCTCCAATTATGGACACATAACGTATACTTTTTACAAGAATGAAAAAATAAATATAAGCAATTAAGTGGTAAAAATTTATTTTTATGCACATGTATCATGAATATAATGTATTTGTTTGGCACATATTTCCGTCGAGGCATCAGTAGTGAGGTTTCACATACTTTTATTTTCCTCGTAGAACTGAAACGTTTATTGCTTGTTTAAGAAAAGTACATAAAATACATGGTACCATTTTAATAATATTTTTGTCAAGCTAATGCAAATATGAGAGGAAAAGTTTGTTACAGTATTTTAAGCCTAACTAATGGTAATTCATTGCACAATTAAATAAAATTAAAGATTTAAATATAATTTTTTCTCATTCTATAACTTTTTTGAACATCTGTGGCAATTCATGAACCATTATTCCTATATTTATGCCGTTCAGCGCTATAATTATATGATTTATCATCCTCTGGTTCACGTAATAGTAAAGTGAAGCACCCTATATACTGCTTAGAGCTAATGAAAAACTCCGGGTAAAGCCCTTAAGTACACAATTTGAGTAGAAGTCGAATATGACCTTCTACTTATGCAGCTCACTTCGACGCTCACGTCGGTCCTGGTGGTGTAGTGGTTACCATACTTGCCTCCTAAACCCAAGATCGCGGGTTCGAACCCGGCCAGGACCGATGGATTTTTTCGGGGCGTAAAAATCCTAAGTATGGCTTCCTTCGGAGGGGAAGTAAAGCCGTGGGTCCCGTGTCGTACATTTACGGCACGTAAAAGAACCTCAAGCCTGAAAGAATTGAAGGAAAGGCCTCTGAGCAAAATTATCGGCCGTTTCACACCCTGAGTTGAATGGGACGCTGATGTCCTGAGCGTCCATAAATGAATCATTCAAAAAAAAAACAATTCGACGCTCACCGACGTTCTTAAATCTAACCAATGGCTGGGAAAGTCAGGTTGACGCTTGTTCGTAAAGCGGAGACTAGCAATTGACAATTGGACCTTTGGGTTTCCCAGCTTTGCCATAACCAAGCAGGCTACTTTTGCATGGAACTGACATCTCATGAATACTTACGTTCGGTTACTATAAATAATCCATGTTCTCCCTATACATGATAATTAAAAATGAAAGGGATACCATATAAAAAGCTTATGAGTATATCCATCAAAATAATTAAATCCATTAATGCTAATGGCCGTAAAAGAGCTAACCTTCTAAAATTATGCAACTTGTTTTAATTTGTACACTGTGGATTGCTTAAAATCTATTGGATACCATGAGTGAACGTGGACAAGCGATTTAATAAGAAAGGAACTGGGCAAGGAATCTGAGAATGGTTCTTGTATAGTTGACTTTAAATACAAAGTATGGCAAACGATTCAAGTACTAAATGTATTTAATGTGTTGATTAGAATTTAACAATTACAAAGCTTATAACAGTTTAATTTAATATTATTAATCTTTAACTTTAAGATAAGAATTTACTTATTAATCAAATACTCATTAATCCAAAACATGCACTTAAAATTAAAGAAATAATAAATTAATTTTACATATAATGCACCTTGTATACCTAGTTCAAAATAATGAGTATTTAATAGCCGAAATTCTCCTACAAATCCTCTCCATATTCTAACCCATGATGTACAAACTCATTAAGAAAATGGCTGCAATATGGAGCATAACAGTAATAGACGTTAAAAACCTAAACACAATACAAAAAACTTTACTGAAAGACAGTGAAAATATAAATGTAGAAATGTACACATGCAATAATTAATTAATTACCTAGTTCACTGCTTTCATCAGTCGGACTTCAAATCTTGAAACAAGAATTTTTGTGAGTAAGCCTTGATGAAGCGTATCGTCGCAGAACGATGGAACACGAATTCCCACCACCCAGCTGGACGATAACCTCGAACAAGGACAAGCCCGGAGTCTTAGAATTAAACTGTGCTAGAGATGATGGCCTTTCTGCCATTAAGCCACAAGCTAATTGGAGCCTTGCACTTACGGTAGTACAAATTCTCGAACTGCTAGAGCTGCAATCCCGAGTGACAGCGGGCAGAACCGAACTCCTCAGTCCCGAAAGAGAGCGGAATGGTACTTTTTTTTTTCTGTTTGCGTGACCTCCTTTAATACTGTAAGTATTGCATGTATTAATTTTTTGTTAAAGTTAATGTAACCTATGCGTTGTCCTCCGTAACTTTCTGGCTGCACTGTGCTGTTCCTTATTACAAAAATGAATTGTCCCCTTTTTACCACGCGTTGTCTTATTGAAATTCGCAATTAATTCATATATATGTACACACACGCGTCCTTTTCGTAAATGCAAGTTGACAGGTTGATAAATCACTGTCATTTTTACCACGGCTTGTCCTATTGGAATTCGCAACACACACACACACACACACACACACACACACACACACACACACTGACCTAAACGCTAACCTCGAGGACTGAAATGATATCGTCCACAAAAGAAGCCCCTTTAACTAAAGAAAAGAAGAAAAAATGGTTACAGCGGTTCAAAGTACAGTCTGGCGATCAGAAGAAGGCGAGCGTGGGCTGAAGTGCAAGGTGTGGCTTGAACGGTTTATCTGCATGTAGGATGCCCATGCTGCCATATGAATGAGCACCTCTCAGACTCATATCTTGCAAGCCCGCTGCACTTTTAACCATTGGCGCATATCTAAGAACACTTTATTTTTATCTCACTAGCGTGCGTGAACATGGTGAGGAGGGTGGAAAATGTTTATGTAGCTTGCCTTCTTCTGTTCGCCAGCTATACATCCTAAAGAAGTTGCTTTTTTTCTGGCGAATATAATTTAATCTGAATAGCTCAGTTGGTATGCAGTAAGTGAGAAGAACATTGAGCCCAGGTTGTGTGATGACTATGTAAACACACTCAAAGTCAGATGGTTTGGAGATTTATTTCATATCATGCTGGACCGCACGGGTGGCCGAGGTCGTTAAGGAGCGGGAGGTCTGGGGTTCGAATCCCGCCAGGACCATCCACCCTGACTGAGGTTTTTTCTAGGTTTTCCTCAGTCCTCATAACTGACAAATGCCGGGAAGGTACCCTAAACTTACGCCTGGAACCCTTCCTTCCTTAAAAAATAAATCCTTTCCCAATGTATCATTTCATTTCATGTATCATCAGTGTCCATCGCCTGTGGTGCCTCTGTAGCAAAAACGGGCGTTAAACACTACTAAAAAAAAATACTACTACTATTCTCTGTCGGCCTCGCGGCAGTATATCTTCACTTGCGAAGATGATGCTGCCCTCTTCCGTTATTATCGTCCAAAATTAGTATGTGGAAAGTATTGGATTAAAAATTCCCCAGGATTTAGCTTTGGAAAGATTTGTGTACTAAAAATTACAGAAGGCAGACAAGTTTTTCAATAATTTAGCATTTATTAAATAAGATTCCAGCGTGTTTAAATATAACAACTGCACAGTATTCAGAACAAATATTTAAGCATTTCAAAAGCTTGAACTTTGACGTTAATTGTCAAGTGTATATAAAAATCCCAAATACAAAATATTAACAATACATGGTTCTCAGAACAAATAAAAGAACTCCCTTAATAGCTCAATATTACAAAGAATTCCTTAATTACCAAAATGATAACCAAATACTTGGATCACTGGAACAATATTTGCCGGAGTTAACCGCTGACTACAGAACGTTTGTACTAAGACTACCAAGGAATCGCCGCACTCGTGGAATGCAATTAATAAATGAATTAATGAATTAATTAACAAGAATACGGAACACACAGCGGTGACTCATTCGGTTTTCGAGCCAACGACCAAAAACTTCTTACCCTCCTGGATCCAATGATCAAGATCAACTAAAAATCCACTGTAAAATGACGACACAGGTCACAAGCGATCAATACTCAGGCCAGTCTCGTGCTTGATCCAAGAGCGATAGGCACATTTGAGAACGCGCTAAGAGGAAGGAAGGGAAACATGTGATGCCGCAACGTGGCAAGGCAATTTACTTGGTATGTAAACTTATTTTCAACACGAATCAGTTTGTGTTATGCGTGCAAATCTGCAACTGAATGTATTGTTTATTGAGAAAAAAATGAGCGAAAAGGTACAGTTTTAACAGGAAAAAATACATGTAATTGACACAAATTAGAACCCTTCCAATAAAAATGACTCTCAAAACTAGCACAACATATGAATTTCGGAATGTAAAGGAAATCGTTAACAGATAGATTACGCTGACACAGTTCCTAAAGGCAGTGAATTTGCTTTCTTTAATATCTTTTGTATAATTATTAATGCAGCATTTATACATTTATTTTAACTAGCCCATAATGATAAAATACCGTAAAATAGACTAGGTATATTACACTCATTATAACATAAATCAGAACAAAATTCCAATAATGTATGTTTTCTAAATGTATGTATTGGCAAAATTTATGCTCGTTTGAATTATTAATAAAGCTTTCCTTACTAAAAGGAAATATGCGCAAAATGACTGAGTAGGATTCAAACGATATTGGTTATAAGTTTGGAACAACTATTAAATATATTGCAGATTTAATTCATGTTTGCAATTTTGGCTCATATTATAATTTTAGAGGCTAAAATACATTTCTGCGTCTTTTAAACTAGTTTTTGGCAGCAACAGTAATTTATTTTATATTTTAGTGCAGTTCAAGAACACATTCATTGGATTGGATTAGTTTAAATTATTAGGTACGGACAGTGCTTTAGACTTGCTCAACGGCTGGTCGTTTGTGCCTATCTTGATGGTACCTTCAAGAGGAAGGCATGAGTTGCAGAAGACACCGGGCGGCGAGTTACGGAAGTAGACGGGATCTCATACGTCGGAGGAACCTGCCTCCAAGGAGTTCCAGCCCCTCAGAAGGGCCGCTTCCATACCAGACGCCGGGGCAGAAATTCTTCCTAAGTGCAAACCACCACTGCCTGCTGGATGCAGAAGATAATAACTTCGCCAATAATCCGATATTCATTTACGAGGCTATCTTCCATTTAATTGGCACAATGGCAGGCTTTGGGGCACTGAGAGCGTTAACGCCTACGTGAAACATGTGTGTGTTTTCTGTGCCATTCGCGCAAAAATTTGTACGGTCCATTTTTCTTCGCAGAAAGCGACATTAAGGGAATGACTTATTTGGACGTGTTAACCGAATGGCGGGTGCTACAGCTGGAGAGAGTGGTAGTTTCATTTTCTAGCTAGATGGGGTTCCATTCCATTTTTACACTGCAGTACGTCAGAACATAAAAGAGCACTGCCGCAGAGGGTTCTTGCGATCAACAATTGATGAAGTACACATCTCGCTTCCTACGCCTGTTACTGACAAGGGTGTGAAACAGCGCTGCCCTACAGACAATCAACAGACCAATGTTAGTTTATGATTGGGATGGAATTGTGACGATAGGTGTTCACATTGAACATTTATGATATATGGGAAAAACCCTCCACCGCTGCCCTATACAAATGTATATTTAGATTAATAAAATATTCCATGCAAATTTAAAAGTGATTTTTAAATATTTCTATTCATTTTAACTCGCTCTATATAATTAAAACTAATTCTATTGACAATATATTGTGGAACTTAATGTTCTTTGTTCAAAGCACCTTTATACATGAACCCATGGGACACACTTAAATGCTATCCCGTTAATGTCCCCTTGTGTATTATTGCATATATATATACTTTTCATGAAACTTAAAAGAAAAGACTCACAGATAATAGATTTAAAAATATTCTTTATAATCAGGATACTGGAAGTTTTTAAAATACATATCATGTGTAAATGCATGAGATGCTGCACTGTTGGCCATTAAAATCGCAACGCCAATAAGAGATGCGTTAAACCTACTCCACATTTTTTCAGAAAGAACGCGTAATGCCTCGTCAAAAATACGATAGCAATAACAGCAGATATTGATTTGGATCAAGGGAGAATTGTGGCATATCGAGAGCACGGGATGCCATTTCGAGAACTTAGTGCTTATGTTGAGCGAAATGCTTTCAAAGTCAAACGAATATGGGAACATGATATAGGACGAACACACAGACGTGAAGGATCCATGCGACCCCTCAAACAACCGAACCCAGAAGACATATTTCTACATAACTGCTGTGAACCCGCGCAATGTATTGCAATTTTAAAGGCCAGCACTGTATATTTTGTATATTCTTAAACCATATACCTACATAACTACACAGGCATACACCTAGGAACTCTGTGTCTCTCTCTGTCTATATATATATATATATATATATATATATATATATATATCTAAATGTGATGCCAACTAAAAAAGGAAACATGGCCGGTATCTGTGTTTCCAACTATGGAAAGTAATATTTGGTATATATTTTGAAAAATTAAGGAAATTTACTTTTTATTCCGAAATGTTTTCAAATTATTAATTAAAGATTGAAGAAAATACAGCAAATTTTGAAATTCAAACCAAGAAGAAACTTAAATGCATTAATTCCAGCATCAAAACTATTCCTATATACAGTAGCAGACAAATATGTAGAAATAAATGTAATCATAGAAGAAAAACACTAAATTAATATTGATATATTTTAACTACTTGAAAAGTATATAAATGATTCAAATATCTAGGGATTCATATATCCAAACACAGATTTGCTAATTTTAAAGCGGTTCCACGGAAACGTCATATTCAGGAGTATAATTTTAATTACATATTTCATTAATTATTCAAGAAATACTATTCTTTTTAATGTAAGTTTCTTTATTCAATAAGAAAATGTTAGTGCTACAGATTTTTGTGTATTCAAAACACGGCGAAAAATGCAAGAACATTCCTATTTTGCATGAAAAAGTTTTTTTATGCAAACTTTGGTTTTTAAACCAGGTTTGCTTTAGCTCTTCCTTGATATACAGCGTAAAACAATATCGCATTTAAAAGTATCTAAATAGATTTTCAGGCGTTTTTATGTTTACTCTATATTATTGTCAGCCAATCACAGTTAACAGATAAAGCTTCATTCATAGAAAACTAATTGACCGAACAAAATCTCCTTCTAGATTCTACGTAAGCATAACATAATTAACAAAAGGTACTAAAACATTTTTTTCTAAAATTAATACATTTACCGCAGTGACTCCGTGACTGACATTCTGCTCTTGTAGTATGGACAGTTGCTAGAGATAGGAGTAAGCGTCTCATAAAACTGACAGAAACACTAGCACAAAGACAGGGTGAATATGAACATCATCCAAGAGGAAAGATCTCTATGTAGAAAAGAAAAATAATGTAAATGCTGCTAAGAGCCATGAAAGAGTTAAACTGAGAAATACTAAAAGAGGAAGAGTGCTAATTGAAGCTATAAACCGTGTACACACAGCTCAGCGAATGAGGGATAAGATGCATAGAAATGAAGCAGGAAAATCTTGTCGATACTGCAATAGCTATTCGTGAAAGTTTTGGGACAGTATGTCACATAGTTTCATGTGAACAATCAGTCACGTTAGTTCATAAGTTATGCAAGATAAAACAATTTGCGATATATTTGTGAATATTTAAAATGAAAAAAAAAAATCGAGCTTACTTTACATTCACATTTTCAACTAATGATATAATCAAAATATTGTATATTTATTTTAAAGAAATTTTAATGTTTCAAACTCGATGTTCAATATTTATTTTCTTTTATGCCATTGAACATTCCTGGTTAAAGTCATACGTAAAATGCTTTAATTGAGACTTTTAATTGCAAACACACTTTTATGTTTGCAGTATTATCCATTTAAAGTTATTAATATCTCATAATATTAAAAGTAACATTTATAATTTCGTAAAAATAATCATTATGCTACAAATATAACAATAATCTAATAACACATCGTAACTATGTTTGTCCTTTTATGAATTATGATAGCATGAATTAAAAAATTATATAATTTATATTCTGGTCTAATACAATATTTATAAATATGGGTGATTTCAAGTAGTCACAAAATTAGGTCAGGCAGTTACAGAGCGATTTCGGACCCAAATTTCATTAATAATAATAATAATAATAATAATAATAATAATAATAATAATAATAATAATAATAATAATAATAATAATAATAATTAGGTTTTTGTGATTTTGATATCATCACATGAACTTAATTCTCCTCTCCAACCAAAATTTTTTAAACTAGTTTCGGAATAAAAAATTTAAGGAGAATATGTTTGACCTGTAAAGGGAGTCAACAAAAATCTCATTCGGTAACGAAATATTTGATGCTGTATATCTTCTTTATCTTTATCCTGTCTTTATTGGTTATATATATTACAGTAAGTTTACAGCATATAGAGTTGCCCACTTAAATTTCGCCCTGGCCACTCATTCAGTAGACATCCACTTCACATACAAAGAATTATTTACACTATTACAATTGTCTCGATGTTTCAATTTTCTTCTTCTCTCTTCGCTGTCCATTTCCACTTCTTTTTAACTTTAAATAAATAAATACTGTCCACACTACTGCGTTCCTTATGAATACTTTGTTGAATATTGTTATTTTATCCGTTTTAAACTTAAACCTAACGAATTTGCAGTTTCCTTACAACCAAACACTATAGGTGTGTTCCACGTTTTCTTTCCCTCCACATAATGAATATTCCCCGAAGTCTTCTATTTTACCTTTTAACTTCCGCACACCTGTTCTCTCCCATTATACTATATATCTAACATAGTATCTCCTTGCAAGCCTTCTCTTTCATGATCATCTTAAGTATGAACTTTTTTTTTTTTTTCTGTTGGACAGTGAGTCAAAATGTATAGGCCTTCACACGTGTATCAGACGGAACTCTTACTGTGAGAATGTATTGCAAACATCAAATGAAATTACTCTTTATTCTTTAGCCAGGTTCTGAAAGTTTTATGAACTAATATAACTACTAACTGAAAGATGTTAACGGACATTAGATCGTCATACCTTTGGAAAGAGTCAAACGGCATCTATATGTGTCATTAATAATGTCAGTGGTTTCGGTAAAACTTTGTTGTCAAAGAGCTGGTGATAATTTGTGACCGACTCGGGTAGTCGAGGTCGTTAAGACACGGGCTCATGAGTGGCAGGTCTGGGATTGGACTACCGCCATGACCCTCTTCTCTGATTGAGGTTTTTCTTTTTCTAAGTTTTTCTCAGTTCTTATGGGGAGGCACCCTAAATTTAGTCTTTAATGCTGGAACGCTTCTTTGCTTAAAAAAATCCCTTTCTTTACTTATACTTGCATCTTATGTATCATGAATGCATAGTGTTTAACGCCCGTGTTTGCTACAGAGGCACCACAGGCGATGGACACTGGTACATGAAATGATATATTGGGAAAGGATTTATTTTTAAGGAAGGAAACGTTTCAGGCCTAAGTTTAGGTTACCTCCCCGGCATTTGCCATTTATGAGGGCTGAGGAAAACCTGGAAAAATCTTCAGTCAGGGAGGACGGTCCTGGCGGGATTCGAACCCCAGACCTCCCGCTCACGAGTCCGCGATTTAGCGACCTCGGCCACCCGTGGCGGTTCCTTCTTATGTATCATCAATGCCTACTGAGTTCATATGGGTGTTAAACACTATTAAAATTGTGTATAAATGTACGAACTAATTAAATATATTTACTGTATATTTACTGTAAGTTTCTAAATAAAAATAAATATTAAGATAATTATTTAAAATGCTAAATCACGTTTCACTTACACGTCACTCCATTTATTTATAGTAACTGTGAAACGCAATTTTTTGCATTATTCTAGTTTATTTTATTCCTAAATAATCTATTTTAATATCTAAAACTTTCTGCAGTCAAATTTCTATTAACATAAACGAGGAAAATAACGGATTGTTTATATAATGTTCGGAAAAAGTATTAAATGGTTAGAAATGCAAGGGAATAGTATTATTATGTAAAAAATGCATGGAAAAAAGTTTTCTATCTTTTTAAAGACGCCCCAAAACAGAATAATTCAATGTAAAGACGCTGACTCCTATATTTCTAGAGTATTAGTAATAGTTATATAACTAATTTGCAGTGTTTCAGGGGCTTTGAGTTTTTCTAGAGGTGAATGATTTAATGTTTTGAAGTGATGAGGTGTCAATGAATATGTTCCATGTATTTGCTATTTTCGTTTAACTGGGACAAGCTTGGACAGATTTTTTGTTATTAGAGCAGATTAGAACCAAAATACCCTGAGTAAACTTGCAGTGGTTTTTCTGAGTTCGATAGCAGAACATTCATAATTACAATATAAATTAAATATAGTTTTAGAAAATGTCCAAATAATAGTTCGGTCGCTGCAGATAACATCAGGAACAAAAGAGAACCGCTCGCATTTGCCGCTGTATTCTGAGGCCGGTTTTGTGCACATATGGCCGCGCATGGTTGCGTGCGCACTGTTGCTACAGCAGAGGCATCGTACGGTAGAACGAAGCAATTTGTTGCGCGTATGTTCGCTCCGCTAGCAGGCTAGTTGAACTCCGGCCTCGTTGGTGCTGCTGCAGTAGTTGGAGAGAGAAGCAAGGGTTTAGCCGGGCAACATCATATTGATGGGAAAACGAAGTAAAGTGTATTAATATATTTGTGTTTGTTGGTTCGAGTGAGAAATGTGCATTTAAGCTTCGCAGTACCGAACATTAGTGCAGAAAAGCTAGCCTCATCGTTGAAATATACTAACATTTTCCAAGTACAAATCATGAGTACCCCAGTGAAAAAAGTCCCCATTCATCTCCAGGTAACGTAGCCCAGTTCTTCTTTTTCTCTATCTGTGTTATGAGTTATTTAATCCGATACTGTAAGTTTAGGAAGTTTTTAAATTTCACTTTATCAAAGCAACACATTCTAAATAAAAGTATTCAGTTTTTATTCATAATTTTGTTATGCTGTGATTTTAAGATTAACTCACATTTCCTGACGGAGATGCAAAAACGTTTTTGGTTTTCGTCCAAGAACTGTTGTGCAGGAATTTCTCGCACAGTAATATGTGCCAGTACACAAAATAACGTGAGGCATGGAACTAAAATCCAAGCAAACCACCATATAAATTAGCTTTCCATTTCAGGTTTATAATAATTATTAAAATAGTGTAAATTAAAAATTACTGCTACTCGGGAACACTGTTAAAAACAAATCCTTGACCTTATATTGTTAGTTTTTAACTTACTAAAAGTTCGAGCAATAAATTGCAGTCATTGAGCCAGCAAGCGTTTGAATACGCGAAAATATGTATTTCTAATAAGTTAATAACTATATTTGTTACGTTTCGCAACGTTTAATTTAAAATTATATGTGTAAACAGTTATTTATGAAGATCTGCCACCAATGGAAAGCTCGATTTTACAAAATGTCTGATATGGTAGGGTGAATTTGAGGGTATGAACTTACCGGGCACTGTTAGTAGTGCTACCAACACTATAATTTCCAGTTAGTAGTTACAGACCGGCTGTGCCGATACTGACACTTTGCATTAGGCGGAACTAAATGGCGCTTTCAGGAACCCACCTTTAAAGAGGAATTTTAACTATTTTTAATTACATTGATATTCCCAAACAGCACACAGCGCTTTTTAAGCAACAATAAACATAATAAGTTTCTTCAAGACAGAGGGCTTGCATCAATGGCTCAGAAAACACACTGAACAGATAATAATCTAATGATGTCTAGCAAAGTCTTTCATAGCATTTATATCAAGCAAATAAGAATAAGAAACTGCAATAGTTTCCTTTAAACCAAAATAAACAGTGAAATGAAAGAACTTGAGCATTAACACATTAGGAGCGTGGGAACGAAGATAAGCTCTAGTTGATAAAGAACGAAAAATCAAAATTATCACAATTACATAAATGAAAGGTATTACATTACATAAGCAGTACCAGAGTTCATGTACTCGTATAATGGACAACACGTTGTTTTACAAAACACTGCAGAGGACAACTTTAGAGTAAACGTGTGTACTGGTATGGAGAAAAAATGTAGGAGCAATTTCCGAAGAATTATCATAATGATAAAACGATAATTTTTACGGCACTTAATTATTGTGTTGAAAAAAGGCGTGGCCAGCGCAAGGACATAGATCTGATCTTGCTTGGTAATGGCTACCAGATTTGCTGTTAGTTATGTAATTGGCATTAAAAATATGCACTTGTCTTAATGGTACAGAATCTGGTACCAACCTTTTCGGGAGTTGTGATAAAAATAGTTAGTAAAGTCAATTGAACATTATGATGAAAAAGAAGCATAGGTCTGAACGATATGCGTGGGTCAAGGGTTAAATCTAGTCTTCATTCACTCTTATCAAGTTTTCTGCAGCACACAGAAAGTACTTTGAATATTAAACTTTCAGTATTTTGTAACATTATGGTAGGGTAACTGTATGTCTTTGATCTGAAATTATGATGATATTTTAGCAAAAATAGGACGCTTTGATACAACAAATTAAAATTTGTGGTTTAGTTTCTTGAACCAAAGAAATGTTCAGTTAATTCCATATCATAAGTTCCCAGTATAATCAATATTGAAGGGAAAAAAAATAATAAATGAAATAAGCAGAAAGAAAAATTTCATGGACAGGCAAACCACTTATGTTAAGAACATGTTTCTTAACCAAAATGGTGATTTAACTTACTAACTTTGGAATTCTGACATAAACGTTATATCCTATTTACGAGCTAAAGGCCAATATATTTGGTGTATTTCAAAATAGTTTATTACTGACAACGCCTTTATTTCAAATATAAATTACAAAATAGATAACGTTTTATTAAAGTAAATTATTTGAATCAATAGTTAATTTATCCTTTTCCTCCAAAAAATTGTAAATACTCTTCTCACGGTCTTTTATTTATTTGGTTTATTTGTGAACGCTCTTTAACATCTCAGGTCATTAGCGTCCCATTCAATTCAGGGCGTTAAACTGCCAATAAATTTGCTCAGATGCCTCTTCTTTCATGCTTGAGGTTCTTTTACGTGCTGTAAATGTACGTAATGGTACCCTTGACTTTACTTCCCTTCTGAAGGAAGCCATACGTTTCTCTCATAGTCTGTAGCCCATTTAATCCTGTATATATGTTCTTTAAAGATATAACAAACATCGGACTATCGGAATGAAAGATATTCATAAAATATAATGGTCATATACCATGGTCGCATTCAACCATTTGCAAAATTTTAGGCGTTACTTGTATGGCTAGCAAATGTTTAACTGGAAAACATGGAAGCAGCGTCCACTGGACTAGTTAATAAACATTAAATATACCAAGGCTCTGCTAGACTTCTAAAAATAGAACATTTAGTTTATACTTTGTCGTATGAATCATATTTCCAACATCGCGAAGCGAAACTTTTGTTTTATAAAGCATCCAATTGCCGAAATAGACTGCATGAACAGTTTACTATATTACGTTTAGGGTGAAATTTTCACTGTGTGCATCCCACTAGTAAAACTTTTCGCCCCTTTTCGTAAGCACAAACCAAATAACTACAGCAGTCTGCAAAATATGACGTTCTTATCAATTCATTTATACATACGCGCATAACGTAAACCCTCGGGTGAATGCTAGAAACTGGAGGAACGTGGTTTATTAATTTTGTAATAAATCTCCACCTACTCTCCTGTTATATTACACAAGTTTAAAACTGGCTTACATACACAGAAGGGAAGTTTGAAAGTGGGATGCACATATTGAAGCTTTAGTCGTTTAATTTGCCTATATAGTTTTTTTTAATGCACTTATTTGAATATTTCTGTTGCATTAAAGAATAGGCTGGCGATTCAAGTCATATACTTGTAGGAACAATAATGACATAGAGAGCACTTTTACTTCCGACTGAAAAAGAAATCTGTAGCAGACCTCTCATTACTTTGCCTAAAGCGATTGGATTAAACAGAGCTAAAATAAAAATACTTTTTTTTCCCTCCATATGTTAAAAATGCGGGAAGACTCATTCCAAATGAAAGTTGGAATGTAGCTACTATATGCTTTTGTCCTTGAAATACCTACCTACCTGAATAGAAATTGTAAAAAACTAAATGCAAGGAAGTATAATTTAACTTTCTCGGTACAAATAAAATATTCTTTCAAGGTATATAACGAAAATAACATTTTGAACATTTTACATATTTTATTGCAAATTAAAAACAACCTTAACCTACATTTCCTTTTGAACTATTAAAATATACAGCTGTAGAAAAAATTTTCAAATGGAATATCTCTAATGCTCATCACTGTTAATCTAGGAACTTGAAATCCACATTGCAGGCAAGATAAGAGGTGATTATTGGAAAGAATATAAAAATAACAAATTAAATTCTAAAGCTAAAAATGTTGGAATAGAAAATGTGAAAGTGAGGGGAACTAAACAGGAATGTTTACGGGTTTCGTTAGGGTGTAGGCGTGGGTCAGGCTACCTAGCAGATATTTTCCGCATCCCTCCTGCCCAACAGTATTAAACAAGGTCAGGCAGTTTTAGCCCTTCCGGTGGCGGCAAAGAGCATTCATAATCAACAACACATCCCCAGGGAGTTTACAGGACCTTTCCGGAGCGCAGGTTAAGCAGGATTTGGTTGATCACAGCGTCGCTGAAAAGCACGAGATAGGCTTCTGAGCTCATATTGCCGACACCCAGTGGGAAAGTTATTCTTGTCCGTATTTTCACAAGATACGGATTTTTTTTTTCAAGGTAAGCAGTGCGTTATACAGAGTGTTTATGAACTGCACCGCAATAAACTCAAGACATTATAGAAGATATTGGATGAATAATTTGAGATGGAGAATGTGTGTATAATTTTATAAGTTATGGTTCTAAAGGGCCAGTATCTCACTGATAATGAAGCTTTAATGATGGAAGTGTTTATGATACCTAGCATCAAGTAAAAGCGGGTCATTGCTATCGAGTTGAAGTTCCGTTTATTACTTTTTTACTGTTGTCTTTTATTATGAGCATAAAATAAAAAATAAATTATTAAACTATTCCACAGAACCCGAACCCACGAGTTTCGAAACCCCCATATGCCATCTTATCCTCAAATGGACATCCTATAGACTAAGTTACATAACACGATAACTCAATGGTACAGTGCCGTACTGTGATGCGATAACTTAAATATTTTTATATCGCCAAATCTTGAAAACTCTAAAGATGAAACATTAAAATCCGAATTTTCTCGCTCGTGAACTAGGTTTGAAGACATTCAAAGAAAAAAAATTACCCCAATTCACTTAAATGTTGACTTATTTAATGTAATTACATTTTTTTAAATATGTATTTTATATCTCAAACTGCTGGTCTTGAGACTCCTCTACAAAATTATTACTGTGTAGGTCATTTGCATCTGTCATGCTAATGTATTGATTTGTAAATAATTTCCTACAGGAAAAACGAAAGTCTATAGCTTCACAATTGTACTCATTTTTTTTTCAACTATACATTACGTATGTTGTTGGGAAAATATTTATTTAAAAATAATGACTTAACCTAATGTGATAATACTTAAGTATTAGTGACGAAAAAACAAAAAATCTATGGTAACTTCGACTGGAGTAAATCTAGGATTATCTTAAACGAAAAGCTCGACCATCTCATTAAGAAAATGAGGTGGTCGAGCTTTTACTAAAATCTTTATAAACAAATGACAATGGTTTGACGATATTCTACAGCTTCCTTTGTACCAACTTTATATTTGTATACCAATAATTGCTCTCAAGAAGGGAAATATTTCATTTCCAAAGATATATGTAGCTAGTGGGCTAAACTGTGATAAGTATTTGGAAATAGAGCAAGTGAACAATATAACCCTGTGTACTGTGCACCAAATAAGCAATTTAACAAGAAATAATATTATAAAATTAAAAATATCACGATTTCCATGATTTCATCAAGAGTTTGCCTCGAGGTTTTAGGATATATATATATATATATATATATATATATATATATATTAAAGTACAAGCTAGCTAAGAATGTGTTAGCATTATTAACGAGGAAATGGGGGGATAGAGTATTAGATTTCGTTAGCTAGACATTAAATTCGTCACTTCCCATCACCTTCAGAAGCAGCAAATTTTGGCACTGCTTTTATTCGGATCATTGTTGTTTCAATTCCAAATCATTCCCATTTATATCTAAGACGTTGCTGTTATTGTATTTCTTAAAACATTTGCTAATTCGGTTTTCACAGAACATCAAGTATTTTTATTCAGGTGCCCACTGAACTACCGACTCGTTAATATGACAAGTGGGTGTTGTTCATTCACCGTGTGCGTTGTTCTTTTTCGAAACATGTAAAAGTTATGTTAATAGAAATATACAATAATTGCAACTGACACCTGGAGTTACAGAAACATGTCTTAAGCTCACCATCATCATCTTAGTCTTCTCAGTTTTACGGCCACAGAACTAATCTCATAACTTCCAAATAAGTTTTTTTAAGGACTTATGTCATCAACGTCCCATTCAAATCAGGATGTGAAACGAGCCGTAATTTTTGTCCATAGGTCTCTTCTTTCTGCCTTTAGGGTCTTTTACATGCAGGAAATCTACGACACTGGACCCACGCTTTGCTTTCCTTCCTAAAGAAGCTGTATTTAGAATTGTTTGCCCTAAAAATCCATCAATCCTGGACAGGTATGAACCTGTGACCTTGGGTCTATGAGGCAAGCATGGTTACCACTAGACCACGAGGAGAATATTGTGACTTTTTTTTTTCCTTGAGTCCTCTTTATCCATTCATTCCTAGGATGAAGTTTACCGAAACTGTTCCGCACGTTGTTTCTTTTGCAGATGTTTGTAATTTTGCAATTTACACCAAAACAACTGTTCCAGGATACATGGAATGTTGAAGGTACTTCATGCATGCTTACATTTGGCTTATCTCATATTTAGTGTAATTTCTGGTCTTGATATTATACCTTTGAATTGGAAAAAGTTCGTCTCCATTTTGCTGCGGTATTTTCTGTGCGATTCTTGTTGTATTTTCATAGCTGACGTAACCCCAACAGCATCAACTAACTGCGCTGGATAAATGTGCTCGTGCTTTTTACATATGTAGAGTTTCTAAGACGTAATACACACGAGTTGCCCATTTGAATGTGCGTCTCCAAATGTATCCTTTCCGAAGCATGCTGCGTTAGTCCCAGTGCTTCTACCCTTTCCGGATCATTTTAATGCAAGTTGATGCAACGTCTTTGTGCCGCTCCAAATACATATTTATTTACGAAAAGTGTTGCTACAGCCCTCTAGACCGAGGGTTATTGGTGTGCACGTTCTGAAACAAAGATGTGGATTCAAAATACATATAAATAATTTCTTTAGATTCAACAATCTTAACTGATACATTCTAATTGCTACAGGATATTGCTTATTAGGGAATAGGAAAAGAGAAGACAAGGAGTCAAAAGAGGATGAAATTGTCTTCCTAGTCATTTGTTTCATCATTGTTGTACATAGTTGCTGATATCTTAAAGAGGACAAATCAATCATAACTAATTATGAAATTTAGACAATGCGTAGATCCGAAAATCGCCCAAAACTACCATAGATTCATTTTTTTGAGTTGGGCAAAACAATATCTATAATGGTCTCGGCTAGTTGGAGAAAGTCGCTTTTCAGAGGCATGAAAGAGCAAGTGGCTCGGATGTCATTTGCATCAGCTTTGATAGAGATATCAAGGGATAACGAGCAATAGTTTGTGAAAGGGTTCTCTGGGGTGATATTAAACGGTTTACATGTCAAGGCATTGGAAAATTTACACGACAGGGCCTAACATTATTAAGAAGTCTGCAATTGGCATCGAAATATCATGATGTTTATCTAGTGTGGCTTGCCGTTACATCGAGTTTATAATGTCTTTGGCGCTATTCAGAAGTTACCCTGGATTAGATTTCTCTCCCAAACTATTTGGCGCAGAGAAGGTATAATTGCATTTAAACACGAAAGTGAGAGTGAAGACCTTGACGAAACAAACTGAGTTCGGTGGTTCATTTGGTGCAGCCGCTTGAAAGAACTTCACGGAACCTGTTAACCACGTCATTAGCTTCATTTACGTTTCGATCTTTTCCCATGCACATCCGAAACTAGTGTTGCGAGTCAAAAGTGGCTTATATGTTTGAATCCAGTGGTGTGTGGGATTACCTGTGCAATTCTCTAGCTGCTTGTTGCTCATATTGTTTGCTATCCGGGAAGTAATACAACTAAATGGATCAGCAAAAAGTAGTCCTGAAAAATGGGTATGAGAGTTAAATTCATTTCCCGAGCTAGACAGTTACATTAATTTTAGAAACATGTACAATCTCTGCAGACATGTGCACTACTTGAGCCAAAACGCCCATCTTACGGCATCGATCCTGCCGAATATTTTCCCCCGAATTTATGTGTGTACACAATTGAGATATTTGGCTTGCCTGTGGACTGTCGACTTCAAATATCTTTCGCGATGATAGGTATAGTTTATTGAATATTCACCAGGCCCTTTCGTCAAGGTGTTAAAGAAATTCGATGGGTGTTTTTTGTTGAAAATTTGAAAACAAGACTTGCGAAATTGGAAAAACGGCAAAGAATTAAGTTTAGTCTACTTATGGAGAGAGAATTCTATGCTCAGTATTTTCTTGTGTCAAAGTGTAGTATCGTTCATTTTGCCAACTTTGTGTTGACAGCCACTTTGTTGCTCGCACTTGGCTGTATTGTTTCCCGTGTTCCTATTCTAGAACCTTCTGTTCCGTAATGTAATGACTAGATATCAGAGCTTCTAAGTCCCAAAAAACCAGAATATAGCGCAATGAAATTATGTTGGGACTACCAACCAATCTTTTCACTCAAAAGTTCTTGTTTACCTGCCGGGCTCATAGTTTGAGTATACCTAACATGATGTTAAGTGCTTAAGAATTCCGGTGCCTAGTAATAACTAAACATTAGTGCATCACCGCCATGGACTTCGTCTCCTAATGAGGCCTTGACTGCTAGTCTGAAACTGAACCAAATGTAAATACAACTCAAAATCACTGGATGATCTTCCAAAAACCCTGAGATCGACTCACATGAGAACACGACTGTTAAATGTTTTCCGTTTAAAGAAGTCCGTTTTGCAGACAATTCTGTAGTTGCAGGGATTCAAATATAACATGCGCACAAAACCCTTTGCTGTAAATTTTGTTCTAAATAGATCTTTATCTGCAAAATATTGAGTACATTCCTAACGAAACCAAGACACCAAATGAAATAGATTTGCCGACAGCACGTATAAAAATGCACGTATAAGTTGCTTTTGTTTTGTCATAATTTTTAGAAGATTATTATGAATTGTCCATTTTTAGCTTATGCAACTTTTAAGTTTAAAGCTTATGGTGACTTATTGTAAATACTGGCTTCCCGATTTTTCATTATGAGGGAGAAATACAGAAAAAATCCTATCTAGGCAAGTTGTTCCATCCAGAGGAAACTTTCTTACAACATTTTTATTTACTCACGTTTCAAATGTGCTCTGTTGAATTCAAGAGTGTTCAACCGGCAATTTAGAAAGTGTATGACCATAAAATAAATGTTCAATATTTTAATTGTGCCTTTCAAGATTTCCGCTGAATAGTTTTACCAAACATTTTATTTAAAAAATCGAATGCTTTTCAGTCATTCAGTGTTTGAAACGCTTAAAATTAGTTTTATATAGCCTGAGAAGACTAAACATGGTACAATGAATGTTTCAACGCTTACGATTTACCTCGTCAATTTTGTCACTAAAAGGTGGTCAAATGGCTACTTTCCATACTGATGAATCAGCAGTGGCTTTTAATTGAATATTTTTCAGTTTTAATCATTAAAATTTCAAGAAAAGCCTCAGTCTTCAGCAAGCTTTGGGGGGGGGGGGTTGAGAATGGGTTGAGGGACATTTCCTGTTAATTTTACTTAAGTAGGATTCAAATCTGTGTTCTCAGTTTTTGCAGTTGGCTTCAGTGAGACGGCGTGGCAACTGAGTCACAAGACGTAAAATTCCATTTGAGTTCTGACAACAGAAAGCTCAAAAATTGAGATTTGAGTATTCGAACAGTGTTGTCGACAGTTTTCTTAAAATCTTCTAAATTTCACTTCATGGACAGGCAACGCGGGGCATTGTGCGGCTAGGTCTGAAAAGGTAACGCCCACTTAATGTCCCCCTTCATCGACATTAATAAACCCTCTTAAAAGTACTTATGAATAGAGTTGTGCTGTGTTGCAAGGCTTTCACGCAGGCAATTCACTGCATTCTCTTGAGTGTGCAGTAATCAGGCTATAGTTGTTTATATTATTTATGGATTAAAATAAAACTATACGTTTTATTTATTAACTTAACATTATTTTTAATTGTCCTGTAAGAAGAGTAAAAGACTCCACATCTTGTTGGTTTTACCACATAATGCCTAAAAATAGGAGAATCAAGTGGTGGAAGTGAGGTCTGCAAATACGACTGCATTTTACTTGCAAGCGCTTGACTGCATCCCTGTGGAATCATTTACAAGCACGAACCAAAGTCTGAAACGTGTACGAAGTAACACCCTGAGGTCAAATATTCTTTTAGCATTCTGGAGACGTTATGATTGAGACCCGAATGCTGCTGTGAGGATATGCTTGGTTTTCCTCAGGTCACTTTGCATTTAAACTCCTGTATCTTCTTTACGGACGGTAAACATTGATTTGAAGAAAGCTTGCGACTTTTTCCCCGCTTATCACATTTGCTTGTGTGCTATATGCCTTGCTGGAACTTCATTTCTGAGGAATGTGTTGCATATGTAACGTGCTACGTGATTTATAACTACAATTAGACGGCGCTTGCAGAGTGAAAACTAATAATGATATATGAATGACATTTAAGCGTATCTTGAGAATGATAAGCAACACTATGTAATAATTTATTATATTCATATTATATCAAGTGAATATGAAATACCCAAATTTTTTAATAAAAGACGATTAATTTGTTGATAACTGTTGAATCTACAAGTGAAACTTTTGAAGAGTTTAATTTGAATTATGAGCCCATGTTCGTAGTTTCTGTGGGAGTTTTTTCAGTAATTAAATTTTCCTTTCGTTCAAAAAGTATCTTCTACATCAAGGTTGCCAATCTTCAAACTACGAGGGCTGTTTTATCCCATTCATAAAATGCGATTTCTTCACTTCTGCAAAATGCATATCCGTTTCGGTGATAACCTCTTTATTTGATATGCATTTCTTTCCCACTAGCAGTTCTTCATGGCAAGCAACAGGAAGTACTCCAAAGGAGCCTAATCTTTAGAGTAAGGGGATGAAGTATTCTATACCTTAAGTGCTATAATTTTAAGGTCGTAACTTCAGGCGCTGGCGTGTTATTGTGATCACAGTAATATTCACCCGTTATGAGTTTGCCCTTTTCTAAAATTCAATTCAAATTGCTCCTTGGTATTCCCAAAATACAGTCCCCATCCTTTTCCTGCTGAAAGGATTGTTTTTGTCTTCTTCGGAGCTCTTTCTACAGTTGCAATCCCCTGTTTTACGCTTCCTTTGTCCGGCGAGTACTGTGGAAGTACTGCCACATTCAGTCTCCGCAATTCACTTCGATTCCCTTTAATGAGCTCCAAATTGTGCGCTGAAGTGACTAATCGTTATCATAATCAACACCCACCTCGCATTGCAATGTCCACAGCTTTAGCAATCTCAACGCACCTTCAGTTTCCGATCTTTCGGCACCTTCAATCATTTCGGGAGTCGTTACCTCGATAGGGCAATAGAAATGGTCAGCATCGCTTGTGCTCGTTCAGCCAATCTAAACTCACGAAACAACTCATACCCATTTTAAGCTAAGGTGCACATTCGCCATCGGATTTTTCCAGCTACACCTCAGTTTCCCCTTTCAAAAATTAATTCTTTGTCAATAGGCGAAATTCGCGTTTCTCCATTTTTTACAAATTTAAGCAGAAAAATGACTCAAAACACAGATAAGATTCGTAATTCTTTGAAACTATAGGTATGTATGTACCCATTCCTCTCAGCAGTCACCATGCTGCCAAGAAAATGTTGTATACAATATAATACTTCACGGACTTACAATATAGCCCTCGCATGCCGTTCTACAAAGACCTGTGTTGTGAAAATCAGCAGAAGGAAAAGAACTGACATAGAGGTAGAACCAATAATGGATTCATATACTGACATTTTCTGAATTTTAAAAGAGAAAATACAGACTCAAAATCCTTGATATTTAATAACATTCAGGATGGAAGACAAATTAATTGGTTAATATTTAAAATTTTTAAGAGTTGCCCTGACCAGTCAAACTTTTAAACACATCAAGATGACACTCGCGCAGATTACGAGGTCGCTAAAGACACAGACTCGTGAACGGAAAGTCTGAGATTTGATTCCCGTCAGAACTGTTATCCTGGCTGACGTTTTTCAGGTTGTCCTTAGTCCTCATCAAAGCAAATGCCAGGTATACTCTAAAATTAGGTCTGGAATGCTTCCTTCCCCCCTCCAAAAAAATCTAACGTCGACAGCATGTGATGCCTCAATAACAGGTGTTAAGCAATTTAAAAACGAACACGATAAACAGTTATAATAAAAGATTAAGATAACTTTTATTTATATTATTTAACTCCGGCTTTTAATCGATTTCTTGTACCACGATTGATCTGTATTTACCCCCCTGCGTTTGATGCACACTGAGGGACTCCCTGAATGGATGATCAATCCAATGTCAGGGCCGCCTTAATGACATCATAAACACAGAAGACTTAGGCACACACAGATAAATGGAATGAAGATAAATGATGGAACTAAAGACAAATCTGCGGCAAAGAAATAACAACCCGCTTTTGACCTTTCTCAGAGCTCTCCGAACGTTCTTCTCACATTTCATAACGTTTATTATTTTTTTTTTTCACTGTAAGATAAATGGTGAAAATGCGATACTATAATTTGTTATTTTCAGTATTTCAGTTTGTTGGTCTGTTCGAAGTAAAATCAAAGTGCTGGGGCACCGGAAATCACCAATAAGTTGAGATGATCATTTGAACATTTACATTGCATTATTTCCTACAGTTATATTTGAGTAATCGTCGTTGCCTTTGCCTATCTCAGGATTATGCCGCGTTTCTAAGAGGTATTCATTGGTCCAGTCGCTGTTAGCCAGGAAACAAATATGTTGCAATTTATATTTTGTTTCTGTTATCTTACAAAAACGAAGCACTTTCTCATTTGTGACCTCATTTAAACAGTGGAATTTTTATCGCTCTCATTTAAGACTGACAATGTCACGTGGCAACTGTTATCTCTTCCAGTACTTGTATAACTTGAAACTCTCACGGAAAGTTAGCTGCCTATCTCTGAAATATTTTCTTGGTAGAATTAAATCCTGTAACTTTGAACAGCTCTTGGGAATGTCATTTTGTATGGTCCTTATCCGGGAATATACCCAACTGCAAAGAGAAAACTGATAGTTCCAGCCACTGGTGTTCTCTAAGGATATAAAAAGCGAAATGTGAACAGCTGAAAAATTACCTGGATAGTGCTACAAATGACATCAATGTTTTCTTGGCTTACCGTACCATGTTACATAAGAAGTTAAACGCTTGTGGGTTTATTGCAGAAATGTAACAGGAAATTAAAAGATAAGAGAGTTTGGGGCTGCAGTCATATCCAAGCCGTGCCATTTCCTGGGAACGCGGCATCGACTGAGTCTATAACACAAAACGCGATAATCGTTCGGAAATGTAATTCAGGCGAACTTAACAATAATTGCAAGACAATTCATCTCCTCGTAAGTAACACAGAATCTTCAATAAAATTCCTGAAGCGCGATCTCTTAGTTTTGTTCTACTCTTTGTGATTACCTTAATGTTGAGATATAACATAGAAGTTAGGACCATGAAAGCACTTGAGAAATAAATGTATTAATAATTGGACAAATATAGAAAAGTTATACCTGTTTGATTCTAGACAGTCAGGGATGAGTATTGCCGCTTATAAGGACCGTTAATGCGTGTTGGGTTCGGAACAGTGAGGAGTTGCTGTGTAATGGCGTTTCATTTCTCTGTTTGGATTTAATACAGAATAACACATTTTGATTTGCTGTGCATTTTTAAGAAATGAATCAGTTTCTCAATGTAGTGCAGAATTTCAAGAATTGCAATAGTTCCTAAAATAGTTTTTAATTGAAAATAGAAAATCGGTGTTGGATGAGAAAGTAAGACTCAAACTTCATGTGATAACAGATTAAAAACTGGATGATATCACTACTCGATTAGAACAATCCCCGCGAAAATCTCTTGCAAAGCTAGTGCACCAAGCGATGTAATCATACATCAGCATATTTTGCTACAAAATTGATAAAATTCATCCCTACAAGTTTACTGAATTGCATGCCTTATTGCCGGGGCTAGGTGTGGGCAGCTACCCTGTGTGCTCTCGGCTGCCGACATGTATAGAAAAACAAAACAAAGACCAGACATAATTAGCACTTAGTAGTGGAGGAGTGCATCATACTTAGAAAATCCGACTATGAAACATTGAAAAGTTTTGACAGCCACATTTCTGGCAGTGTGTAATTGTTGTAACCTGAAAGATATTTTTCATCAATGCACGTTTGATCCTACCCCAATAACTACGAGAACTATTGGTGTTAGTGCAGACAGCTATAGCGGAAGTGCACAGGGTCTAAACCAAAAATAGATCTGACTTGATTCTCTTCCTTGACAGCCAATCAGGCTGTTGCTTTGTTATTGTCACGTGCTGTGTAGTGATGATTCAGTAACATCTGTGCGCATCCCGCACTTTTTGTAAAGGGATAAGGTTACATCTTCAGAGCGTAGCTGGTAAGGTCATCGACACACGCGTTTGCGGCTAATGTTCTCAGACTTGTTTAATTCGCAGTCCTTAGCTACAGCTTGTTCTTATGTAATGTTAGTTACCATCAATTTTTTTCTGTATAGTAATCATCTGCTACTGAATGAAGAAACCAAATTTGGTCGTACTGAACTTAACAGTGATGTCATTGGACGAAAGCGGCAAGCCTACATGACGGCTTAGAGAAATTTAACGCTTTAAAAGTAATCGGTGCTACCAATGCAACTTTTATGTTTAATAGTGTTTAACGCCTATTTTTACTACTGGTGCACAACAAGCCGTGGACATTGATGATACATAAAATGTTTTAAGAAGGAAAGTGTTTCAGGCTTAAGTATAGGGTACCTCCCGACATTTACCTTTTACGAGGACTGAGGAAAACCTGAAAATAAAAATTAAAAAAAAAATACTAAGGGAGGATGGTTCTGGCGGGAATGAACCCCGGACCTCACGCTCATGAATCCGTGCCTTAACAACCGCGACCACCTGTGGCGTTTTGTCAATGCTAAGAAAAAAATGTGTTTATCAAGATAAAAATGGCGACTGCATAGTTGATTTTTTTGTTAATTTCAACTGTGCAAAGCTCATTAATAGGTGTTTTAGCAAATATTTTCACTTCAAAATTATATCGCAGCCTATTTGGTTAGATACCTCAAATGTCGGTTCCTCAAGCACTTTAATTCACGAACTCTCCCTACATATTGTAATCCAATGGAATATTTTTCTTTCTTCGAGATATTTATCACATTATAAAAACAGCACCTATAGCATTTTCTCATATTTTATTAGTATAAATAGACTTGTCTCTGTATTCATTCATTGTCAATAGATTTCTAACGAAAGAAATGCTAATATTATTTTGCGACAGAGGTGGTGTTACATTTTTAAGAAGTTCTTGGCTTACAGCTGAAAGAAACAGGACATATATATATATATATATATATATATATATATATATATATATATATATATATATGATGGAACAAATTAGACATGGTTGAGTTCGACGTATAAGTTGTTTATAATTCAACGTATCGAGGCAAACAGATAGAAAATGCATAAAAATTATTATTTGAATCTATATTAAAGATGGGGCCTCGATACTCAAGAGGCATCGATATCGAAAAAAGCCCGTGTACCTGACCTCGATACATTTTCGACACTTTACTAACGCACCAGTTTTTAACTAACATTGCCGCAAATAACGTATTTTAAATTGGTAGCAAGGAACGTTCCCATTCATAAATTTGTAACTAGCAGATGGCAGGTACCAAGAAACTGGGTGTGTTGCTAAGACCGACCGCCAATCCCATAATAAAAGCAGCCCCTTTTCCTTATACGGAGAGTTCGAGTAACGCTTTCTTGGGTCAAGCGTGACGCGAACTCTTTGTTTTTCTGCACATCAAAAAAAAAAAAAAAAAAAAAAAAGTCTTGACCAATTCTACGTATAGATCAGAGAATTATGGGGACGCTGGTACTTTGTATTCACAAGCGCAAACAGAAAATGCACACTGCAGTGGGAGCTTTGCCTGTAAACGTTTTGGTCGCAATCATGAGCATCTAAAAAGAGAATATTAGGTAGAGTAGCGAAGGCTGGGTGATTTAGCAGGCATTTCTTTTCTGCGCAAGCTCCTGGGTTCAAATCCCACACAAAATTTTCCCTTTTATTATTGCTTTTATACGTGTATATGTGGAACATCATATTGCCTTAATATAAGATTATATTTTAACGTATATTTGAATTTTATGACATTTATGTACACACAAAAACGTCATCACAAACTAACGTATTCTTTACAAATAACTAAATAAATACATTAGCAGAAACATTTATCTTCTAAAGTGAAAAGGCATAGAAATAAACATAAACTGATGTCGTGTATGAACCCTCAACAAGTGCAACTGCCCTCAATCTTCGGGGTATAGATGATGTCAGATTTCTACAGTAGTGGGAACGAGAGGATACATCCCAGGTTTCTTGAATGTGTGTGTATAAGTAATCTTTTGTCCTTCGTGCATGTGCAGGGAATGAGTGGCAGGATATTGCATTTAGATAGAATAAATACTGTAGGAAATATTATAGTGTGTGTGTGTGTGTGTGAGAAACAATATTACGAAAATAATTTGTCATATGTTACATAGGTTTATTTTAAAAAAAAAAAAAACATCACTGCACACTCTGCCACAGAGCTAACAGATCACACATACTAGACAGCGTCTTTAAACTGCTGCACTGGCTACACAGCAGCCATGCTGGTTACCTGGTTAACCCCGCGCGCTGTAACGAAGAAGAATTTTGCGTTCAAGAGATGACTAATTTTTTTTTTTTTTTTTTTTTGTCAAGGGTTATTCATAGATATTTTCGGTAATGAGTCTGATCAATTGTAAAGAAAACTTTTGGTAGACATGTTATATGATCTGTTAAACTATCTGATCACACTTTCTGTAACAATGTTGTACATCAGGGTGTTTACATAACTGATTTTACTTTACTACTAATTGATATTTTGAAGCGACATATGGCGGTGCGTTACATGGTCCGCCTTTTTCATTTTGGATCCTTTGAGGAAAAAGCGTCATTTTCCTGAACGCATTAAATGTATAAGTAAATTCAGATTTATTTAATACATTAATTCTCTAAATTATTAAAAATGAGAAATGTGCATTTTATTTGATAAAAATATGAAATTACAACTGAATATCGAGAGTGAAACATGCACGGGTATCGAATACAGACAAAAGTGGTACCGGCCAAGCCCCAACTTTAGTGCCACTTTAAAAATGCGCCTTGCGCTCACATAAAACACACATGTAGTTATATTTATTGCGGAGATGATTACGTTTAAAATCTGCTACATATCACGTAGGCTGTTGGGAACAGAACGTGGGACTGGCTGGGTGCCGAATGACGCCCAGCTGCAGGCTCAAGATTATCAAACGGAGGCGTAATGCTATGCTGTTGATTCAGGAGGTAGGCTCTAAGCACCCGCATTAATGAAAAGCGAAGGCGGGTCTTCACACTCCCCGTTGAACTTCGCCTCCACTAATAACCATGTACTCCCACTGGGCACATTAGAAGTGAAACTAAATAAAGATAAATAAAGCGCGTAAGAGAAGAAGTGGCAAGAGACGTGTCACAATATAGGTCAGAGGTTAAACTGGCGAGAAAGAGTCTGTAGTTGAGACTGCCTGATTCCTGCAGAGTTTGACCGGTCACTTATCTCTATTGGAAACAAAGATATAAACGCGATGTTAATTTAATGGAGGTTTAGTCACCAGGCATGGTTCTTTTCCTTAAGAGGCGAGTACTTGTCTCCCAGGCTTATAGTTTAACCACCAACTAATTTAGGGGATAACATAAAAGTATTCTTTTACACTAGTCGTATATAAAGATAGAAATGAAGAATCGCAGTTGAGAAAACCAGGTCGCGGTCTGGATTCGAAGCACAAGTCTTCAGCCTTCCCGGACGTCTCCAGGATACACATAGGTGGTTTTTCTTCGCGGGACCGCTGCACGCTTAACGGCCTGCCGTCGGTTCAAGCTGGTGCCGCGGTCAGAAAGTTATCAGCATCCAACAGATACATTTACTCTCCATTATCAAGTAAAAAGATTTTTTTAATGGTGTTTAACGCCCGTTTTTCTACTGAAGCACCACAGGCGATGTATCTGGTGATACATGAGATGAAATGATAAATTGGGAAAGGATTTTTAAGGAAAGAAACGTTCCAGACCTAAGTTTAAGGTACCTTCCCGCATTTGCGAGTTATGAGGACTGAGGAAAACCTGGAAAAACCCTAAATCAGGAAGGACGGTCCTGGCGGGATTTGAACCCCCAGCTTCCCTTAACGACCTTGGCCACCCGTGGCGGTAAGGAAATGCTGAAACTGCTTTCCTTCAATTTTTTTTTTTTTTGTAAATATGTCAAGTGTACTTCTTGTTTCTCGAAATTTATTTACCAGTCTGTGAATTGAACAAGGAATCTCTATTGAAACAATCTCCGTGCATCAGGAGCCGATTCTGTACACAGGTACGAATCGTAAATAAATATCCTTTGGGGAATAGGATACCTCAATTGAGCCATATTAACGTAACTGTACGACGTATTACGCCGCCTAATGAATACTTATATACTGTCACAGAATACACAAAAACAGATCCGTACGTTCCTAGAATTAAACTCTTACTGACCTCCCCTCCGTTTCCCTGGTCAGTTCAAGCGTGAGAACGAGTGAAAAACTACAGAACTCGGTCCACTGCAGCCAACTGCTCTGCGAAGGAAAAATCACCCAGTAGAAACAAATGAAAGAGGTTCTTGTTTCCGAGCTTGGAGGGCACGGTAGCTTAGTTGGTAGAACGTCAACCAGAAAGGCTGAAGATCCACGATTCGAATTTCTGTCGTGACCCGAATGTTTCAACTCCGATTCTTCATTTCGAAATGATATCCTACATACTGGTAGTGTTAAAAAACAAGTTCTCTCTGTAAGGTTTATTTCTTGATTACTCCTGCCTCCTAGACTGGAAATTGTCATCAGATTTTTGAGCAAAATTCATAAAGCGGATCATAGATATATAGATTACCGTTGTTTCTTTCTTGAATCCATCAATTCAGTCCTGAGTAACAACTTCTGCACTCACCAAAGCTTTTAAGTACATTCCCTCCCTTTAATTGCTCAACTTCATTCTCCGGTAACAACGTTAAGCATTTTTATTATTCTTTTATGAGACTGCATTGACAGGATTTATTGCTTCTGCTTAAAATCGAATCACTTCGCTGCTGTTGAAGACCCACTTGGAAAGTCTCCGATGAAAGCGAATATATTTTATCAGAAATTGGGAACGAGATTAAGTTGTTAATTCTACATTTTTGTAATAACAATTGTAACGCAGTGACAACGTTTGCACAAAAGCAAAAACGACTGTGAAATACATTGCAGGCTGAGGGAGTTCGGCCCTCTGCAGTTGTAGAGAGTAATGAAACGCTGCTGAGAGGGAGAAGAACCCATGGAAGACTGGCCCCTTTCTGTGATCCCCTCAAGCATCGTCACAGGAATGCGATCCTTAAAGTAGAGCAGGTGATTCTGAAAGATCGCTGTGTCATTGTCCGTAAAATTCAAAAGTTAACTTCCCCATACATCATTCGACTCGCTATTCGAACTTTAAAGCAAAAATACATTGCAGCACAATCCTAGGCCACGTGTTGCTCATCCCAAAATCGGCTACAAAACGAGATCCTTAAACATTTTAAGGCAGACTTCTGAAAATGTACTCACTATAAAAACTTCTTGCTACTGAATTGGAAGAACGCTGGTAAAGATGCAAGTGGTAGGGTATGGAAGGGAAATGTGTTAAGAAATAATTCCCTGCTCCCAGTTTTTGAGAAAAAATAGTTCGGATATTTATCGGACATCTTATGGAACTATCAGGTCGTTGTTTACGCATTCAAGAGCAATGCTAGTTCTGTTTTAAATGCACAAATGAAGTAGATAATTATAAATGCATTCCTTAATAGGAGCCGGAATACTCCATGCTACCAACGTTAAATTAGCTATTAATTTATAATAGAACAACCATGAGGGTTCAACACGGCAATTGGGAGTTTATTTTGCCACATATTTTCCGTGTACTGAAAATGAATTAAAAATTAGAATATTTTTTATTTGAAGCTATTTTCGTCAACATTTTTATTTTTCTTATAATCCTATCTCTGCAGGTTTGTTATATCTAGAAGCACCACTGAAATTTTCAAGACAATTGATGCAGATTTCCCCCTGTAGGAAAATTTAGTTTTTAGAATATTGCAATCAAATAAATATTGCTAAAAACTCGTTCATATCTCCAACTCGAAACTAAATAAATTCCTACGCCATAGCCAATCTGTTCAGACTGTTTGCATAAGAATAGCCAACGGCAAAACCAAACTTGTCTAGCGAACAATAAAAACCAGGATCTTGTAGCTGAATTAGTATCAGAGCTATATAATTTTGAAATATAGGTTGTCAAATTCAGGAAACTTTTAATCTATTTTCAAATATTAAAAGATACTTCTAGGCTACATGTCACAATAAAAGTTATAAAATACAATAAAAAAGTCCGAAATTTATAGTAATGCATTTTTTGAAAAATGTAAAATTTCAAATATTTACCTCCTAACTCCCCTTTAAAAAACATTTACTCAGTCGCTTATCCGCTATCCTCAGCGTCTGGGGAAACATAAACGTAACGGATTACAACAATCGCATTATCTTATTTAAACACTTAAAATAATTCAATCCATAGATGTAAATTTAGAATATAGAACGTGCATTTAACTCTAAAAACCTGGCAGCATCAAGAAACATAAGTTATTACTTTCTTTGAAAAATAGTGTATATAACGAGAGTTAATATATTATTATTATTATTATTATTATTATTATTATTATTATTATTATTATTATTATAAGACAGTTTTAAGTTCATTATTTTTTTAATGCGATACATTGATTACATAGTTGTGAAAATAAACGTCGGAGGATATAAGCTCAAAAATACCAATGCTAGACATTTAAACTTTTTTGAATATTATGGCTGATTTACAGATCCTATAAACATGCATGTGTCATATTTAATATAAAATTTCAACAGGAACATAAATCAGTTAATTCATATTTAGCTAACTTCCTCACGGTAAAAGCAAACTATCGGCTAATTGCTCTCTTCATCTCCGATAAAGAAAGTGTTAATATTATTTTAATGTTCCCTCAAGAGGAATTCCCTTAGTCATTAAATTATATAAGGAACAGCTGGTCTTGTAGTTGAGTTTATATAGGTCATGCGGGACCCAGCAAGAAGTCTCCTAAATGTATGCTGGGTGTGGGTAAGTCTATTGGCGTGCAAGGTATACAAGGGCTATGCCTGTAGGTAAGAAATTATTTTCTATATTTGTTTACCTCGGACCACAAATCTGAAATTTATATTCGTCTTAATAATTTGCAATTTCACCATATTTTAATTTTTCAGTGCTTTTGGGGAAACATTTTGTATGACCTTTTAAATGAATGATTATGTTTTAAAAAGCATTATGTTTGGCAAGATACGAGTTTTAAAATGAGCTAGTGTTCAGATTTCTATTTTAAAGGGTTCGAGAACTATTTCTACAAAATAATATTGTAAATAATACCTTTTTAATTTTATATGAAAACTATTGGATTTAAGGATGCCATATTTTCAAAAACACGTTCTGTTTATATATTTTAGTAATATTAAAAGGATATCATAGTTTAAAAAATGTAAGGTCCATTGTAATTTTCTGATTGATTTTACATATGGAAGTTTGTATACATTCTTTTTCCAGCGGCATAAAATATGTTCATATTAATAGAAATATTACATGATATAGAGCCATTGTGTACCTTTCCTGAACGGCGCGGCTGCTTCTCCTTATTTTGTTAAAGCAGTACGAGAGGTTTTCAAAAATCTTCTTTGCCAATATGCCAGCTGGGTATTACTATTTAATCTATCGATATTTGATTTTAAATTGTAAACGTGATGAGGATTTTCAAAGCATCTAGGGGTTCTGTATAGTCTAATTTTCAGCCATGAAAAGCTTTGTGCTTCACCCTTCCAAACCTTAACTGCACATATCTTGTGTGAAAGAAGAATTTTTGTACTTCAGTTCTTCATATATACTAGAGAGGTTTTTCTTTCTGCTGTATATAATTCCTATGTCAGTCGAACAACACCAGCGTCCTTGGTGAAGTCACCTCCTGTCAAAGCGGTAAGATCCCAAATTAGAGAAGCACGGGTAATTAAATTTGGGCATTGTGTCACTGATCCCCTTTGCCACCGGTGGCGTGCTGTCCACAGAAGCCCAAAGTCTTCTACACGGTAATATCAACAGGTATGTCGCTAATGTTCCTCATCCGCACAAAGCTGCTGTCGAAATAAATAAATAAACAAATAAATAAACCGTATCAGTTTTATGTTCCTTGCTTTAATGGTTTCTAAAGGAGCACACGTATGTTTGTAATTAGAACGAAACCAGATGGCATGCAGTGTTTGTGACACATTGTTTCTAGGGGAATCGCTTTCTGCTCGTGTTTTGTTTGATTATTTACTGTATGGAAGCAGCTTGTGGACTTGCATGTTTAGTACCTCTCGCATTTCTACAGCTGCAGTCCTATAAGTGCCACATAGCGTTCAAACGTAATTTGGTCCCTGTCAATAGCGAGATACTTGCCTCGTAAATCCAAGATCGCGGGTTCAGTTCCGGCCAGGGTCGATGGATTTTTTTTTCGGGAATAAAAATCCAAAGTATGGCTTCCTTCGGAAGGAAAGTAAAAGCCGTATGTCCCGTGTAGTAGATTTACAGCACGTAAAAAACAAACTTGAAAGAAGAGGCCTCTGAACAAAGTTATTGGCCGTTTCACGCCCTGTATTAAATGGAACGCTGATGACCTGAAAGAGCGTCCGTAATTAAAAAAAAAAAAAAAATTCAACCAATAGATCAAATATATCAGTTCAGTACATTACAGATGTCCGTAATAAATGTTACTGGCTGTGTGCAAAATGATTAACGTTTATATTATTGTAACACACACTTATATACTACCGTAATCTATATAACCTTACTGAGCAAGTTCCTTTGTAAACCTCTTCTAGACAAGAAGGCTTTAATTTGTTTTGTTTTGTGGCTCAAAGTCCAACTATGGTGATGTGATCAAACTGTCTCAATTAGCACTACTTTTTGAGCCCTAAGAATCCTTTTGGACAGCTAATGAAACTGTTGATGGCTGAAATTATTTCTGTGTTAGTGCGTAAGTAATCCGGTCTGCAGCTATCCTGGGAAAGTAATCTGGTAATCAAACGCAGTGCATTCAAAACAGGTCAAATATCTGTCTTTAAAGTCTTAAGCACAACAGTGGGCAAACTGCATCAAAATATATTAGCACATAAGAAATCAAAGAAGGTCTGCAGCAACTTGTTATATAATGTAACTATGTACTATAAGAGAAGACCCTTTACAGTACGAGTAAGATGTTTAGACCGTAAAATGCTGCAGTACGACAGTATGACACAATAATTTTGTTACTTTTGTTTGTCCAGGTTAACTGAATGAATCTAAATTACTTATCGGCGGATAGTAAAGAGCGACCCAGTGAACTATCAACCAACTTGCGGTGTTTTGTATATTGGCGAGAACGGCGTTAGTTTCCGTCTGCGAATATCATAGTGTGGCGCTGACACAACCATGTAATAATTTTCTTACCCGTTTTAAAAATGTTTTGTATGGTAACATTATGAAAGGAGGTGCTAAAACTGGCCATTATCTTTGGAATCTTTTTAAAAATATTCATCACCTGCTGTAGTTTACATCGAGCAACACTGGCTATTTCCTGACAGATATTTCTTTATATTCTTCAGGGCGTTTAAGTTTGTATTGTATACGGCATTTTTTAATTTACACCAGTTATGAAAATCGCAAGGGATTAGGTCGGGAAAACGAGGAAGCAGAAATCCTTAATAATAGCTCTTTCCATTCTGAACACTCGTTCAGCTTCTCTCTTCGAAATATTAGCTGCGACAGAGTCAGTTTGAAAAAAGGCAAAATCAGAACTGCTGTGGGTTAATTCTCTAATAAAAGTGGGCGGGGAGGAATTGCATTCACCTATACTACAGTTCTTTTATATGTTTTTTTACTTTTAACAATTTAGTAGCTCTTTGTACAGAGCCACAAGAAATGTCTTTTTTTGAAAGATGTTTTAAGTTATTGCTTAGAGAAATGCTCCAAATGATGACCCATGTGTCTTATATTTCTTCTGTGAGAACCCTACCCTCTCTGTTAGATTTCTTAGAGTTAACAATACCCCTTGTTTGAAATTTATTATAAAGATTATGGATTGTTGTACATTCTGGAACGTTTACACCCGGGAATCTTTCTTCAAATAGCCTTTGAACTTTTAAGTACCGAGTTATCATATGAATAATAAATAAATATAAAACAAAACACAGCACTCGTAATAACTGAACTAAACTCATCCACTATAGACCCACACTTGCAGGTAGAATCTAGCGCGACCTTGTTCCAGTTAACAGTGGAAAACAGGTGTGTACACATTCAGTGGATAAACGCCGCAAGTTTGCTCGTAGTTTCATTAGATCGCCCCGCACCCGTAGATTCTACAGAACCAAAAGGACGGGGGCCTTGAAGACCACTTGTGTGACCCGTGGACCATAGATTCACAAGCTTGTGAAAATTTACTTTAAAAAAAGTACAAAAATAGTTTAGCTCTCGGTTAATACACGATAAACGTGCATTTAATGCTAATATTAGGGTTTGTTATGCCCAGTGTATTAACCGCAATAAGTACTTTTAAAATTAGTCTTACCTCTAAATTTGATAATGCTTTTTAGTTTAGTAGTAGAACTGTATTCTTTTGGCGATGCAATTTGTAAATGCGCTGTTGCATTGCAATCAACAGTTTGGAAATAAAGTATAAAGGTTACCTGTCCCTTATTTTCCTGAACATCCGGCGCGGTAACGTGCCAGTTATATTGGCAGGTGTGGAACAGTCTGTCAAGGACAGGTTATGTTTGTAATGTCTAGATCCTCAGTTTCGCAATCTAAGGTGCTAAAAATCCAAACAGGTTTTTGTTTCTTTATGGGGCCGAAAGAATTCTATTCAGATTAGTTCTTAAGGGTACCCACAGGGGAAATTTCTAAATCTTGGAATTTTGCAGAAATGTTTTTCCAATTATCACAGGCTGTTATTTTAGTATAATACACGTGGGAAAATTGCAATACTGTTATCTCTCAATAGTTTTTGAAAATTTTGTATTTTAATTACATTTATATGCTTATATACCGATAGAGAATTTATAATTATTACAAAGTAAAAGTAAATATGTTAATTTGATATTAAGAAAACCAATTGCAATGTTGATTTTTTGAACTTCCCTTGTTGTCTCAGGAAAATTCCTTAACTTTGAAATATTATATTGTCCCATTTTTCATAATTTTCCAAATTAATTTACTTATACTTGAGTAATATAAATGTGTTCTGAAAATCGCATGACAAATTGTTGCAAATCTTTTCTGGTTAGATGATTAAAAAAAAATTATAAGTATTATTAAAATATTTCTACACCATTCATAGCTGTCAATAGGCATTCAAAACCCTTTTGATGAAAAATTACAGGTATAAGTTATGCATGTACGAGTTTTTATATTTTTTAACCTTGAAACAAAAAAAAATAATTTCTCGAAGATTTTGACCAAATTTCATATTTGGATATCCATAATGGATTTTGTTTGCAGGTTTTGAACAGAAGTTTAGCTATAACAATGACAAGTTAAACCTCCTAAAATTCAGTAACCTAATTTGGTGTGTTTAGTTTGGTTTAATGTATATTCAGAGAAGGTTTTTTATGGACATTTCCGAGTTTTCCCCCCTTTTCAAAATACTGAATATAATTTGCTTCATGCATAAGGAATAAAACGCATTTTACCACAAAAGTGTAACATGGTTACCTTAAGTTTGAAGTAAAAAGTGTTTAAGGATAAATAAAACTTTGTTAGAAATATGATTCTGTGTATTATTCCACACAATATGGCCAAGTTGCATAATAATTTGCTTAAAATGCGTTCATGCAATGTGTACAGAGACATTTGTCTCATATTGTAAAATGTCCATTTTTCTCGGTACCTTGAGTTATGTCAAAATGCACATTTAATTAAATACGTCTGGCATTTGTCAAGTGTCTAGTTAAAAAGGATAATGAAACATTAAAAGCATTGTAGAGAGCGCCGCACCCAACATGAAAGCTGTTTGAGCATTACGTAAGCTTTAAGTAAAGAGTTTGCCTCCCTAAATTACGCAACTTATTTGCTAAACCCATTCCAACGCACATGTTTATAGGGACAACTTCCTTTGAAGCGTTCATGCGGAATTTAGTGTCCGCTCTCACACAGGCATACAGAATTTTGCATTCAAAGCATAACCCAAGAGAGATCTTAAAACTTGAATGGGAATATTGTTCGGATTCCTTGAGAGCATCTTCAGAATTTTTCTTTTGTTAACTGTTGTCTATTCCTCTAGTTCTGCATGGATGTATGCAACAGCAAAACGTTATTGCATCCATCATCCAGAGTATTTCCAAGTTTTTCTAACGGGAAATTATTTTGTTTGCTATTAAGTAATGGCTACTTTTTGTTACTGTTTATGTTTGACACTACATTTCGTAATTATAGTACAGTGCACACTATTATACACATTCAATTTACAACCCCGTTGTTTTGTATTTTCCTATATCAAATTAAAATGGAAAAAAGTGACAATTCTATTCAGCGCTCATTGCGCTTTCAGTTTCACAGTAAATAACAAAGAACTGTTAGAAAGTTGATTATAGATAAGCAATTCAATTTGCAGCAATCTATAGGGAAACCCTTCTCCACTCTACTAGAAAATTACAGAATGTATTTTTCTGCATTAGTGGTAGCACTTAGTCTGAAATTGCCAACAAATTCCAGAGCGGGGAACATGTCAACATTGTAACTAAATGTTCATCCATAATATAGGGTAGAATATTTCTAAAATATATTTTAGACATGGAAAATGCAGGGGACCCATGAAAGATTGCTTTCGGTATAACGAACAAATATGAGTGTTGTACATGTTGCCCGACTGGGCATTTGTGCTTGAATTTCTGTGACAGCAGGTGTAAGAACGTATGGGGCTCATCTTTGTTTCTCTTTTTATTTTCCCGTGCTCGCAGCTCATGGCATTGCACGCCGCTTTTTCAAACTTGTATGCTGCTTTTTGAAAGAACACAACACCCGGAAATTTAGCTACAAAATTCTCCCACGTATTCTTAATGGAATCGGTGCTCACGCTTCAAGTAATCGGCATCTATGCGTTGCAATAATACAACTTCCTTCGTTTTCCTTTCCCTTCTACGCCTATATTCCTTTATTATCTGGCCCGCCATGCCCTTGCTGTATGCACACTCAAGGCTGGCTCATCATGGCCGGGCTGGTGTTTGTGTTCCTTAGCTCATATATTATATGGTATTCAAAACAAAACTAATTATAAAATAGCTAACAGTTCATAGCACAGAGGAAATGAAACATAATTATAATGTTTATTAATATTTATTTCAACATTTCAACATTTCTATAACGCGTGACAATAACTTAATGAAAGTTTCCGTGTATTAAATCTTTTTTTTTAATTTGAAATATATTTTTTTCTCACCATTACGTATTATAGAATCAGAAGGACGAATCATATGAAAGTACTAAACCTGGCTCTACCTTGACCTTTCCAGGCCCAATGCCAAAACTCTCGGGCCGTATCCCAACTGCTTCATGCTAAATATCCATGAAATTGTTTGAAGCGCTCATGCACAGCATATCATCTGTTTATGACAATGCTCAGTTCCATACTGGTCACGTGGTCTAGTGAACAGAGCTCCAGACTTCCACTCCAGGGAATTGCCATGGGGATACTTTGTCTTTAAGGAGGGTCCTTGCGGCTCCCAATGGTTAGGCCAGAGTGTCTTGGGTTTAAGGTCTCTCTGGTACACTATTATCAACATCAGACACCGGGACGGCGTCCCAACCTGAAAAGTTTGCTACAGTACTGCTACGTTTGCAAGAATTTAAATATTAACCACAGATAATATCTAACACTGAGAACATAAACTTAACAATTTATTCCTCGTTGTTTTAGATTAGCGAATGTTTTATTGTGGTCGCTCAGTTCTTGCGCGTAGGTCAGGGAACCGAAGCGCTGGTCTGTAGAAGAGACAAAAGCGCGCGCACACTCCACAACATTCATCTAGACTACAGAGGGAGAAGCGCTGGGCTTTCGTTCGGTATAAAATGAATTGTGAATGAGTTTAACTGTAACTTCCAGCAAGAAATCATTACCACATCTGAAGGGCGAAATTGCCTATTTTAATTGAAATTACCTCCGTTTTTAGGGCTGAATGTTCATCATGTAAGGAACTGGGAGAATTTCCTAACTAGCAAATGCTTGATTGGTAAATTTACTCATATGGCAGTATACTAGAATATAAAATCATTCGTTAAGTAGATCCTTGTGGTGTAGTGGTTACCATACTTGCCTCCTAAACCCAAGATCGCAGGTTCGATCCCGGCCAGGACCGATAGATTTCTTCGGGCGTAAAGGTCCTAAGTATGGCTTCCTTCGGAAGGGAAGTAAAGCCGTGTGTCCCGTGTCGTACATTTACGGCACGATAAAGAACCTCAAGCCTGAAAACAGGTCTCTGAGCAAAATTTGTCGGCAGTTTCATGCCCTGATTTGAATGGCTCACTGATGACTCGAGATGTTAAAGAGCGTCCGTAAATAAAATAAAAAAAAGTCGTTATTCTGTAGTAGAGCGTGAGTTTTATGTATTACATATTTTAATGCCATATATTTTTGCACAACGTTCACGAGGTACACAAGTAGGTATGTTATCCATATATTTTAGATTACATATTTGATATATTACATAGTTTATAGCATAATACGTACTTTTATATGTTCAATATTATTACAGAATTATTAATTTATGATATAATACTTTATAAATTTCTTATTATGCTTTAGACTTTTCATGTTTTCACATTATTAAGTTATTTGCTGTCGTTACATCTTAAGAGAAATTACAGAAGTTTGTTGTCTCCAATAATGACTCGTTTGGATATTTCCTTTTCTTGTTTTCAAAACTCATTTCTATTTGTCAGTCTGTTGTTAGCCATGATACCGGTCTCGTCTACGTTATCGCCCAAGCTGAAAGCTCGAATTTGCATTGGCAGTACTTTAAGAAAATCTGCAAAAAAAAAAAGTTTTTTTTCTATTACGTACAATGCTACTTGAGCATCTGTGCCTCCATAGTTTGTGATTGCAAGCTGGAATAAAGCTGTTAAGACAGTTATGGAGACTTTCTGGCAGAATCAAGTAAGTTGAGACTTCAGATGAGGTTAACGATGGACGCTGATGTAGTTTCCAGTAAAATCCAAGTTGCGTTGCGTGTTTAATAAAAAGGTAAAAGCGCTTGATAGTGTTATTGCTACCACAATTTCTCTGTACTATATAAGTATGCACCGGCATCACCTTGCGATATTTCTGTGTGTATAAAAATATAATGTGGACGACACAACACTTGGAAAACTATTTCGTAATAATTAATTGTTTATAACTTTCCTATATAAATTTTTGTCCTTCAATACTTGCGCATTCATTCCAATATCGTAATCAATTAATTAACTACTTACTCTTTTGAAATTACACTTTGGAAATTCTCAGAAATGTAGGAAGGATATATTCTTTCTGATATGTAACAACTTTTAGCTAATAAATAAATGTTTGATGTAACATATAATTGCTTCATTACACTTACCCACATATTTAACAAACCGCCACGGGTGGCCGAGGTCGTTAAGGCACGGACTCGTGAGCGGGAGGTCTGCGGTTCGAATCCCGCCAGGACCGTCCTCCCTGACTGGGTTTTTTTCCAGGTTTTCCTCAGTCTTCATAACTGGCAAATGCCGGGGAGGTACCTAAACTTAGGCCTGGAACGCTTCCTTCCTTAAAAAAAATATCCTTTCCCAATTTATCATTTCATTTCATGTATCATCAGTGTCCACCGCCTGTGGTGCCTCAGTAGTAAAAACGGGCGTTAAACACTACTCAAAAAAAAAAAAAACATATTTAACAAGGTTTGACTACATTATAAATGTACATATTTATCAATTTAATACTTCAAAATATCCGAACTCTGGTAATCAGTCATGCAGCATACCTCCCTCAATGTTAAAAGTAATGTTAAATGAAAAGCGAAAAAATGCTTCTATTCGATAGTTTCAATTTTGGTTTACACAAAAATGCAAAGAACAACGTGAAATGATGAAGTTGTGCTTAAACAATGCATCTTATAAATTAAAACAGCTTTTAATTTGTAACTTCATGAAGAGGAAAGAAAAACAGTGCAGTACATAATGAATACGGCAGTTAATTCACAAGAAAATAATTAACTTCTAAAGCCTAAAAGTATAGAAAATGAGCATACATTATATATTCTACTCACATAATAACAAATGAACTCTTTGTGCTAGTTAATAATTAAAGCAATACTATTAACACTTACATCATCTGCGATAGAACCTTATAAGTTTTAGGAGATAATGAAATAACGGGAGTTCCAGTTGTTATAATCACGAGTTTGTAGAATTCAGGAGGTAGGTTTAAGCAATCAACACCATAGAGATAAAGAAATAGGACATTTACGCACTACTATGCTGATAAAAGAAAACATACAGTATTTCTTTATAGGAGACTTCATCGCAATCATTTCTGAAGATGAACTGTTTAACATTGACAGTGAATTCACATTCTCTCTAAAAATATGGGGCAAACAAGCAATGGCAAGCATTACTATCAAAACTACTGTGAGAGCTACCATTAATATGCGCTTAAAGAGTATAAAACGTGCACAATTTTAACGATAAATACGTTGAAAAAGATGTGGCAAAAATCCCAGCATTTTATACAAAAGAGAATTGCTTTTACGTCCTACACACCACTGTGAAACAAGATGCTGAACGTCTCTTTGAAATAAGACTCTGCTGTTGAGCCATTATTAAACTGCTGTGCCTTTCACTTCTTTGTTTGATGTGAATAGTTTGCCTTTGAGAGGAAAATTAAACTGAGCAGCATTTTCAATTCGTAAAACTTGTCGCGATCCAGCACTTTTTATTAACATTACATTATAAATAGTGCCAACATTCTGATGGACTGCTCAGGTACCGAACAGTGAAGTTTGACTGGACTTGGAGCTAAGTTTGCTAAATCGAATAGGGTTAGGTTAGCTTGTTGAGTTTGTTTGCACAGGAAGACAACTAGCCAAAGCTTGGCTCTTTTCTATGCAGAGTACATGGAATTAGAAAACGCTTTGTTGGAGTTGACGCGTATTAATATGCGTATATAAATACATACACATAGTGTATGTGCGCGCGCATGTTGTGTTTCTGCTCATGATGTAAATGCGTTTAATTTGAAGCATAAATTATTTTTCTATAAATGTCTCGTGTAATGAATAGCATGTACAGTCGAAAGGCCCATGCGAACGATACTGTACAAAAAAATTGTAAATATTAAGCTATAAATACATGCTACTACTGCTACTGCTACTGCTACTGCTAAACACATATGAAGAAAATACCTATATTTCTGGTGTGTAATCTAGTTTGCTCTTATGGGGTAACGTTTAATAAACTAGCATATAGTTAACTATAGATAAATACAACTTGAACGCAGTGTATGTAATTAGCCGTAACTCTGCAACCGTCAGGTAATTCTGTAAGCAATCATTTCACATAGGTGAGCGAACACTGGACATTCTTGCGTCTGTACGCAACTGGCAACGTACAACACGATTTGGGCTCTCTGAATTGCTCTGATCTTGTTAATTAAATTTGTGGCTTTAAACAGATTGAAGTTGTTTGTTCAGGCTAAGGCAATGCAAGGGCATATTTACTTGAACTTTCCGGTAGGAAGCAAATCAAAAGTGTATAACTGATACTGGGATCCGCAATAAGACAGATAGCTGCATGCTCTCGACCCATTCGGCTTCAGTTAAATGCACATGCAATGCTGGACAGTGTGCGGGCATTTCGGTCTTACATAAGTTAACACTTGAAAGAGCACAGCACCGAGTTGGCGTTTTTAACTAATCCAGAGAGAGTGAAAAGTAATTTAGTGTGGGCTGCATGATGTTGAGGACCTGAATAATTAATTTAAGACTTTTGTTCCCCCACACTTACTTTTAAGTTCTGCCGGTAGATATTAAATTATCATCCTAGGTGTGGAGCACTTTAATATCTGCCGCTCCAGCGCCTAAACTTTATTACCATGATTTGCAGCTTATACAACTTGTGGTTCTTGCCGTACTCTGACCAGATCTGAAAGGCCCGCATCCTTTCATTAGACTCATGCAACCACAGAGCAGTAAACGTGTCAGTAGCTTTGAAAACGGTGAAAGGTAATGGGACTTTTGCCATTAACCAAAGGTTGCGAATGAAATTTGCTTACCTGTAGAGCAAGGGCGTTCGCAGAATATTGTTGAGGAGGGGGCAACATATATCTGAAAGTAGATGATTAAAATTTACCACGCAATTAAACAACCATTTTTAAAATCGATATAACAAAGAAAATGTAGGTTAATCAGCTATGTTCACCTTAAATGCTTAATTTTAAATTATCAGTATTTTGGTTATTAAATGAAAATTTATGATTTTAAAAACCTGAGGGGGGCAACTGCCCCTCTGTGCCCCTCCCCTTGAGGACGCCCTTGCTATAAAGCTAATTCAGAAGCTTGCAAATGAAAGTAATGGGAATAAAACATTATTGGAGCTCGTTAGCATTTCATGTCGATTGCCGTAGATTTTGGAAATAATAATGAAGTCCAAAGATGCGTAGCATTTGTGTTTTCAAGATAAAGAGAGTCGGTTCTTGCCTCCTAAACCCAAATTGCGGGTTCGAACCCCGCCAGGACCAATGGATTTTTTCGGGCGTAAAAATCCTAAGTATGGCTTCCTTCGGAAGGGAAGTAAAGCCGTGGGTCCCGTGTCGTACATTTACGGCACGAAAAAGAACCTCAAGCCTGAAAGAGAGGCCTCTGAGCAAAATTTGTCGGCCGTTTCACGCCCTGGGTTGAATGGGACGCTGATGACCTGAGCTGTTAAAAAAGAGTGTCCTTAAATAAATCAATCAAAAAAAAAGAAGATGAAGAGTAAAATAGTACAAGCAGAGTCATGACGATGGATTAAAAGAAGCGTTTATAGCATTATAGAAGAACTAGTAAATAACAAAGAAACATAAAAAGCAGAAGAGGAAAAAATATTAACTGGATACTAGAAATATCAAATTTTAAAGGTAGCCCACATAATATTTCAAATATCAGCCCATTTTTTTTGCAATTTAAAATAAACTAAAAGCGAAATCCTGTTCATTTCTGTGTTTTCAATATGGTGTAAGGAAGTATTATACTATTGGTTTTCACACCAAAAGTGGAGAAACTATTATTTTTTATTTTCCTGGTTTACTAAATTGTAATTTTAATTGGGAATGTAAAGTGCGTTATAACTATGAATAAGTACTTAATGGTTTTGATTTCAGCAATTCAATAAATTGATATTTTCTAGCACATTGATTATAATTACCAGTCTGTATGCGCCTATCTTATCATAGATATTAAGGCCAGCTCATGCATTCTACATTTTCACATGAGTTTATATGTTTGCTCTTTAATAACTTCCTCTTTATAATATCGGGTCATTCATTTGATTACCGATGCGGCGGAGGTGGCATTCCTCAAGGTCAACTGGGCTATGCGACGGACTGGACGGGGTTTAACGAACTGCTACTTTGGCTATAAGTTTCATGACTGCTGGTGTCGTTTGAACAGTGAAGCAGTAGAGTAAAATCTGCTGAGAATAGTAAATGACATATAGTAAGCCTAATGTTCATTTATGGTTCTAATATTCCGCTTATCGGAATTCATTTGAAGGGAAATTTCCAGGTGATTGATCGAGTTTTAGTGATACTGCAATTCATGTATTAGTAATACTTTAAAAGAAATAAGGAAAATATCCGTCAAGAGATCAATACGGTAATGGGTAATTTCATAATCACATGCCAGAAACACTTGAAAAAATTGAAGCAAGCAGTTCCAGCATCTCCTTGCATGACATGCGTGAATGTGAGTAACTTTTTAGGTGCATTAAAATTGATTATATCGTCACTCTAGTGCTTATACTGCCGACTCTAATGTAGCGGCTATCCGTTAGCAATGGCTCATCAGTCGATGTAGTCTGCATTACCGGTCGGTATTCAGATAATTAGATGACCCTATATGTTAAACTCACACAGACAGTATGAAGCTAGCTTTCATAATTTAGAATTTTTGATAATGTTTTCCTCCTCAATGCTACATTACCTAGCGTCGCCGCCTTTAGCTCTAGATGAAGTTTCTATGAGAATCGACGCTTCCAGAGTTCTCTGAAGCTAGCAAGTAGGTGAAGGTACTTTATCTGCATTTTATTGTAACGCTTCTATTTGCGGTATTTGCGTGTAAGGTTTCTAAAGCACAACTCCGCATGAACTCCTTTTAGAAACTTGTGAGCAGTACGAATTACAGAATTTGATACTGTACCTGTAACTTGAGTGTAGCGGCATTTATAAAGCTTAAAAGTAACATTGAGCAGTTGACATCCAAAACAGTTTGCATCCGCTTGTTGAATCACTCAGAAGGTAATACGTGATGTCACTACATGGTGGTGTTCGATTGCACGTTTGAGGTTTCTCTGGAGCTCTCACTAGTTTCAAGGCGGATAAAGAGTTTTTTTATGCTTCTACACCGAAGAGTCTGTACTTTTAGAACCCTAAATTGTCACAAATCATCTCATTTCTTAACGCAAACGTTAGAAAGAAAGAAACCCGCGATCAACCGTGCGAGCTTGTTTATGTGAAACTAAAACATTCACGTGACAGATAGGCGATTTGAGTACTTCAAATACCGGCTGATATAACATTTGTATTGAAGTGAATGGTGAACTATAAAATAAGGGATGACTATAAATCGAGCACTGTGGAGCTATTTTCATAATCCCTATACATCAAACAATAAAACAAGCACCATATTTATCCATTAGCTTTTTGTGTTCTGTTCGGGTCAATATGACCCATAAGAAATATAGATTTTTAATAATCTCTAAAATAAAGCAAAACAAGATACTTTATGAAACTCGTGACTTTTTATACTTGCAAAAACTATTGATTTATTTTAAAAGTATTATTATTTACATTGTTTAGTATCAAGCTGTTCGGGGTAATACTATTCAACTGAAAACTTGATTATTCTTACATGTGATATTAATATTTATTGCAATATTATGCCGAATTTTCTTTCATTTTTCTTTTTATATAATTTAGTTCACTGACCGTGGTTAACCATCAGTTGCATATTATTGCAACAATGAACCTGAGCCTTATTGTCGCGGTATGAACTGCTCTTTGGCAGTAATATTTTTATTCCATTATTGTTGCTGAGATTGTGTGTAGGCACCGTGACAAATAGACGAAGTTGTGTTGGAAGCACTTGTCAGTTTCTTAATATGAAGTTCATTTGAGTTCCGCTTCTGAAAGTGATAGGTGCAGTGGTGATTTATACAGTCAACATCCTGTCAGCAATGAAAAGAAAGTTCTTTCAAAAGATCTATGTTATGTCCATCTCTACAGTGCGACGGTTGTTCTGCATCGTATGTCATCAAGAATACACCAAGAGTTACAAGATATGTAGTCATCAAAATAACTGACATAAAAAGTTCATTTGAAGCAGTAGTTGCAGCCATGCTTGAAAATTAAATAGGAATGTCAACTTTGGAGGTTTAGCGAGTTTGTGGGCAACAGTGGAGAAAGGTTAATAATTGTTGAGTTTCAAGCTTATTTAGGGTCCTTGTTTTTCGATCGATCTCGTGAAGAGTCGACCCGAATCTCATGGAATAAAGAAACTGGTCGCAATATATTTGGGATAACAATATCATGAACGTTTTCTAAGATATTACGCGCCTTGCGGTTTGATAAAAAAAAAGGCCTACTAAAGGAGAGAGATAAGCTACCTACTATCCGTGACATTTGGGAGAACTGGTTGGAAGCCCTTGCTAAAATATACAGTCCGGGAAAAAATGTGACGGCCGATGAACAACTAATAGGATTTGGAGGTTGGTGCTCCTTCAAGCAATACATCCCAAGTAAACCACTTTGTGACGGTAAAACTTCCCGTTTAAGTTTATACAGGAGAAATCTGCACCAGAGTAGTTTTTGATGTTATAAATGAGGTAACAGTTCAGAATGTAATTTGCGATAACTTTTCTACAGCTTATAATTTGCAACAGCTACTTCTGAAAGGAAAATTGACGCTCTTGGGAATCATACGGAAAAATAAGTCAAGTTTCCACAGCAAATGACAAACACAGTATTCGTTTTACTTTACAGATGACGCTACTGAGGTCAATTATTTTCTAAAGAGAAATAAAAGTGTTATGCTTACAAGTAATCAGGCAACATGATGAAAAAACAAGCAACAGAGAGAATAAGAAACCACACATGATTTAGATTATAATGCAACTAAAGGAGCTGTAGATAGATACAATTGATCGTAAAAAGTATGTATTTCAGTAAAAGAAAAACAAATCTATGGCCAATGATTATTTTCTACAGCATATTTGACGTTTCTGCTTACAACGCATGTGTTGTGGAGTTCCATTGACCCAAACTGGAACGCAAGAAAATTGGCAAGAGGGAGAATATTCTTAGAAGAGCTGGAAAATCTCTGAAAAAGGAACATATTGCATGAAGAACGCACAAACCAAGGACTGAATAACCATTAAGCATTGTTAAGAATATTCAGCAACATGAAATCATAACAGTTTCAATGTCTACAACTACAGGAAATCTGTAAAACTGTAAATTCTGCCCATTAAGCAAAACAAATATCTTCTGTAGAAACTGTAAAATATATATTTCTGAAACTCATTCTCATACTTGTGTCCAAAATGGAAACATTGAGAAGCAATGATTTTGTAAAATTTAATATGTTCGTTTATGTGTTCTCATATAACCAGAGCAAAAATGTGATAATGTAAATACATGAAGCAAATACCTGTTTCATATAATAAAAATATCAGAAATAAAATAAGAAAAATTGTAAAATAAAACAAGTTAGTCAAAAAATACAAATACATTATAATGTATAGCAATTCTGTTGTAACTAATATTTTGAAAATGGTTCTACATGTTTTATACCAATTAAGTACGTCGGGTTACATTCGAGAAGTTCAGCAGTATTAATTCAACAATCTTCAATATCCACTATAATACTGGTATAACATTTTTATTAACTAATTCAGTTGCATTAAACTCTAGTCCCCGGTTCAGTAATTGCCAGAGGGCTAGGTTCGACGCTAACCCAAACTATACATATTCTTAATTATAATAAATAACAAAGTAAAACGTATTTACATATGCTAATCAGGAATACTATCCATTCAAGATTATAATTCCCCCTCTCCTTTCCTCTTTATTGATCAAAATGTTATTATTTTCATCTTGAATAAAAACTCCCAAAACTTTCTAATCATAAAGCATTTTCTTAAGAGCAATCAATTTCCTTATTGATCTTTAGCCCTTTCTTTTTTTTATCAGATTTTCCTTTCAAGTTCGTTATTTGATAAACAAATCTAATAGTAATAGCATCATCAATTTCCTTGTAAATTGCACATACATTTTGAATAGTATCATCTCTAATATTTTTAATTTCCAAATAGCCAATCTGAAACACGTAAATCACTCCCTCTTATTTCTATTACGCTTATCAATATATTTTTCTCCAGTTATGCCTATTTTTAAAGTTTATAATGCATAAGAGAGCTTGTCTCGTGTAACAGTGACCATATCCTCTGTTCTAGATTTGTCGGTCCTGGTGGTAGTGGTAACCATACCTTGCCTCCTAAACCCAAGATCGCGGATTCAATGGCCACCAGGATCGATGGATTTTTTCGGGCGTAAAAATTCTAAGTACGACTTCTTTCAGAAAACAAATAAAGCCGTGAGTCCCATGTCATAGATTTATGGCATGTAAAAGAACCTCAAGCCTGAAAGAAGAGGCCTCTGAGCAAAATTTATCGGCAGTTTCACGCCCTGAATTGAATGGGACGCTGAGATGTTAAAGATCTAATAAAACGTCTAGTAATCTTTTCCAAATATCCTCTAGCCATACATTGCTTACTATGCTGCCCACTCAACTTCCATTTTATTTTGAAACGTGTCCATTAGGTAACTGTAGAAGGCTAAGTCAATACTTTAGCACTCTTTTACTTACTAAAACCTTCACACTTATTTTACCCACATCTGCCATGACCCGCACATTAGCCACACTCAAAGGGACTTCTAAAATGGCGTTCCAATACATTTTAAGTTTTATGTCCATTTTCTTTCATTCATCCTACACACTTCACCGTTCTATCTATATATTCATACACCCCCACTAGCTACTTCCGCTCCATTTCAGATGCTATGAATCAACATTTCCTTAACATTCTCAATGCTACATTCCCATTAGCTAATTGTTTTTCTCAATTTCCTTATATTGCTTAACCTTATTCTCAGATGAAGTGAGGTAACTTGTATATACATTCTTACCTTCCATCATCCATTTTAATTTGCTCCCATTTTTGAAAACTTTCAGTTTAGTCTTATCCTTTTTATAGGTAATTATATGAGACTGGCATTTTAAATTTTCTGTGCTAAGTTGGTAAGCACATGCTGAACAATACAATTTGGTAAGTCAAAAAGTAAGTTTCTCTATATTTTGTAGGTGAAGACAAAACTTTTATTTTAATGCCACGCCGTTGTTTTTGCACATAATCACCAAAGTTATGCGAGCATTTATCAAAATTAAAATTAGTTTTTCCATATGCATACGATTGAAACGGGTGTCGTGCTCCTCGGCCATTTCAACACTTCATCTTTATCAGAGTCGAAATTATCTACCCCGTACTTTTTTTCCCAGTTTCCCAAAGGAAATGAAATTTAAATGGTGGTTGGAGAACATGCTGCCAATGCAAGTTGTCCAAATCATACGATAATCAGTTTAAATTTAGGTCAACTGCTTGCATCTGTTGCATCCGTTCCACAGACGTGCTCTTTCAGTAGATGTTTACAAGTTCCGTATTTTCTGCACACAGAAGTGTAAAAACTAATCCCATTTTCACCTTTGACCACTCATTCAGTAATCGCCTTTTGTAGCTGTTGCTGCAGTGGGAGTACACAATAGACATTATACAAGTTGCAGCCAGTTGATTGTCTTTATATTGGACTAATAAAATACAGAAACTTACTTTTCGACTAACCCTCGTACTTTTCCAGTTCTGCAAGATTTTAGTTTTAATTTTTTTTATAGGAAATTTGGCTTCCGAATTCTGTAGCGTTTAATTTTTGACAATGATGTGTGCAGCAACGCTTTCGAAGGGATAAATTGCCATGTCCTTTGCAACATGAATAACAGAAGCGTGACTTTTATGGGATTTTTCATTACGTGCCTCACATTTTTTTTTCAAAAATTACCCAGTTTGTTAATGCACATAAGTAAATTTTAAAAAATATACAAAAATTGCCGAGTAGAAAGGAAATCGAAAATAGGTATTTCAAGAATGGAAACAATAGATTTGGACGCTTCGTTGTGCTGCCTAGGCATTATCTCTAAGCTACAAACGTGCTTATGATCGGTCCAGAGGATTAAAAACAAAATAATTTACCGTAAACAAATATTTTATTTTGTTAAATATAGAGCTTTTCTACAGTGTGTCACATTATTGAAGTTAAAGCACAATATTGTTCATGAAACCTACCTACTGTAGTTCTGAAAACTCCTTACCGTACAACAAGCGACAGTTCGCGACTTGTGGTTATATTGAGATGCAGTCTGCTTGAGAGCGCGCCTCTGCAAATTACGTTGGTTTTCATTCACTGGCTGTGAACACACGTCACATTGCAACGCAGTTATCACGTTGATTCTTATCGGTCGCCTTTCTACTCCTGAATTTTTCCCCACCCTGAATAACTAGAGAGTTCATTACATAAGTATTAACATCCTAATATGTTCTGAACAGAAATAAAAACACCGTGCTTTCAACAATTAACATTAATTTGATAAGTAATAATAGTCGTCATAAATCAGACTTTAAAGGACGAAGTTTTATATCGGTAAATATTCCTTAGGTTTAGATAGCGGTGCTGTTTGAGAGCATGTAACTACTCCTTGCGGAAACTTCCACACTATAGGGATACATTTTAATTACCGAGATAAACTTTGTGTTCTCTCTTTTTAGGACGAAACAGTTTAAACATTTGTGTATTATATACTTTCGTCCTGGTGCAACTAAAGCAGATTTGCTGTATTATAGAGAGTTTCAAAGCCACTGTAGAAATACGGCATTGCACTAGAAATATTCTTTTAGTACTGGGGATTAGATGCACGAGATTGTTGCAGTAGTAGTCCAGTCACCCAAACAGTTAAAATTCCTTCTGAGGTATAAAATGACAGCTAGTTACTTTAGAGTTAGGAAAACTTGTATGGGGAACCGCAGAAACTTACGGATTTTGTAAGATTAAACTCAAAAATATGTTTAACCTTGTGCTTTGTTTTTGTAATATATATATCTTTGTTTTTGTAATATATATATATATATATATATATATATATATATATATATCTTTTTTGGGAAATATATCTTTTGAATGTTTAATTATTCTCCAGTTCCTACCTTAATGAACTCGAACACAAAACCAGAAAGTGTAGTGTTTCATAGATGAGACATCGGAAAAATGTATGCGGCACTCTGAAGGGTTGGCACTCCCTCGGGAAATTCCCGACGGCTATTGATCCCTCTTCCCTATTGCGTACAACGCCATACACGTTTTACTCCGGTCTGCGATACCAAGAGTAAAGGTGTGCAAGAAACCAGCAGCTGGCGGTAGAAATGGCTGAGGTAAGACGCACAATGGTCGTTAAGCTATCTTTTCTTTCCTCACTATAAGCACAGGCAGAATTCATAGCACTCGTTTAATCATCGCAGTCTATAAATGTAAAAGAAAGCTCGTGAAGAAGGTTCGTATACTCTGCTCAAAGGAAGAAATATTATTCAGCTTCTGGCGTTACGCTGTGTTAGTGCGTTGTCGGAGAACAATGATAGACTTCAACTTTGCAGGTCTCTCAGTATAACCATTCTCTTATTAGTTATTTCTAAAAGAATTAACCCACCTCAAAGTTTAACAATGAGACATATGGTTTGCACTAGATTGTAGACAACTTTCCAGCTTCATTGAGCATTTTATAGGGCATTTGTGGTCATACATATCTAGTCCCTATGCCCCGAGATTCAGTAAGCAAGGGGTTTCTACCTACTAGCGCTGCAGTGAAACGAAGAACGGGGCAGAGTAGAAGTAAATATTTAAAGAATGCGTCATGTTTCATATAAACATTTTAGTTATTACGAAATACTATCTGTCCGGCGAGTACAAGCACCTTATTTGGTTAATTTTGTTTAAATACCCAAACAAAGCACAAATATATAAGATATAAATGTAATTTAAGTTTTGCATTATACATTTCACATGTGTATTTTCTCTTCTAATTTGTTTCACGATCTAATAAATACAGAACCCTTTTTCATATTAGTGCAAAAAATATATTGTTTTATTTTTCATGAAGTAAAACATTTAAACATTGAATTTATTTTTTGAATTATTTTTGAAATAATATTTTTTTTAAATTATTTTCTGCATTTAGTATCACGCTTTCAGACTTCTTCTCCACACCCCACTTCGCTTACTCACTGCAGCAGCAAAACTTCGTGGATAAATAAACTAGAAGTTTGGACTCTATAGTCAGATCACACATGCAGATGCACGACAAACTTCTGCATTTGAAACGCCTACTGCTACGGAGTCGCCATTTGTATTAATTTCGTTTCCTAGTGCCGTATTTAACTTTAACTAGACCATCCCGAACAACATTAACTTCGACTTAAATAAGACTAAAATTACGGCATTCATACACGATAAATAATCCAGAACTAAGTCAAGCCATGAATCATCATGTATAAACGCTACACTCTGTTGAAACTTGCTTCTGCGCATGTGCACACTTAAAGTTGATCTCTTATTTTGTTTATTTTTATTAAAAACATGGAAGACTATATAAGGCGTTCCCACAGCTGAACACAGAAAGAGAAAAAAGCATTACTTTCTACCGTGCGATCAGTTTTGTTTTCCCCCCGGAATGGCGAGCCGTTAGCCAGTTAATTCGCCAACTGGGTCTCGGTGATAGCGGAAGAGTAAAGCAATAAAATAAACTAACCATACAACAATAAACAAACAAATGTAAGAGACACATTACTTACCATATTATCAAGTGAGGTGTTGAAATTGCCTACCTTCATTCTCCACTCATTTTTGGCATCTGTTTAGGAAATCACATCACTCGTTGTAGTTCATTTTGAGAAATCCAGACAACTTCCCGACGAATATTATTGAGTTCTTGTTTGTTGTGCGGATTCTTCTTGTATACTGCATTTTTGAATTACTCTCGTGGAATTATTTCCAGTGTAAGCAGTGGGAGAGTTCTGTTGAAAAATGCATGATCACGCTCCCTGTCGGTTAATTCTCTGAAAAAAGGGGTTAGTACAGTATTCACATAAGTAACAGAATCGGATTTATGCACAAAAAAAATTGTCCTATGATTTTCATCACTGAGTTAACACGCACGAATCGTAAATAAATACGCTGTGCCGTTGTAAACACACGGGGCATAACACACACAATGTATATTGTCGAATTAAGAAACGAACAAAACACACACTCGGGAATAGCTGCGCTACGACTGCGACAGTCTGCAAGGTTGCTAACCCCTCCACGGCGCGGTAAATAAGTGGGGACTCTTTCATAAGAACCCCACGCCGGGAAGGGAAGCATCGATAATCGTATAGAAAAGAGGACATCCACGTGGAAGAAGCATGGAAGGAAACGTTCTCTATTTTGGGATAGGCTGTGGAGATGTGTGCGTCATCTATAGCAACAATTATTCACAAGTTAAATAAATTATTCTGTTTACCGTTTTGTACTACATAAATTATATACATACTATTTCTGGGAAGTCTAAGAGAATTTTGATCTCTTTTTTTCATTCTAGTGGTTACATATTTTTTCACATTACGTACAAAAGAAATGTCAATAAGTAACGGCAGTTTTAACTTAACTTCTTCTTTATGCGACTAGATATACCTGATTTCCGATAAATAAAGGTGACAGTGACGTGCATGTTACCTACCCTATTGCGTAGAGTTACGTTAAACATATTAATTGCTTCGCTACACAAAGGAAACGATGTACGCTGTTGTAACAGAAACTGATTTACGGAGATGTAGCAGTGCACAATGCATCCCGATATTAAATCTTCGGTGTAGTATCAGTGTAGGATGTGATAGACTATATGCTGAACATAAAGCTTTGAAGTGGCGAACAAACGGAAAATACCGATTATAGTGCGATCAGTGATAGTTCCCCTCGTAGAGAGAGTAGCAGGCTTGCTTGCTTGTTGAACTTACTTACGATGTACCCGGGTATGTGTTGTGCTGTTCGTTGCTTAATTCGACAGTATACATAGTGTATTATGCCTCGTGTTTTTACCACACAGCCAATTTTATGTAGGTACAATTCATGTGTGTTAACTCCTGTGATGTCTCAGCAGTAAAAAAGGGCGTTAAACACTATTCAAAAAAAGAAGGAAAAATCAGTGGTGAAAGAATTATACGACCATTTATTATTATTATTATTATTATTATTATTATTATTATTATTATTATTATTATTATTATTATTATTATTATTATTATTATTATTATTATTATTATAGCATAAAGCTCATTCTGTTGCTTTGTTATTTATGTGAATACCATACTAACCTGTGATTATCTCTGGGATAAATAAAAAATGCACGGCGCTCTTGTAGGGAATGAAAACTGATCGCACGGTATTTAACCCGAGTAAGTCCTGAAGAGAGGTGCATTACAACTGCGAGAAAAATTTGACATATTTGATATTATGCTGCTTTGCTGATGTCTATCTGATATTATGTAGATTCGCAGTATTATCTTGACATAAACTCTGAGCATAACAACAAATTGTTGATGAGAATTGTGCCTTTGTTAAAATTGGCAAGCCGCGGTTATCTTCATTGGCATAGATTAGGACGAACTATAACATTCTTGTCACATTTTCTATTGTAAATTTATAAATATATTCCAGAAAGATTTAACTATGCCCATTTTTGGCAAAAATGTTTCATCTACCTTCTCATTGCACTAATTCTACGCACACACTCCAGTCATTCATTTTGCAAAGATAGTTCTCCATTAATCTACGACTGAAATTTAACCTAGACTACGGCATTTAATACTCTATCGCAATTTCCTATTTAATCGGTGCATACTAAAAGCATCTATAAATACAACTCTTAGATACAAAAGCAAATTTTGGAAAAATAGTTGTTCATTTACCTGGCTGTACGTATGAAACTAATCTAGATGAAAGCTTCCGGAATTCCAGTGCCTCCTCACAAAGGAAGTTATAAAATATGCACTTTAGCCATACTTCTGAGTTTTGACACTCAACGAAGATAAGCAGTAATTCGCGCCTCTGAACTATATGCCGCTGGCAGTTTTCCACTTACATTTGTTTGTGTGAGGGGTGCGTTTATCACTACGAAAATATACTTGCTGATAAATTTGAAGTTTCCAGACTGAAGGTTGAAGTGTTAATGGAGGGAGAAAAAAGATATAGCTCTAATGTAATGTGGCAACACACGTGCTCACTTCTGTTTGCATATCCTGGTGTTAGGGCTAGTATAAAAATGAATATTTAAATAACAATCTCTTCAAAACTGCAGAAGATTAATGCAGAAGCAGCTTAAGTTATTTGTTGTAGTAGTCCTGGAGGAAAACTTTCATACTTAACGGGTTGTGTTTCCTTGCGACTCCTGTTTTGTTTTCCTGCTGGGATGGCTTTCGTTTTTCATCTTCGCGGTCAGCAATACAAATTATAAATATCAACTATTACCACGACTTTTGCTTCCAAGGCGGACAGAATATTTTATTGTACGACGAATATTTATTTTTCTGTCTTCAGTTTAGAAAACGATTTGAATAAACATTTTAAAGGTTCCTAATCGTTAAATGATTCATAACCTTTATTAGCTTCGAGAAACTGGAAGTGTCCAGGATAAAAGCGAAAAATGCAGTTTCCCCAATTAGCAAGTGTGTTTGCTTCATAAGGACTATGGAATCCGAGTATTCAAATACCAGACGTGACTTTTCTTCGATAAAAGAAACTCTAGGGGTGTGTTCTGTGAGCATAGAAACATCATTATTGCTGTGTTCTGTGAGCATAGAAACATCATTATTGCTATCAGTTAAACTTTGGCAGATATAAACATTTTGTCGCAGTTTTAGTGTGGGTGTATTTGCAACAGCTATAGTTTATCCTTACCCAGAAAATTATCCTCTGTGATTCCACGGAGCTAAGTTATAAAATACGAATTGTAAACTTGGGCTTAAAGTCGGTGAGCTTATTTGCGTTTTGGGTCGGCTGCGTATTAGGCGTTTGCAGTCAAGGTATAATGCATATACAGATAGCAGCTTATGGTTGGTTTGAGTGAGACTTTGTCAACGAGTGGTTGTACATTCGTGTGTTACTCTGTGCTTTCATTGTATGCTAATTGATTCTCGTTAGTTATTTCATTGCATAAATATAGTCATAGGACGGTTTTTTTATGAGGGGGTTTAAAAAATTAACAGTAAACTGTATTTTTTCAAATATATGTATATATATTATACATAATCACTCTCCTTTTCAGTTCATTTCACACACCGTTGCACTAACTTTTTCTATTCCATTGAAATTAAAAATATATTTGATCGTGTCTTCAAAAAAGAATGCACCGCTTCTTTGACTTCGTCATAATTTTGTAATCGTCGTCCCCATAAGGCGCCCTACAGGGGTCCACACACCTGTTGATCTGAAGGATCAAGATCAGGGTTGCATGGAGGATGCTGTAAGATCTGAAATCTCTAATGCGGAAGGCTGCTCAAGCATAATCTTGTGTTCATTAGTGAGCACCCTAGACACCCTCCGTGTACACAGTTTTCGGCACTTGAGAACAGTATGAGCGGATACATTGCTGATACTCAATCCACTGGCTAACATTTTTAAAGGAATACGTCTGTGTTCTACGGTGCACAGCTTAAGGCGTTGCCATTTTGTTGCAATTGTCATTCCATCAGTAGGCCATGACATCTGATGACAAATGTCAGCACCTTCTCAAAGCATGTATCTACGCTTGGCAGAGTTTGAAATGCATGGAGTATTCACTTGGTATAATACGGTGAATTTGTTGTTACTTTTTGAAATATCCTTTTACGTGATAACTGATTCTTGTAAAGAAGCGGTAAGGCGATTCGCAAGAAAACATCCTGCAATCATGTTCCAGAAAGAAAAATTGTTCGCCCACCAACTTGTTAAAAAGTGACGAGAGACAGGATCTCTCGGTGATAGGAAACGTGATCCGAACCCCCGTATCCTTACGGAAGAAAAATTAGATGAAATATGGAAATTCCCTACGTAGATGCCGGCAATGTATTGCCACTGAGGGGCATCATTTCAACATCTCTTATAATAAATGAACGAATAAATTTATTACAATGCCAAGAAAAAGTACAATATAAATACAAACTATTGTTACTATGGGCCTCCACCCATCTGACCCAGACCATTTTAGGTGTGACCCTTCACATTTAAAAAAGTTGGATAAAATAATTAATTTTATATTATCCCATTTATCTAAAATCTAATATAACTATACAAATACAAAATGTTCATCTTGTTTACTTCAGTACCCTGTTCATCAGCAGCAACTTACTGGAATTCCAGGGGACCAAGTTCAGACCCATTCCCAACTCTTAACTTAATTTTATTAAAGTACTACATGTGCTTATTTGTTTATCCAGTAATATTTACTCCAGGCCATTACATCTCTAAACAATGCATTATAAGTAACAAGTATATTACAAAACACACTACCGAATTCTTAAACATGCTTTCCTGGTCTATTGTTTCTTTCTTCTCTTAACAGCCCATTTCCATTTATTTGTTACTTTCTCTAAAAATTTCCCTACATCCTTACAGTTTTTATATTTTGTTTACTTTACACTTCCCCTAATTTTTAACCTTATACTTTCTTTTCTCTAAGTCTTAGTTTCCTTACGTTTAAATATTGTGTTCATATTCTTTGAAACCACATAATGGACACTCACCTTGTGGATATATCCATTTTTTTACACTTCAACCTTCATATTCTTGCTTTTAACCAAGCTATCCCTTTCTTTCTTCATTATTAGTGTTGTGTATATACCTGTCTCTTTCCCAGTTATTTTTCATTGAAACAAAAAAAAAAAAAATAATAAAAAAAAAATAAAAAAAAAACCTCTTATACAGTTTGCTGAACAATTTTTTGATCTTTATATCCTCAACTCTTATCGTGACCTCATTCCAGAAGTCTTTGTAGTTTGTTTCTCTTTTTCTGCACATATCCCGTAAACCATTACCTGCTACATTATATCTCGGATTATTAACCCAACTTGTGTTTTATAAACTGGTGTTTTAGTAGATTATCATGCAAGTTCAAAACCCTGTACCAGTATATTAATGCTCTCTCCGTAACTATTCCCATTTCAATCTGAGCGACTTCATTTACTGTTGCTATTGGGGGCCCTAGGACTTCCTTACAGATCATGGTCTACAGTCAACCTCAAGTCCCCAAATGTCAATGTCAATTCGGACCTCAACCACCGAGTTGTACGTCCTTTCTATTATTTAATCGAAATCTATAGACACCTTCTCACAGCCATCATTGCTGATTTTCCTTTTACCAATATTGATTCATTTATTTTCCCCATTTTTCTCCCGCGTTTATTCTTATTCCCCGGATTGTATAATCACGCACAACTTTATGTTGTATATTTCCCTTCCATTTCCTATGATTACTCAATTTAGTACCTCTCTTAAGTACTAGAATTTGGGTTTTCTATCTGTTTAACTTTAAGCCCCATTCTATGCAATATTTATCTAGCTCTTGTAATGACCGTTTTGGCCCATTTATAGTAATGGAGCCTACTACTAAATCACCTGCAAAGAGAAGAGCAGGGTTTTGCAATTTATTTACTACCGGGAATCTCCTATAATACAGATTAATGCTTATTATTAGCAGTTTTAAATAGAAATTCATTTTATATTTCAGAATAAATATAAATGCTAAATGTACGTGCTGCGACTCGTATGCCCCTTTCCGGTTGTGGAATAAATAACCGAGCTCAGGCGTCCATAACTCAAATGGGCTTACTGTAGTTTTTGCACTGCAATGGAAAATTGTAGCTGTAGTGAGGCATAAACTATGGTCTGGCAATCAGAAGAAGGCAAGCGAGAGGAATGTGCTGCGACGTAAACATTAACAGTGTTGTCAGATACTCGCCCATGGTTAGAAGTACAGCAGCCGTGTCAGATCCGAGTCTGATCGCTTAACATGTGGCTCATGGGTATCCCACATACACTCTTCGTGTACACATAAATAGTTCAAGTCCCCTCGACTTCAGCCCCACTCGCCTTCTTTTGATCGCCAGACTGTACTTAACCTGCAATATTAATAGTTAGTTCCACTCTATTAATTCGATTTTACTTCCAGTAAGTTTCATCATATAATCAAAAAATATGTTTAAACATTTGAAGCGTTTATAAAAGTCTAAAAATGAGTTTTACGAGTTTGACAGCATTGAACTTTTAAACACGTCGAAATATTTCACGTCATACTGTGCTTTTAATTTTATATAGCATAGACACGTTCAAATTAAACGTTAATTTTCCTTTATTTCTCATAATTATTGTTTATTTTAGCAAGTAAAGAGGAAGCCGTGTGTGGGATTTAAAACATATGATGTAAAATACCATGAAAAGTTGTAATAGAGGACATTTGAATGAACATTTCAGGATGGAGAGATTAATGGTTAGCGCTGTATGATGCACGAAAAAGGCAATTTTTTTTATGATAAAGTACGAAGAAACATTTCCGCTCTTTCTCTATAGAATTTTCCATTAGTAAGCGATCCTTGCATTTCTTCAAACAAGATCTTTAAATCATTAGTGCACATAATTGTTTCATTACTGAAATGTAATGAAAAGTTGACTTTTATCTATTGAAACTTTTTTTTTTAATTTTTAATAATTCTACTTTCCATCTTAATAATTATAATAACATATATTTTCACATTAAGAAATAACATAGCTGGATTTGCTGATTTAATACCTTGCTGCACACACTTTTGGTTTATTTGCTTTTTCTCGTTTCGTTGACCTAACCTTTCAAATACGCTTGATAACTATTGCTCGTTGTGCTAAAAATAGTGTATAAAACATTTTTGAAGCATGCATTAAATAAAACCGATTTTCAAAAAGCTAAATAAAGTTTTGTGTATGTAACCTGACTGTTACTTGCTTGTAGTAATCAAGTTGCCATAGCAGCAAATAATGATTCGTTTAAATTCAAAATTAATTTAATAGATGCACAATGTGTTGAAGTAACATTTTAAACATGTTCAAACCTTATGAATAATTTAACCTTTTCCTACTTTGTGTAATAGTTTCTGTTTCAGCTGACTTTGTTGAGAGAAATATCAAAACCAACTACCGCAGAAAAGATTTTGCAATGACGTGCCAGGTTTAAAAAAAGTGTAATTACATAAAATGTTGATATCAGTGTTCATAGTAAAAGTTCAGAAGTTAGGAGTGGGTACATCGGAACGTGACATTTAAGGTATAAAGCCATTTAATACTTGAGAAATATAATGACCTGCGAAATGAAAGATGCATTGGTTTGGTTCACCCAAAATTAGTCGCAGTTCCCCTTAACAGCAATAGTTTAGCACATACTTATGTGCTACCCTGTATAGTTTCTACATTTAATACGTTGTTGAATGTATTTTGCTGTTTAATATACGTAGAAGTAACACGTCGTAACAGAATTCTTGCACTTGGAAATGTTTAGTAAGTTGGCAGAAAATGGGAGAACTTAAAGAATGCATTAGGCTTAGGTTTCAACTTCCCGGATAGTGGGAGGAAAGTGAGAGGTCGCTTTTATTATTGCGAACAAAGAAACAGAATCGGGTCTCTCCTTGTACAGGCAAGTAAAAATTGACTTAGTGGGTTTGCCAGTAAAAGCCTCTTCGGCCAAGGAAATCCATCCAAACTGCAGCCAACACATTCACAATGGAAGCCCCACAAACCTTACTTACACGCTCTATTTTCCGCTATAGGTAGTCGTGTCAAGTAGAACGTTTCGAAGCGGAAAATGTTTGCAGTTAATCATATACACAGGTGCCTAAACGATGGATATAATTTAAGGGGAAATGCTTTAAGAGATAAACAAGCGAAATTATACTGTACAGAAGCGTTTATTTCCTAAAGAAGATTATATCGTTTTCCGATCACTTAAACAACTGAATAGTGCTAACTTAAATCACATTTATCTAGACGGCGTTTACTATTTGCTTCCATAGAGCAGCTCAGAGGAATAAAACATATTATCTTAAGTTTGTTATTACACAAAATTAGTAGGGCTTACAATGCGTTCTGTCTATCGGTGTGTCTTGATTCCCAACGGAAGTCCTCATAAGGCGATGATAATAATTAAAGTATATATGGACTTTGACCGGAAATACTAATGAACACTTCGGTGCAACAACAACTTTAAATGCTGTACCGTATATGCTTGTAAACAACCCATTCAAAGGTTGACAGAAAGGCCACAAACTACTGAAGTAAAATATACAGTAGCAAATTATACAAGTTGTGTAAGTAATTTTAGTAATGTAACACCTCTCTCTTCATATTTTCGGAAATAAGTTGACCTCCTCCTCCCTTCAGTAGTTCAGTTAACATTCTCCTTTTGCTTCAAACTGCGGAAAACCATTTAAGTAGAGCGCCAGAAAGAACGGTAGATGTAACACTAGTAATGACTACAAACAGGACAATATATATTTTTATTTACCTTTGTGCTTGCTCCAGGTGAAATGCACAAGGCCACGGTTCATATCAGTAGATAAATGAAAAATATGAACAAGTTTTATATAATAAATAGAGTAAACATAAAGTTTCGATACATTTTCATGAAAAAGTTGTTTGTCGCATAAAAGCTATAAGCCCTACTCGCTACAGTACGCAGTTTACAAGGCTTCCACTAAACAGGTTGATTAGTATCTGTGTTCTGTTAGCTCTGTTGCAGAGTGCGTAGTGATGCCGTGGTTAAGTGCGCGATTCGTCTTCCGCCATGAAATACTTCTTTTTTTTTTATAAACCTTTGTAACATATTATGACAAATTAGTTTCTTAATACTGTTTTCCCATACACAGCAAGCTGTAACGTTAACGAAATGTTATAATGAATCTTATATTTTCTTCAATATTTGCTCTATCTAAATGTGATATGCTTCACATTCATTTCCTGCACATGTACGAAGGACAAAAGATGATTTAATGGACACACACTTAAGAAGTCTGGGATGTTGTAGCCTCTTTTCCACACTACTGTAGAAATCTGACATCTATACCCCGAAGGGGGCAGCTGTACATGCTAAGGGTTCATACACTGTATCAGTTTGTGTTTATTTCTATGTGTTTTCACATTAGAAGATAAATGTTTCTGTTCATGTATGTATTTAGTTATTTGTAAACAGTGCGTTAGTTTGTGATTACATGTGGGCATAGGTAATACCATAAAACTCAGAATGATACGCTAAAATATTATATTTAAACAACACAATGTTCTACATGTCCACTTACAAAACCAATAATAAAAAATAAAACAAAAATGTTGTGGAATTTGAAACCCAGGAGCTTACGCAGAGCAGCAATGCCTTCCAAACCGCTCGGGCACCGCTAACGTTTTATTCCTAGGTGCTTTTGATTGTGACCATTACGTTTACAGGCAAACCGCCCACTGCAGTGTGCACTCGCTGCATGCGCGTTGTAAATACAGCGTTCACGAACATTCACAAAGTCGACCGACACGATCAATCTGGGGATGATTATTTTTTCCAAAAGATGTACGTATGTATTTTTTATCTTATTTCAACATGGCCGCCATCCATTTAAAGTACCGAGTCATAAAGTCAATGTTCTGAAAACACTTATTTTTATTTAAATACCCTATTTCAGATTCTCACTGCAGAATGCTGTTTATAAAGAACAAGTAGATATTGTACTGTTTGACATGCAGAGATGCGACAAGAGCTTACTCGGAAATTTCGGATCTTTAAAAAAGATGGAGCACCCCCTCATCTGGTGTTGGATGTAAGATTACTTCAACCGAAGAATTCCCAACAGATGGACAGGCAGTCACGTTGACGCTCTTCAACTGTTTTTCAAGTCATAAGTTTACAAAACCAAAACAAGAAATTTCCAGGACCTGAAGAATCGCATTCGAAAAGAATGAGCAGCGATATCAGGCAACATGCCTTCAAAAGTCTTTCGGGCTGCATTCTAACGTTTGGAACAATGCTTTGTAATGGATGGCGGCCGTGTTGAATTAAGATAAAATTTGAATTTATACACATGTCTACGTGCAATATTAATTTAATTTACAACACATAAAAAGCAGTCAAACTTGTTCATGCTGTATACAGCTGGTTGCGTTCTTCGATCTTCAGTTCTCTCTTATTTATGGCTTCTAGTGTGTCCTCAGTCTATTCCTCTTCTCAAGAGTTTCCAAGTTTTTTTTTCTTCTCTATAATCCTAAGATGTTCAAACCATTCCAGTATCCTTTGATAGAATTTAACACAAAACTTATTCATCATTCTTTTAGTTTTTCATTTCATACGTGGTTATTTGCACTTTGTTTCAAATTATTCATTCCTATTTCCAAAATGCCTCTTGTGTTTTTACTTTATAATCCACATTTAACTACTATAAATTTGCATATGTTCCATTGAAATATTCCCAATTAGCATTTTTTTATGTATTTTAATATATTCTTATTCCTTCGTGTTCAATTTAAACACGATACTGATTTTCTGCGCTGCTCATGTCTGTTAAGTATTAATAATCGCTCCTAAACAATGCCAGCGATTTTAAAAGTTAATTTTACTAAATAAAACTATCCCAAAAATGTAAGCAACATTCCTGCTTATTGACAATGTTTGCATAAGCTTTCAGAATAACTCACCGTAGGTCAATGTATCAGTGCAAGTGAAATATAGAAATATACACATAGCATTTGGTACATTTAATTTTCTTAGAAGTACATCACAGCTGCAGTCTTTATTAACTCTGATGTGTTCCACTGAATACTTAAGATACATTTCTGCAAGGAAAGGGTGTCATTATGTAATCGCTGGGTGCAGGGCGTAACTGATTATTAAAGCGCGTGTTCAATTAGTTACCAGGAGCAAAGTTTCATTGAAGCTCATCTGATCACACCGATGCCAAATTCGTAAAAACGAGATGCAAGCCTAAAATACAAAAATGCTGCTATGAACATTCACGTGGTAACATGTGAATGTTAACTGCTTAGCTTTAAGCAATCAGATATTCATGACAATGCACTAGGAGAAAATGTGAAGCCTATTGGGATCATCAAGCAACATAAAACTACAAAGAATATTAATTAAGTTTATAGTACATTCCCACTGCCCCTCCAGTCCGATATTTGGGTAGCGCAGGGATATGGAATTATGCGACACATCGACTCTTTTAAATAAATTCTGAAAATGTTTATGCATATCTATTTGCTCAGATTATTCTTTCCAAATGTTTCCCAAAGAACTTGCCAAGTAATAGGCAAAGATAAAGAATCAAATCAGAGTAAACAAGATACGAAGTCTAAAGTTCTGTGATAATGCAAATAACGTCCCTGAACTACAGCAGAAAGGGATCACAGTTTAGTTTTTTTTTTTTTTTTTTTTGAATGTGTTTAACGTATGTTGTTACTACTGAGGCACCACAGGCGGTGGGCACTGATCGTATTTGAAATGAAATGATATATTCGGAAAGGATTTTTTAAGGAAGGAAACATTCCAGATATAAGTTTAGGGTACATCCCCGGCATTTGCCAAGTATGAGGACATAGGGAAACCTGGATAAAACCTTATTCATGGAGGACGGCCCCGGTGGTATTCGAACCCCAGACCTCCCGCTCACGAGTCCGCGCCTCAACGACCTCGGCCACCCGTGGCGATAGTTTCAGTGATGGCATACGCAAATATTCTAAGGGCCAGTTTCATCAACAGGTTTGTTAACATTATGTTAATACTCCTGCATTACACCAAGCTTTTCCAGCATAATGTTAGTTATCCTTGATACGGTCCCCGAGTATTGCAAATAGCACGGATCGAGAAGGCATTGTCATAAACGAAAGACTTTTGAACGCACTCCAATGTACTTTTGTTTCCATAAAGTAATCGAAACATGCAAGGAATATTAAAAAAAGCAGAGGCACAAAGATGTTCTAACCTCTCTTGTATTTCATCCACAATCCTATAACGGCTTTTTTTCACATTCTGTACCGTAGTATAAAGTGATCTTTTGCGTAAAAATTTCAAAGTAACTGTTTGAATGACTTAATATATCCAAATATAGAATTTCGAATCTACAGCTGGGTGTACGGCTGCCGTTTTCGAACTGTTATTAGTTGATAAACTTTTAACACTAGGGAAAGGTGCTATTAACTTTACAAGAAGTTTAACACTTTTTTAAAGTTAACATTGGTTGATGAAATAACATTTTTATTAATTTGAATGTTAAAACAGTCGTAACGCCATGTTAACTTTTAACATCTGTTTATGAAATCGACCCTAAGAGTAGTTCTCACTAGGAGCAAAATGGCGCACCATCATCTGTTTCCTTTGTGAGGTAGAAGTGGAACTCCTTTGTTAACGTACGGTGAATGTTGAACTGCTTTATTCAGAATATTTTAGTTTTTAGTATTCAAGAGTATGTTCACTGCCGCAAAGTGGTGTCTTGTTATTTCTGGAGCAGCTGGCTTCCTTTAAGTTTCCAGCAGAAGGGGAGAAAAACCGATCTGTTAATACAAGGGAGCTACGTTGCTCCGTAAAAAGCGAGCGCACCAGTCTTGTTTTCTGCTAACAACAGCACCATCTTTCCGAAGAAAAACAACACTGCACGAATCAGCATTTTTATACGTGGCTTGCTGTGGATTAGGTGAAACTGAAGAACTGAAGTTCGATGCGAGGTATATCTCCAGGAAGTAATGATAAAAGTGTGCGGCAAGGTCAGTGACCTGATGATAGTTGCATGTCGTGCATCGGAAACACCAAAGAGATGTGCGGTTTGAGGTCAAGGGGAATGACCTGGTTCCTAATCCGTCAAAAGAAAATCCGGGAAAGCTGATACTTGTACCAAGTGGCCTTGAGATGTTACCCCCGCCATATTCATCTAGGCTCACACTCTGGTCCAAAATGCAAATCTAGCGCAATATACGAGATTACATTGCTATTTCGTTTTTATGAAACTGTTTATTTCATTTTATATTAATTGCATATAATTATAAAATAAGCACTTAGGGGCTGTAAACAAAGTAAGAAAAAGAATAATTTTATACTTACGCAACAAATGGGGTGTTGAATAAAAATATGAAACAAAGTATAAAAAGTTTATTTTACTCTCCCACATTCTCCAGGCCTAATTACAAGCTGGGATCCTTATACCAATCACAAGAATAATTATTTTTATCACTGGAACCATCTTATCATTGGACGTTTTTGGATCCCATGAGAATCATATGTAAGCTCATTTAAATTACATGGCTCCTCTGCGGGTCATTCTTAAGGATTCCTTGAAAAGTTGTGCAGCATGTGTTACCTGAAGAACTAAGAGAAACACAATCATCAAATGTCAAGTTCCTCCTCAGAGTGCATTGGGCTCGAGGATTTGGCTCGTCGCAGTTTCTGTTCAGCAAAGATTGTACTTTCCTGGCTGGTTTAGTTGAGGTCTGTTTGACGTTTTGTCTATCTAAAGATAATTCTTATTGTAATCATTTTAGATCGAAGAAATTAACATTTCTTTGTTCTGTGGCTTTTTAAAACCTTTTTCATCTTATATTTCCTTGAGAAATTAAACGTTTTATCCTTTTAAACCATTTTTATCTAAATAAGCTTTAGTTTTTAAAACATAAAATACAGGTTGATTTAATCTCCACTCTTGCATTCAGAAGAATATGAAGTAAATCCGCCTAATTGGGCTAAGGAGGCCTGAGGAAACAGCGTGATTTCATCAAACAGCTACATAATATGATCAAGTTAAAAACAATAGGCAAGTATCAGCCAAAATGATTTCATAAACTAAAGTATGTGAAATAATTTTGGCATAGCGTCAATCGCCACTTAGTTCATAGTTAATTTTTTTAACTATTTTTCAATGGTTTTTTTGTATGATCCCAAACCTTTATAAATTGAGCCAAAAAGCGAAATAATATTATCAATACATTTTTAAACCATTTTCATTGGTTTTTGTATGAACCCAAACCTTTGTAAATTAAGCCAAAAAGCGAACTAATAATAGCAATATATGTAAAAACAAACTGCAATCGCTGCGCTGTACAGTCCAGGCAAAGACCTTAAAGTAACTGAAAGTTCGCTCACGAAGCTTTATGTATGAGATAACTCAGATATCTATGAACAAGTTATTGATGGTAAATATTTCAAATGGATGAAGTAATGAAATTTTGACTAATGTCTCGCTAGATGTGAATTTTCGCTCTCTATGTCTCGCCTGTAATGAGAAGTGCTCGATTTTCCTGAGTCTTAGCCACAGTTCTTGGGTTTTTATTGGTTAAGTAATCAGGGATGATTTTAAATATTAAGATTGAGAAATATCAGCTTATGTACTACGATAAGTGTTAACAAGACAGTGAAGGAGGCGTTCTTTGAAGGGTAATTCTGTCAAGGTAAAAAAGAATTAAAAAGGGGAAATTTGTCACATGTCTTTAAAATAGTATAAAGATAACTCGGGAATTATGGGCAATGAATTCACGCGAGTATTTATCTCAAAGGAAGGCTATCTATTCAATATCGCTCGTGTTTCATAAATCTAGTAATATACAGTTTGATTTATAAATTTATTACCAGCAAACTGTTTTAATTAAGGCCCCTTTAGACCACAATTCATGTTGCTTATCACCATTTAATGTGAATGTAGCATTGAAATCAGTTTGAACTGTTCATTACAAGCAACAAGATTACCGTGTCCCTTTTTAAAAGGATGATGGGACACGAACACTGTATTTCTGCTCGGTATGTTGCCATGATGGAAAATGATTTGCACGCGAACTCAGAAATTTCCACAACTCAACTGATTTCAGCAAACCGTCACACACAACATGAAAATCAATGACAGCTGTACTACAACAGCATGGTTTCAAAAAAATTGTGACATTTCATAGCCTTTAAAATTCATTATCTAACAGCTTGCAATTTCTTCTTGTGGGATCACCTTAAGAGCAAGCCATAGTGGAACTGCAACGACTGAAGAACTGTAGCAAGGATCCGAGAGTTGAAATATTATGTCGAGTCATGCAAAAGGTCTCTTCGAGACTATAGGCATGTTTGCGCAAAGTTGGTAGTTATTTATCGGTTGTAATGTTAAAGAATAATCATCAATAGCGTACTTTGTGCTATTAATAAGTAGAAGTAAATGTAATTAAAGTATTTATTCTCTTCCATATATCTCCGTTGCAAACTTTCATCTTGTACATATCTGAGCATTTTTCATCGTTACCACGTATTCGTTTTACTTGTTTATAATTTTAAAATTATAAAAACATTTTACAGCTTAGAAGTAGGATGAGGGTGCCTTTTCTGAGCTAGGCTTGTTGAGATAATACAGGTATAAGGTAACCAATGAGCCAAGACTTGCTCAACACGAGGCTCACATTCAGTTTCTCAAACGCTCAAGTAATGCTAGCAGTGGTGCATTTGCGACTTTGTTGGCCGAAACGACTTGTGAAGTTGCTGTATCTAAGGTAAAGTGGTGAAATTCTTTTAAATCTGTCAAGGGCTTCACCAAAACCTGCCACCCTCTCTAATTCAAGAACTAATGGGGAACAACTGGTGTTGAAATTACATAATCGCTAATAGAGCATAGCGTTTCGGTCATGCTTCACGACCCTTAGCCAGCGAAGTGAATAATGGAATGTGGCTTAGTGCTTTCCGGCTATGATTGAAAGCTGATAGTCCTCAACACCAATTATCGTGTTTGTTTTATTTAACCATTAACGCCCTATGCAGCTCTTGAGTGCTCAGGATCGGATGGCTGTTCTCGTGTCAAGGAAAGCTTTTGTAAACCTGGCATACATTTTGATAAAAGGGGTTTTGTTTATTTTTATTTATTTGGTTTATTTACCGATTGTCTTTTGTCTTTTAACATCTCAGGGCATCAGCGCCCCATTCAATTCAGGGCGTGAAACTGCCGGTAAAGAGGTCTTTACCTTCAGGCTTGAGATTCTTTTTCGTGCCGTAAATCTACGACACGGAACCCACGGCTTTACTTCCCTTCCGAAGGAAGCCATGCTTAGGATTTTTACGCCCGGAAAAATCCATCGATTCTGGCCGTGTTTGAGCCTGCGATCTTGGGTTTAGGAGGCAAGTATGGTTACCACCACACAACCAGGACCGACAACATTGTCTTAATATCGTTTGTTGTTGTGGTAGTTTTATTTTTTTAACCCTGTGTAATGTTTATAATTTATAATTTGTTCTCAACATGAAAAGCGTTTATCTTATTTTAAACATGCCTGTTGTTGCTACTGAGCTCATTTTTGAGTAAAGTCTTGTAATTACTACGAATGTAACATTCTGTTTTATTATTGAACCTTTGCCTTTTCAAATATAAAAATGTGTAAGTATAATTAGAGTTCTAAATTTGTGCCACCTGTTCCATTGTTACTGTTTGAGTTTGTTTGGCAGGAAACAAAGATAGGCATGGCAGCTTGCCCAGCTCCAGTGCTTTCGGATCGGTCGGTAAACCCGTCAGTCGTCGCCGGTAACGAATCAGTGCTGACTCACTGAGCTGCCCGGCTCGTGGTGGCAGTGCTGAGCATGCAAAATGCAGTAGTTCATTATCACAAGCACATGTTACATTGCATGATCGATAACGTGGGGCTGCCTCAATATGCTATGCACGTTCAGCTCTGTTATGTCCTTCAGTGACGTATTTTTGACATCTCTTCTATAAATTTGTTATTGTGCCGACCAGGATTGTTCCAAGTTACCTGGACCTGCTGTCTGATGTATAAAAAGCTGGTAACATGACTGGAATGATGCAGTGGCTGGAGCTATGCAGTAGTGTGCGATGCTAAATATACTTTCTTAATGCACGAAGTGATGTAACAAAGGGGGATGCCAACTGTTTAGATGCGGTGCTACTAAACAAGCTGCTGCTTCCCGAAATGACGGAGTTGTTTCATAAGTTATTTTTGTAGGCCAGAACACCCGTGACGATCGAAATATGAGTTCCTTGGTTGCTGTCATGAAGGGAAAACGATTGTTTATACCTCTCCCTCATCTAGAGGTTCCTAAACTTAAACGTTCATGCAGGTGTCGTTTTAATAGCTGAACACGCATGCATGAACATTACCACGGTCTTTTCATTAAAGCTATAAGACTGGGATAACAAAAGAAGAATTCTGAGCGTAAGTTGCAATCCGAACGCTTTGACAGATGTAGTAGTAGCAGGAGTGTATCACAGTGGCACCAATAAGTAAAATTTAAACAGACGAACGGGTCCAACTCGAGTATGTGCTTTTATAATAAGCTATATCTTTTTATATAATGCAAGATATTATATATTTTATAATGAGCTATAAAACAAACATATATTAAACATAAAATTGAAAATTAAAATAGAACAAAATAAAAAGAAAAACAAGTTAAAAATGCATACACAAAAAATAAAAAGAAGTCACATTAAGAATGACACATATACAACTGGATCCAATCAATTTGTTTCCCATCTCCTCTCCGGTTATTACCAACCTGAGCACCGCCACGGGTGGCTGAAGGCGCTAAGGCAGATCTGGGGTACGATTCCCAACAGGACCGTCCTCCCTGACTGAGGTTTTTCCAGGTTTTCCTCAGTCCTCATAAATGGAAAATGCCAGGGAGCTACCCTAAAACGCTTTCTGAAAAAAAAAAAACCTTTCCCAATTTATCATTTCATCTCATGTATCATTAGTGTCCACCGCCTGTGATGCCTCGGTAGTTAAAACGGACGTTAAACACCATTCCTAAAAAAATCCAAATTAACCTGAGCAGTTTCACATTCATTAGAAATTTACTCAATCACGTCTCTTCTTCCTTGCCTGCCAGCAGAGCCCAACATAACCATATCTCTCTGTTCGATCCCGTAAACGAGTTGGTAGATACTTTTCCCTCTATTTTTCCGTGATTCCCTTTGCTTATAGCCGAGACAAATTTTCCACGCATAGTCGTCGGTAAACTTAATCACCCAGGGTGCCTCTAATCTGAGCTACGCGAGCCCCTATCTAGTGAGTTTGTCTCCTTTGTTGATGTACTGCTGCATTCCCCATTCAGATTTTAACCCCGATTTTATCTCCAAAAAGATTATCTCTCTGCATCGGAATTGTTGCTGCATATCCATATTCCTCAAGCGGTTCTTAAACTTCCTCCATACGCTCTTTTTATTAGCCTGGCCCGTTCGGCAAATTTGAGCTTTTCACGGTATGTCTACATGATGGTCCACATACTTTTACAAACTAATATCTCCTAAAGAGAACTCCTTAACCATGGATCGCTGGTTCAATACCGGCCAGGGTCGATAGCGTTAAAATCCTAAGTATGGCTTCCTTCGGAAGGGAAGTAAAGCCGTGAGTTCCGTGTCGTACATTTACGGCATATAAAAGAACCTCAAGCCTGAAAGAAGATGCCTCTGAGCAAAATTTATCGGTTTCATGCCCTAAATTGAATAGGACGCTTATGACATGAAATGTTGAGCATTCGCAAATAAGCCAAATCAGCTCTTAAATGGAAGAATATAACTGCTCACTTTTATTAGACTGCTCGGATGAAGGAGTCTTCAGGACAAATTAATTGGCCCCGTCATATGGCTACGGGAGATCACCTTATAATTTTAAGCAAACTTTTTATATATTCAGATTGGCCTAAACATTTTCCCTTCTAAAGTGAAATTTTGAGAAGTTACAGAGACTAGAAATAGCATTAGAGTTTCATTACATTTTGTGATTCTGAAAATTGAACATTGGAAATAAAGGAGAAAATAACATTTGAACATCCAATTTCAAAATCACCTAATATATTAAAAACCTTTAGCAAATTTGATAGTTTAGAACTCAGCCACGGAAACATGTTACAATTTGAAGAGGAGTGAAGAATGCTTTAATACTGGGCGAATAGATATTATCGACTTGCATGCGAAATTCATACGGCTGGAACTAGTCTACCTAAGTGCGGAATGTGAAGAACAAGTAGCGCATGACAAAGTCAAAAGTGAATGATAAGTATGCTATTAGTGTTCTTGTATTTGTGAAACTACAGATTAGCCAGAGACAGAGGGATCGGCCGCACTGAGATACAATGAACAATAAAGTGTTTATCACACGAGTTGGATGGGAATTCACACAAAGAAATTACCAGCTGCGCGTAGTACTTTGTGAATGGCTGCATGATGCAATTGCAGAAAGTTGTTCAGTACTGAGCAACATATTCTGGTGCGGCAAATTAGTCGGAAACCGAACATATTAATAAACACATGCATTACTGGGCATCTGAAAACTATAAATAAGTCTGATAATTTCTAAGCACTAAAAGCAGAATGAGGAGAAATGAAGTTATATTGATATTGGATTGTAGACGACAAATGGGAGTGGTACGGTAGGTTATTAGTTACAAACCAACCGCTCCCCTTAGTTTTGCTTACCTGCCGAACAATGACTCATAGCTTGCTTTGTGTTTGGGTGTACCTAACTTGGTGTTGTGTGGTTAAGATTCCCGATGTCTAATGATAACTGTATTCAGCACCTACAAACAAATAGAAATAAAGCAACGAATATTTTAATTTGGCAATATGTTTGTTACCAAATGTTGAGAAAGCCTCCGAAAAAGAATTACAAAGTGTTTATATTAACAATGAATAAAATGGTGAAAAGCAACGACTTTATTTATTGTTTATATCTTTATCTCGTATGCCTCATTTCAAACACATGTCACTTCTCAAAATTTCATTTTAGGGGAAAAAAAATGTTTTAAGTAAAATTGTGTGTTGAGGAAAATCAGAATATTTAAAACATGTCCATAATACCATGTTAAAGTTGTGCCCCCGGAGTCACATGAAGTTATATCATAGAGACCTTTTCCATGAAACATTTAGAAAAATTCCGCAGTTAGTTATACTGTTTCATTTAAGAGATATTAGCTTGTAACACCTTTTGCTCGCCACTTGTATGTATATGAATTATTTACTGCAAATTGTCACGTGTCAAGAGACAGTATACAAGATACTATCATAACAATCACTAAGTACATTATAAATAGGGGCAAATTATAACTTCAGTAATTCAGTTTCTCCCTAAAGATTTTAAACATCGCGAGGATTGTGTTGAAAAAACTTGTTGCACATAGTTCGTTACACTTTGAGATAGTGTGCTTTAAAAGTATTTGTCCTTCCTTATATATTTTTACTTTTCTTCTTTTAATATCCCAAACTTAAAGATTTTTCTAACCAATTTTAAATACTACCGCAAGCCTTGGATCCCGTGTATGACTTAATGTCAGGTGTGTGCATACGAACATTCCCTTTCCAATGTGTTATCTTGATCTATCCCCAATTTGTCGCTTTACATTGAAGTATCGATTTGCTTCAGTGTGTTCGGACCCCAGATCCCACGCTGTTTTGCCGAATTTTCCATTATTTGGGAACATAAGTAAATGCAGGCAATTTTCCTTATATTCGAGCGCGCTTCTTTAATATATATTATGAAAAATGTGTTTCCTTCCAAATTTTACTTATTATTAAAGTAGACCGGGGTTGAATAGCTTAATATTCTCAAGAGGCTTTTTTGCAAATATAAAGAACAGAAGACTGCTACTCATAATGTACATGAAAATAAAATTGTGCGCTAATGATGATAAGAAGCAAAATGAGCATAAATTTAGATGTATAAAGTTTAAATTCTTCTCCCTTCAGCAATCCATGGAAGCCTGTAGCCACAATGAACACTGATCCAAAAACTGAATAAAATTGATACAAAGTTAAAACAGTTCATCAGTTAATAAGGAAACATTCTATACGTAAAGTTGTTACAAACGGCTTACTTCAAGTTGATTCGATGATGTTAAGAAGCTTATACCGGGCGTTAATGAATTATCACAATGTTAGAGAATGTAGGTCTTAGACAAGAAATTTGAGATGAGAATCTATGGTACACGAATTAAAGTAATGGCGATAACGTTTTGAAATTAGACGTCCATAAGTCAGTATTAAAGTGAGATGGAGTAAAATTGCATAGATATCTTGAAACCTGTTTCACAAGCGAGAAAATGCCGAATTTTCAGTATCCCATCATCAGCTTTTAAAATATTTAGTGCTATAAAATGAATAGTACGGCATTATACAAAGTTTAACGTGGTTGCTTTTTATTATAGCTTAGTCTAGAGGGAACTATTTACATACTGTGTGTGGTCTAATGAATAAGAAAATAAAATTTGATTTTAAATATCATATATTCGGATCCTGCGAAGGTATTTATGTTTATGTTTAACTATGCTCATAAGATGTAAAAAAACACCTCGTTAACAATAATCCACTTTACTTTACGCCAGTGTCCTACCGAACACGCTGCACTGTCCATTAATATGTGGCATCATTTCGAATGGATGCCTCATTACTTAGTAGCTTACTAGTGTTTCAGAATCTTAATGCCACTACTTTGATACATGAACGGGCAGACTATAGATTCCTTATCTCTCAAAGTGTTTATCTACAGTCTCTGAAGTTATTTCGGTTATTTCATTAATACTCGGTAAGCCTTGAAGTATTGAAGAAAAATGTGGGATCTTAGTTGAGATTTACCAAGCCTACATTTTTAAATACATGTTATCATCCCGGTTATAGTAGTACCATACCGAATAGAAGATTTGGTGTGCTGACTCACTTGTCACACATGGAATCGCCGCAGCAGCGCTAGTGTCGTCCTTACACCAGTCACGCCTTCTTTCACTAACGGCAGCGGAGAAGACTGAGCCCAATTCCATTTAACTAATATAGGGATAATTACCGTGTGGTTCATATCGGCTCCCCCCCCTTTTTGTTTTGAATTTTCTAAATTTATCTACACTTTTCTTACTATAATAAATATTACCTATTTTAGGGAGGACAACGCATAGGTTGCAATCTTACTTTTATTTCATGTACATTGCAAATTTACGTCAGGTTAGGTATGTTTGGGTTAGGTTAGATTTAAAAAAATTTCAAAAGTTATACTGTTAACCCATAAGCTGCAAATTTTAGTTAGGTTTGGTTTAAAAAATTGCTAGTCTTCTGTGAAGCATAGGTTGCAAATCTAGGTTTAGTTAGATTAGGTTAGGGTAAAAAATTCCTAAAACTTATGTTAAAAGCGTATGCCTTTTCCCGTATCACTTATTTCCTTTACGTTTTACATTGCTACGTTTCAGTCTTCCATTTAATTTCGCTACATACTGCATGTGATAATATCCTAAAAAGTTACTTTTTTGCATTCCATTGCTTGTTTCTGTGCGTTACGACTGTTATATACGCCTGTATTTGTTGATTCGCTCTAAAACTTTTCCGCATCGATACAGTCGTTCCTTGCAATTGGGCTCGGTTTTCTTCGCTGCCGTTCGTGAAGGGAGGCGCGGTTGATGCAAGGACCATTTTAGCTGTAAGGGCAAGTGTCTACTCTAGCCAGGTAATCGACTATATTAAGCAGGTAACTGACTATTTTAAGCATGTGAGTAAGAACGGACTGCGTTATTAGAACAATGTTAAATAATACACACACTTTTTTACTTGTAAAAGACTGTTTATTGCTGAAATTGTTAGTAGGATATCTGTAGTACCTACTTACATAGTTTAATATCTCTTGGTTCTTTACACGCTATAGGAGACATGTTTTGTCTTAGTGCTGTGCTAGAAAAATGTTCTAGCGAGTCAGTCCATGCAGGTTGTTCACTGATGCCTCTTGTGCTGTGCACAAGCCATGTCTGGAAAAAAAAACTTTAAACAAAAACAAGTGAATAACCGAAGAAAGAGGGAGTAATAAAAATAAGGCAAATCATACACTACTTCTAAAGGAACCAAAATAACAGAAATATGCTTAGTTTTGATAATAAAATGTTTCATTAAACATAACACGCCTTAAGATTATCAACAATCCAACATCCGGTCATTTTGGGATATGGGTTATAAAATTCAACAAGATTTATTTTTGTCTTCTTGTCTAGAAAGAGTTGATCCGGAAACGACGTCCATTCAGTGCTCTAGAAATAAGAACAAGTCGAGGGAGGTAAAAAATTTGATGTCTGCCCTTCTTTTCTTTCAAGTCGTAAAAGGGTTACGAACTGTTTAAAACAGGATGTTCTTAGACCTTGCGCTTAATGACGAGGGTACACACTTAAATGAGTAATGCTGTGTGGGAGCCTCTCTTACAGCACCTCAGCAGTTTACTCCACATAAACTTCACATTATGAATGAAATAATTTGACAATAAAATCACTGTACAACGAAGAGAAGACAGGAGATGCTCTGAAGCTAACAGTAGGTATAATAAGTTCTTCTGAGAAAACGGCGAGGTCTCCATTCGTTATGCACACGCAGATGTTTGCGACTACTTTACTAAATGAGACCTGACGTGGAAGACCAATAAAAATAGCATTTAAGATATTACAGCATCAGAAAAACATAGCACCATATCATTCTCTAAAAAGGAGGAAAATAGAAAACTCTGAAGCACACTGCATAGAATTCGATTTTGCTCAAAATCTGCTGTTACTGTCCATGTCAGTTTATAAGGGTCTTCTATGTTTTGTATTTTTAATGTACATATACATAATACTAATTGTTGTAGTTCTAGAGACAGAAGGTAGAAAAATGGCAGGCTCCATCTACTCTTCTAGAACTCGTGAAAACACGCGAATTTAACGAATCTTTTTTCTAAAGCTCCTACAGATCACAACCAAAAGTGCAAATTCCTAACATTTCGTTCTTGGATTTCAAAAATTTACAAAGAAATGCTGCCCATTTTCCTTGTAAGGAGTCATAGCTATAACCAGTGTGATAGGAACGAAAACGTTGTAAAAATATCAATCATTGGACTGTTTTCAAGCAATTTCGTTTTGCCGCCAAAATTCCCATCTATTTAAAGCATTATGGGATACCTCTGTACTGAAAGAGTCTGCTCTTCTCCTGCCTTTGATTTTGGGGCAAAAAAAAAAAAAACCCCACTGTAAACTAAGTGTATCCGTCATGATGCATAAATACCAAGATTCTGTATAGTCCATGTGGTGAAGTCTCAGCTCCAGCCAAGTACTTAATCACTTTTATTCACTTAAACGTTTAGAAGACCCCGGTGGAATTACTGACAAAGAATGCCAGTTTAAATAAACTAAAATGAAGCCAGTACCTATAAACCCTTTCAAAGAAAAGAACGTAAGATGTCTCTAAACAGTTTTGCATGATGGACAGATATGGTTTGATGCAATGTTTGAGCATCACCAGCAGCAGAAGACACTTCTAATGAAGCACATAAACAAAGAGAAGTAAATTAATAAATCTTGGAAATATTAAATCATGTAGTTTTGTTATTTTCATTAGGATATGTTGTTAGGCACATATAATAAACTGAAAAGAGAAATGATTAAGAAACGGGCATAACTGATGTAATAATAATAATAATAATAATAATAATAATAATAATAATAATAATAATAATAATAATATTAATATGATCTTCAATAAAGTAAATTTTGAAAAAGTTTAAAAGTTTATTAATTGAAGAGGCATTATCGCAATAAAAGCGTATAACAAGCTTCACAATTGTTATTGCCGAACTGGGATGCTATTTTACAATAGTTCATTACATTTATTCTAGAATGATGATGCGCTCCTGAATAATGCGATCAGCATAGCAACTTTATTAATATTTAAATTACATGTTCTTGAAAACACAATTTTTCGTTATAAGTCCTTCTTTAGGCCATCATCAATTTTACATTCAAGATCTCTTTATTGGACATTTTAATACTTTAAATGCACAATTACATAGTTTCACGTACGTTCAGTGAGAAAAGATCAAGTGGTAAATCATTTATAATGGTTGTTGTAATGAAATGTTCAACTGAACAAAAAGGTTATAACATTTAGTCAAATATATACCTTGCACCCCGTAATAAAAATAGTACCAACTTCCATAGCAAATATAAATTGAGGTGGCTAAAAGTACAAAATGTCATCAACTACGTTATTTTAAAAGATGAAGTTACTTACTCACCAGGCTAGGTGGATGAAACCCTGGAAAATTTTCGGGCTGGCTTTGCGAGACTTAATTGTTGATGTAAAATATTTCAGGAAGGTACGGAATATATGAGGCACTGCTCCTGGTTTCAATTTCGAACACGCTTTGTTATCTTCCATTTTTAAAGAATCTGTTTTTATGGTTAATTCTTTGCTGAAGTCCAAATCACAAACTCTATTTTTTTCTACGTTGGCCATCTTTCCGTGCAAACATCTTAGCCCACTTTAAAAAATTATTTTTTGTTCTCAAGTGTCCTTAAAAACGCTTATTATTAGCGTTTCTACTGCAACCTAAATTATAACTCGCCATGTCGACTGTGTAATAACCGAAGCAACCTCTCTTAGCAAAATGAATTAGTCTGTCCTCTTCCTACCACTTACGATACTCGAGAATTTAACGGAACTGAAATTACTACACCTACACATCTCTTAGGTTACATGTTGTATGCAAGATAACTGTTGTTGTAATATCTTAAATGTACCATTATTATACGATTATGCATTTGAATGTATTCTCTTCAACAAAACCAGGTTTCACAGTAAATACTAATTCACAGTAATTTAATGCACGTACCGAAGAAAGATATCAGTTACAAAACTGTACCACCTCGAGCAACACTGGTAAGGTTTTCAGCTCTCAGCACAATTAAAGTCCACCACCTATCTGAAGCCAGCTCACTCTCTTTTTTCCATGCTGTGGGTTAAAATGGTGCATTCTATTGGAAGTGTAGATAGCGGAAGAGGCATGTAAAACTTAAACTGTATAGAGGCTTATAAACTGCAGTACGATAACTAGAGGTTGCGTTGCAAATATTTTTTAAAAAATTAATTAATTACATTAATGATTTGGGAGGTAAAAAGTGGCAGAGTATTCGAAATACATTTTAATAGAGGGAATTGTTGCATTTTTTGATTTAATAAAGATAATTTTAACGTAAGAATAGATACATTTTGTAACATACAATTAAAAATTAATATCTAAAAATATAAAAACACGTTAAAAAGTTTATCAAAGTTTATATGTTTTCCATGAAGTAATTTCGTTACAACAAAAATAAGTTAATAAAGTACAACTTTCAAATGCGACTACTCTTATCCGATATTAGACATTTCTGAAAAAAAATCATTTTTGAGCACTAATATTTTGATTTTGTATTCATGCAGTTATCAATATTGGATATTCTCTTGTGTGCATTTTTACATTTTTTGCAATTATATTTGAGAATAATGATGTTCGTTATATAAAATTAGATTGCAGCAGCTCATTGATCTGTTGTTGTCAGCTGTTAAAACCCGGAAGTGACGCTATATTCTGTTTCATCTTGAAGCACACACCTGCAGAGACTTGTAACAACTTAAGTAAGCCTATGGTGAACATAAACTGCCGTTTGTATCAGTTCAATGAAAGCATTTCCACTGTTAAGCAGTTAGGGAGTACAGCTGTTATGGCCGTCCATGCAGATCGGTGGATAACGGTACATCTCTAAAGTCCTGGGAATTTCAACCTGCAGTGCCTTTACAATATGACCTGGGTTTGTGTCCAATGTGTGATTCCGGAGCAAAAGGGTATGAGAATGGACACATGTCGCGAATTACTGCGTCTAGAATCAATTATCACCCGTGATGAGCTACACTGTGATCCAAAAGGGAAACAAGCCAGCACAGTTTGAAAATCATGCTCTCTTAACACCAAGAAAGAAAATATTTCATCTACAGGAAAGATAATAGTGATTTCCTTGTATGACTGAAAGAGAACATGAACTTCCCCAAAGAGTAATTTAAGTCAGTTGTAGATTATAGTAAAATGGCACAATTTCATCTTGATAACGCGAGACCCCATGTGGCAAACACTGGGGTGGAATGTTTGGCTAAATTTAAAATAAGATTTGTATCACTCCTACAGCCCTAATCCAGCCCCACATTTTTCTAATGCCTAACATTGAAAAAAAAAAAAAAAGTCATGCGATTATTGATTTGACAGCGCAAAGCAGTGCTAAGAGATGCGAGACAACTTTGAAGGACATCACAAAAGGATGGCTTACGGTTTGAAGACTGGTAGGAAGTACGAGGACTGGAGTAACGTAGGCTATAAATAACACTATTCAATTGAAGCAGTAATAAGTTTATTTGTTTCTTTAGATTGGCTGGGAGAAGCTGCACCGAAAACTACTGTTTAACTTCCCAATTATTTTTAAAAGTAGGAAAGTATACACATTTTTAAGATAAAAACTTAAAACATTAAGGATCATAATATTAGTGGTGTATGGCGTGTTTTTAGCTTAGAAGATGGATTATGCTTTATGGATAGCATCCTGTGTGCGTGTAACTTGTACCTAGCCTGGTGATTATGGGAATGTTTCATTTTCACACAAGCGGAACCCAAATTCCATAACCAATAAACATTTCTGCACATTGTAATCATTAGGAACTCTGAATCGCCACATTCCGAAATGAGGGGCAGCACATTCCCTTCACTTCTGCAGATTGAGAGGCCTTGTGAGAACAAAGGTGAATTGGATCCCAACTTTGTTGCAGCGGAATGCCTACCAAATAGTCATTAATCATCCACGATGTAATATTTCAAGCCCGTGGCAGAAAAAGGGCACTGTAATGTATCCTAAGCTTGTGATGACTGAAAAATCTAAGTCCCAAGTAAATTTTTGGGTGATGAAAGTAGCATATAGATATTTTTGGTAACATTTGAAACAAATCTCCTTAGTCGACGCAAATATGAACGCCGATTTGTAATCTTTAACTGTGAAATTAACGCTTTAAGCAAAAGACGTTGATTACGGATATTTAAGAAGAATTATGCAAGTAGGCAACGAGTGGCCGAGACAAATACACGTGAAACATGGAATTACCAGGCAAAAACAATAAACTTAAAAACTAATTTGGGGACTTGACATCTTCATAAGAATAGTAGAGAATTTCTCTTTCACACAGTTCATCTAGATGACAATTTGAAAACTCGGATGAAGTCGGACTTTGTAATTTGCTTGGAAGTGGAAAACGCAGTTAAAGTAAAGAAATACAGTAGTGATCATGGAAGTTACATCACCTTGAGAAAATTGGTCATTTGGATTTTAACCAAATAGGAATGGCACATTTAATTGTGCTCTTTATTATTGATAAATGTTTACTGCATCATTTACATTATTGAATAAAAAGGCCGTTCACGAGCCTTGTGTTTCCAATTCACAGTTTTCAGTTAGTGTTAACACAATGCAGAAAGAGTGTAGTTATTGCTTTGAGTTCAAGAAGGCTATTCCACCCGTGAAACTACTAGTCGAGTACAGTGGCTGCTCGTGGTCCCTGTAGAAGAATGGTTCAGGGGCACACCCCAGTGGCGTGGGGGAAGGTCTCTTTTATCAAGTCTTATATTCCTCCCCGACATTCTCTTATAACTGCAGCGTCATCGTAAGTTTGTGCTGTAAACCTTGTTTATATAAAAAATTTCTAATTCAGCTGTTAAAAGTGCGTCATTAGCCTTATGCGGCTCTTTCAGAAAGAGCAATGACTTATGAATCTTTAACTGGTTAACCGCCAGTAATATCGAAACAAGCTGTGACATGCATGTCATATCTGTCGTTTCGTCGACTTGCACAGGAACGTATTTTGCCTGCTCTATTCTCATGTCTATAAACAAGATACGTTTCTCACTTCGTGCGCTATCAGTCAAGATGTTTAAAAAAAAATGTGCAATGTTGCTGAGTAAGCTCCCATGACTTTCGATTGATGAGGTCGAACTTTCAATTAACAGTTAAAGTTAGACACGCAGATGGAGTTTTCAATAAACCGTTCACTTTATTCATCGTCACAAAGCAGATACGCTTTCAGTTATCACAGTGAAAGTCAACTGTTCACTGACAAAAGGTAAGGAAGTCAACCAATTTGAAACAAAGTGCATGTGTCAGTAACCCCTCAACATCTGGTTCCTATGAAAAGAGAGAATACCGAGCGCTGCGTGTGGGCCGTCTTCCTGCTGGTCCAAGAGAACACAGAAATAAGCAGGAGAAAGGCTAACCCATCTTAGAGGAAGAAAATATAAGTGCTTGTAAATCTTTGCTGGCCCATGAAGGTATAAGTTTAAAGTGTAACATTTTCCGGGCTGGCCCATGAACTTTCTTCTCAAACTCAGGACCGCACGCTACCACTATTACAGTACACATTTGGTTTATCTACGGACGCTCTTCAACATCCCAGGACATCAGCGTCCCATTCAATTCTGGGCGTGAAACGGCCAATAATTTTTACTTAGAGGCCTCTTCTTTCAGGCTTGAGTTTCTTTTTCGTGCCGTAAATCTACGACACGGGACTCATGGCTTTACTTCCCTTCCGAAGGAAGCCATACACGATTTTTACACCCGAAAAAAATCCATCCTAGCCGGGTTTGAACCCGCGGTCTTGGGTTTAGAAGGCAAGTAAGTTAACCGCTGCACCACCAGGACGGACTCTTCTACAGTAGAGAGGAAATAGGCTTATTGCGTAAGACACGAGTACAATTATGAACTAATCGATTATACGTCACGGTTTTTTTTATCTTCTTTGGAGATGGGGCGGGCCCAACTTTGTTATAAAATTGGAACTGGAAAAAGAACTATAAACGTATGCTAACATCGAATTTTGAAGCGACTTAACTTGAACAATAGATCTGCTGCATCCAGACTTAAAACATGAGTAGGAAAACACAGCGTTATTAAAGCTAATACAGTCACAGTAAGAAGGCGACTTTTAAAGGACTGAAAGGATGCCATCCATGAAAGAAAGAGTGAGCCAAGGAACATCTTAAATAGTAGAATAAAACTTATTTTTCTAATGAATCTAAATTTAATCCGAATGGCAGTATGTGAGAAGAAGAAAGGGCAAAGAATTCCATCCAAACTGTGTGACTGACGATTGGGGATGGACGTTCAGACACAGAATACGTGAAGTTAATTACGTGGACCTTATAGTCGTACATCAAGTTACAGTCTCTACACGTGATGTCTTTCATTTTTCATACGAACCTGCAGGAAAGGCACTGGACAAGCCTTGATGGAGAATTACCGTATCCTAGTTGTGTGTTACTGTTAGACGGTGCAATGGGGCACTGACGGCACCCTACAGCCAGCGTTCTGTAGTCCCATCTATGCGGTATTTTGGTGTCCATGCTCATGACTACTGTGAAGCACACTCATTGGCAATATATTTTATATAATGGAGCTGACTGACTGGACTTTGTAAAAGATACTATGAATAATACCTGGATGTACTAGCATATAGACTATTGGAAACCATCAATAATTCTTATGCAGTTAGTGATATATACATATATTTCGGGAGATTCGGCTCCCTGCCATCGAATAAACGTATTAAGTAAAATTTTCCGGTTCAGTATGTCAAAGTACACATTTGTGCATTGTTTCGCTACGCTTTTATCTTCTGTATCATGAATAAGTAAAACAAATAATGGCTCCTGGGGAACTCGATTAACGCATTTGTTACATTGCCAGGGGAATGTCCAATATGAATCCCATTGACCAAGTAGGAACTGTCATGGAAATTAAAAGTTAAAAAAAAACTATACGTATACTTCAGAAAAATACACTACTGGTTAAAATTGCAACGTCCTTAAGGAACGCTAATAATGTGTATGCATCGTCGAAAATACGACAGCAATCATAGCAGATGTTTGAATTTGATCAAGGGAGAATTGTAGCATACCATGAGTGCGGGATGACTTTCGAGAAATTGATGCCTGTTTTGGACGAAATGCATCCACGGCGAAACGATTATGAGATCAGTGAATCGAAGTAGGATGAGCACACAAACGTGAAGGATCCCAACGGCCCCGTCAAACAACGAAGGAGAAGATAGAAATTGCTATTACAAACATGTAAATGTGTTGCAATTTTAATAGCCAGCGGTATATTATCGAAGTGTAGTATCATGGACCTTCATTAGATGTAAAACAAAACGTACTCTTTCTATGCCTAATTAAATCAAAGTATTAACAATCTAATTTCTGTTAAATTCTATTGCAAATGGTAGAAAATGTGTAACATGATTTTTTTTTCAACAGCCAAAGTACTTACCTCATTTTTATCTACAAATTTGTTTCCCAAATTTTCATATTAAAATAAACTTTTGGGCACATTTACTCTTTACTTCACATAAATAAGCAATAAACTTCACTGATATCAGTTATTGTGGCTATATTCATTTCTTAATATAGGTAGCCATCCTTGTAAAATATTATTACATACCATAAATAGCATATGACAAGCACATTAAAAGTAAGGATGATGCAATTTGTATCAGCATTTCTATAAAATGAGTTGTGATAACGAATTCATGATAAAATACTTTTTTTCATGAAACAAGTAAAATTAAGGAAATGCACGGTATATCAGCAACATTATTGCTTAAATGATTCCAACACAATAAAATTTACATTTATAAGTCCCTAACATTCATATCAACCCCTTGGTCTTTGGGATTAACAATTCCATTCCGCTTAAGAGTGAAGTAATCCAGGCAATTTTTGTGTAGTTACAAATATCTTCTTAGCCACAGTGTCGCATAAAAGCTGAGAAACGTGAAATCCTCTGGGTTATTCGATTACTTTTATGAAATATCTCTTGTGTGATTCTTCAAAGGCTGCGTAGTATTCTATTACTTTGCATGGGCATGTTCTATCAGTATCAAGAAGTTTAAATGTTCAACACTGTTTAAACTTTGCTGACCTTCAGCGCAAAAGTTTTTTTTTCAATAATTACCAAATGTTAACTAATGGAAAGTTTTGTCTTACCCTTTGGAACTTCTAGAAGTTATAAAGTGTTCAATTAGCTTACATTTAAAAATATTTTTATCAAGCTTATCTGAACAACGCTCAGAGTTAGTCCTTGAACTGTTAGCGCGCACTTTTTGTTTTTCAAGTTTCTTATGTGCTAACCAAAAAAGGCTCTTTTTGCGAGGACAAGACACAGAGGAGCCACTATGACAATGTCACATCAGTTATAGGGTTATCAAACTATCTCCGGGGTTTTATCAGGGTCATTTCCTAATACATTTTCACAGTATATCTTTACAGTCCTTCAATATAATCTCTTTGCTTTTCAATGATAGAGTCCTAACGTTTGGAAAGCTGTGCTATTTCATTCAAAGCACTGCATATATTTACCTGTCGAATGGCACGGGTAACGATGGCAGAAAGGTCTTTCAGAGAAGGAAAACGACGTCCATTTTTTTATTTATTTTTTACGTCAAGTATGGTGGACTCATGTTCGAACTGTAGGGTGAATGAAATAGCACTTCCCCATCTATATTCGTGAAGTTTATTGGTCACAATATTCACGGTGTGCGGGCAAGCGTTGTCATGGAGGGTGTATGGCGCAGTCTTGAGCAAGTGTTGGGTGTCCGTGTATTATAAGGCTGCGTAATTATTATGCATTAATTACCTTAATATGGCACAACTCGTGTATTATGTTGCACAAAGTGGATTTATTTACCATTCGTACGTGCGTGCAGAATCGGCTCGTGATCTACGGAGATTGTTTCACGAGAGAATCCGTCAAGTTCAACTTCCTATTCGAAATTCGATTCACAGATTGGTAAATAAATTTTGTAAAGCTAGATGTGTTGTTGATAAAAGGCGTACACAGCCACGTAAATAACAATGAACATGCTCTGAAATTTTCTCCTAAAATCACTTCGTCTTTCTCAGCAAAAGGGAATTTCCTATTCCTCTGTTCCAGCGACTATAAAGCAACTGAAATTAAAATTGCTGAACTGCAAGAACTTAAACCGGGTGATCCTGCAACCAGGAGCAGATTTTGTAAATGGATTTTGAATACTGTGCATGATGGAGAAATGTTTTTTTGTGAAGAATCGTAGCTCCACCTAAATTGGTATGTTAAGTCGCATAATATCCGATACTGGAGTTCAGAAATACCTAACCTGCTTCACGAGAAACCCCTGCAGTACCAGCATTTGTGTATTATCTACAGTTTTTGAATGAAGTCACAATAATACACTGCTATAACATTTGTTCCACACATAAATATATCTTTAGTGATAATGTTTTATTGATGATGAAAACAAAGATCTCATTTGCTTGACCTTTGATTGTACTCCTGGAAAATTGTTGGTAGTGGGGATGAAGCTCTCCACTCGTTGGACTGGATATTAACTCCGGCTCATGTCTCTAATCCACCATTCATAAATAGCGACAATGGAACATAACAATGCTTTACGCAACTTCGGATCTTTGTTCGGCATGTTTGTAGTGTCCCTGCTTCTATTCAGCAGTCAAGGAGTGAGAGATCGATCGAGCGTACATTAATCTATTCTGTAAATCATTTGTCAAAATGCTATTGACGGTTGAATCTCCGTGACTTCTACAAGTTTCTCAAGATCCTCTTGAACAGCAGCTAAAAAGTTTACACTTTGTTTATTTGTCTTCCTAGTCTTGGGTCATCGATTCATCGTCTATACCGACATGACCAACACGAAAATGATTAGTCCAATGATGTACTACGGTCCACTGTGAGCTCAAGCTTCACTCAAAGCACTGGATTACTGGGGGGGGGGGGATTTAATCTCACAAAGTTTCGATATTAATGTATGATCTTTAATCTTCAACATCCACTCGACATAACTCCAATTCTAACTCTTGTTATCTATACACGCAATATGTTATGGACAAAATGTACAGCCATGCTACCTTTTCAAACTCTCGAGCACAACTGACTTAATTTTCAGTGTTTCAATCCGCAGAACTGCCAACTGTGCATTAGTTATGAAACTATCCTTGTAGAGAATATCCATATACACACTGATGAAGCTACGAGCGGTGTTCTAAAGTTCTCCGCCTGACTCAGGGATGTGAAGGTTGTCAAATTACAATGGTGGTTCTAACGTATCATCCTTTAGATGGCGCGCTGAAGTTTCAAATGAGTAAGTGTAGTCACTTGTTTTGACGATCGTATAAACAAACTAGTGTTAACATTTTCTAAAAATGAATATAACTGAAATATGGGCTGTAATAAAGTGCTTCGTTTTGAAGGGATTAACCCCAGCAAAAATACTAAAGGAGTTAGATTCCAAATTAAAGGATTCTTCCCCTTCGTTTTTGTAGGTTATGGTGAGGGCTACTGAATTTAAGGGTGGTCGTGGTGCCAAAACTACTACCGCCGACGAGATTGTGACAAAAATTTACAATGCCGTACTCACCGATTGAAGGCATGCGAGTTTGTTGAAATTGCGAAGACCTCGATAGGCCGTGTTCACTACATTTTACACGAAATTTTGGGTACGAGAAAGATTTCCGCTCCATGGGTGCCGCGTTTGTTAACAATGAACCAAAAACTCACTCGAAGAACATTTTGCAAGTGTTTAGGCTTGCTTAAACGCAATTTCAGCGAGTTTTCCCGACGTTTCATAACAGTAAGTGAAACATGAATTCATCACTACTTGCCAGACCGCCATGGGTGGCCAAGGTCATTAAGGCGCGGACTCGTGAGCGGGAGGTCTGGGGTTCGATTACCGCTACGACCGTCCTTCCTAACGGTTTTTTTCAGGGCTTCCTCAGTCCTCAAAAATGGCAAATGCCGAAGTACTCTAATCGTAGACCTGGAGCGATTCCTTCCTTTAAAAATTCCTTTCCCAATTTATCATTTCATCTCATGTATCATCAGTGTCCACCACCTGTGATGCCTTAGCAGTACAAGCAGGCGTTAAACACTATTTAAGAAAATACAAAAAAAAAAAGAAGAAGAAAAAAAAAAGAAATCCACGCCAGAGACGAAAGAGCAATTCATACAATGAGTGGCAACAGGTGAAAGTGCACAAAAAAAGGTTCCATCTTCAGGAAAAGTTATGGTTACGGGTTTCTGGGATTTTCACGGTATGTTGTTGACTACCTGCAGAATGACAGAACCATCACCGGAGAGTATTACGCTCCAGTACTGGACCAATTGAAGGATGCCTTTCAGACTAAACTTAAAGATATCATTCATTACGATAATGCGCCTTCACGCATTTATTAAATTTTTGCTGCAAAACTGCATGACCTTCGCTTTCAAGCGCTTCCACATTTGCCATATTCGCTACATTTGATTCCCAGCGATTAGTTTTTGTTCCCAGGCCTGAACAATTGGCTGGGTGGACGAAGATTCACACCAAAGATGAGGTTGAGATAGATGGTTATTTATCAGTTGCGAAAATCTTATTGTTCTAAGGGCATTAAGTTGGAAAGTCGTTGGACTAAATGTATTGCTTTTCTAGGTGACTATATTGGGATAAAAAATTACCTTAAATCTCGTGTTTTCTTGGGAAGTTTTATAACGTCCAGTGCATCATGACAATGTAAGCACCAACGAACCCTGCAATTGTGACTTTTATTATTATTATTATTATTATTATTATTATTATTATTATTATTATTATTATTATTATTATTTCAAAGAGTTCAATCAGATTTTAGGGCCACATAGTCGCAATATCGACTGCAGATGTAGACAAGCGCACAGTTTTTTCCTCTTGCACAGACAATCAGAATATTTATATTGCGCATACCATGCATTTGTGTGTTGGGGGATACTTCCCTTATTCTGCTCCAAAGTGATTATGAACTTAGTAGCATGAAATTCCAGTGCCCTTCATTTTTTCAAAACAGTATCTGGCTCAAAACGAATTAAACTATGCTCATCCAGAGCATTATAAATACAATTTCCAAAGTTTCTTTGTGTCCTTGTACATTAGGAAGAAATCAATATTCAATAAGCACCAATTATTAAAATTTGTGATGACAAAACTGCTTTAAATGAAAAGCTACAGCGTGCTCTCACAAATATTAAATACTTTCTCAGTGCTTTATAGCCATTATCAGAAGAAACGTTCTCTTTTGGGGTCTATAGGAAAGCAAGGGTTTCTGTTTTTTAAATGGAGATAATGCCTTCACATTATTCCTTATTACAAAACACCGTGGGTCCCGTGTCGTAGATTTACGGCACGAAAATGAACTTCAAGCTTGAAAGAAGAGCAAAATTTATCGGCCGTTTCACGCCCTGAATTCAATGCGACGCTGATGGCCTGAGTTGTTATAGAACGTGTGTAAATAAATAAAAAAATCACAAAACTGCAAACAAATGCTGTCCAAAAACTTCTGTCTTTCCGTGATTAAACGTACAGCTCCCTGAAATTAAGCCAAAATAAAATTGCAATTTTTAGTGCAAGAAATAATGTTACTTTTACAGTTTTTATTAGGTGGAGCAATGCACGTTATACCAAAGCGACGTATTTACAAGTGAATGAAGTTAGTTTTCTAATTTTTCTACAAGTGATGTTTTTAGACAGGCGCACAGGGACCTTTCAGGAGAAACGGAACATGGCTGTTGGGAAGCTGAGTGTATAAGAAGCTCCCTCTTTGTTTTGGGGACGTTGACTGGCAGTTGTGCAAATTCAATTATCGTACAATTGGCCACATCCGTTTTGCTGTGAGAGCTGTTTGGGCCATAAACCGGGCGTTATTGGAAAATTCACTGACGGAAATGCGCTTTCAAGTACGAAGGAAAGAAATAATGCAAGGCATAATGGCAGTTGTATTTATGTAACTCTTCCGATGGGAATACGCCTGAACTTTAGTTTAGTGTGAATATCCGAAAATTATCCAAGTTTTGCTCATAATCCGAAGAGAAAATTGACAGCATGCTGGTTGCAAATGTTAGATGTTGTGCGGGACTGGACGTTTGCTACGAGTACTGAAAGTTGAAATGCACAGTGGCGGACGCAGGTAGTTTCTAACATACCTCGACTTATATTACAGTACATGGTTTGCAAGTCGTGGTAAATTCGGTGTCACTTGAGCTAGAGTGCTGCAATTGTCACTGGCACAGGATATTGCATCTCCTTCAGAACTGCATAATAGTGTTGTTGGATGAGAGACGTGACACGAAAGGGAGAGAACGGAATATTGATGTAAATTAACCATCATTTGCCTTTAGCCAGCAGATGGTCGCCTTAGCTCAGTGATCAGAACACACAGCTGTCAGTTCGATGGTCATGGGTTGATATTCCCGTGCGAATGATGAGCGATTTTCTGTGTTTGTTGATACAAAATGTCGCTCTGCATTTGACCAAAATCGTTGAAATTGCACATCTTAATGCAGTCTGGTAGCCAAACCGCAAAACAGTTACGACCTGCATGAAAGTACTTTTCTTTGTAAATAATGGAGGCGCAGTGGCGGTTACCTGCTTCCTATTACCTTTCAACTTATTTGATTACTTTGAAAGGGAGGCTGAAGGCATTCATGTACCTTATCTGTTGGCTTGGACTTATTTTAACTTTAATGTCAGAGAAATTGAAACTAATACGACTGAAGAAAATCGTTGCACAATGGTCAGATACTAATGAAAAGTGTAGATTTACTTGAATATTTACATATGCGGAAAAAGACGTAAAAGTTTTACGCTTAAAAAGGTGTCGTAAAATAGGCGCCTCAAGAATAGAAATAAATGGATTTGGAACTCATTGTTGTACTGCAGATAACACCAACACTACATATATGCTGATGGACTGATAACAAAATAGCTTAAGGAAAATAAATAATTTATTTTTTGCAATGTATTTTGTAATATTAATTAATTGAAATTAGACTACGATAATCGTTCTTAAAACTTAATTACCTACTGTGCTTCCATTTCCAAGAAGATCTGCACACTGAGTTGCTGCGTGACTTGTAATTGGATTGAGGTGCAGGCTACTTACGAAGGTAGGTCCATAAGTTTCCGGCCTCGCCGATAAGGATTGTCGCCTTCACAAAAGCCTTATCTGTTAAGTAAATAATTGCAGCTGTAACTTCCGCAGTTGTTCAGATATAGTTGTATAAAGAAGGCTAGGTGTAGAAGATTGTGACATTTCAAAATGGAGTGTCGAGCTGTTATTCACAAAAGAAGAACTTACTCAAATGAAATTAAACAGCGATTGGACGGTGTATATGGGGAAGCACCCCCTTCATATTCTACCGTAAAAGAATGGGCCAAACTTTTTCCAATGGGCCGATAAAGCATTGAAGGTGAAGAGCTTGCAGGTCGGCCCTTGGAAGTGCTCACTCCTCAAAACATCGCTCGCTTTTGTGGAAGGAGAAATTATGGAAGACCGGCAGCCCAAAGTTACAGAAATAGCAACAAAGTTGAGCCTTTCCAAAACAACAGTCCTTCGAATTGTTCATAAACATTTAAACAGGAATAAGGTTAGTGCAAGATGCCTAGATTTCTTTCCTCAGTCCAAAAGCAGCAACGAGTCATCTGTTGCCAGGCACCTTTGGAGCTCAACCGTGGCTACGAGAAAGAATTTCTGCAAACTATTGTTACAGAAGATGGAAGTATGGTCCTCTACTACGATGCATTCTCCAAAAGAGAATCAATGGAGTAGCGTACAGCTGGCGAAGCACCGCCGGTAAAGGCCAAGGTCGCTCAGTCAACAAAGAAGATCATGGCCACAATCTTTTGGGACTGTGAAGGAATACTCTTCATTGTCTTCAAGGAGAGGAACACCACAGTAAATGGGGAGTACTATACTAGCCTACTGCACAGACTTCTTGCTTCCATCAAAGAGAAAAGGCGAGGAAAGCTGAGTGGTGGTGTGCGCCTTTTTCAAAACGCGCCTGTGCACACAATTGTTGCAAAAGAAGCTGTGAAGAAATGTGGCTTCAAGGAGATCGACCATCCACCCTACGGCCCAGATCTAGCTCCCAGTGCCAATTTCTTCTCAAAACTGAAGGACCTTCGAGAAAGGAAATTTAAGTGTGAAGGGATGGGTGCTGTTTATGCCTATTTTGCAGACAAAAGTTCTGGCCATTTGGAGGGGGGATTGCAATGCTAATTCAAAGATATGAGAAGTGTATGGCAATAAAGAGCAACTATATTGAAAAGTGAAATATAGTTTTTGTTTTTATCATACCTAGAAAATGGTTAGGCCGGAAACTTATGGACCTACTCTCGTATTACTGTGCTTCCTCTGCGACATTGGTTTATACTGAGCCTTCATTTGGACGCGTGCCCGGCTTAACGGGGATTGGCCTGCGCTGTTTCTAACCGGTTCTGTCCCCCCTACTTTTCCAACTCTCCGTATGCTGATGCGAAGTGTGGTGTGCAGGAGTTGAACGTTGTGAGACCAGGTGTTTCAGTGTTATGATGTGTTAGTGCTGTTATAATGTCAAAAAGTCCGTATAATTTAGTACACAGAGCCTTCATGTATGTTTCCTATGTGACAATAAACTCGTGCAGAGAAGTGAGACGGAAATTTATAGACAAGATTCCCTGTTATGCGCCTCAAAAAGAAACTGTTCGTAATCTTGTGAACAGATTTATGGAAACGAGATCTGTTTTTGATAAGAAACCGACTGTAAAACGCCCTGTTCTTACACAGGGAAAACACTTATGACATCGGAGAAAAGTTAGAACGAAGTCCAAAGAGATCTCTGAGAAAGCATGCACAGAAATCAGGAATTTTGCAAACCTCGGCTTGGAATGCCACTAAAATTTTAAAATTAAAACTCAATAAGATAACTGTTGCAACCACGCGATAATGCGAGTAGAGTTAATTTCTGCAATTGGGCATTAACTACTGTTAATGTTCGCTCCTGTTATACTGCATTTGCAACCTCATGTACCTAACCTCAAAATACTTACTTTGGTACTGCCTTTCCATTCTACACTTTTCTGCTCATTGTTTTTCCGCAACTGTATATTCATTTAGCGGTAAATGTGCTATAAGGGCACATTACAGCAGAGTTTTTTTTTTTTTAGATGCTTGTTTATGTTTCTACCATCAGTAAACCGCCTGAGGTGCCTCAGTAGTAAAAACGGGCGTGAAAAAAAAAAAAAAAAAAAAAAAAAAAAAAAAAAAAAAACCATCTGTAATAGAAAATAACTTTATTTCATACTTATATTTGGTATTTCATTTTGCACACGTAACTAATAAATCCAGAGTAGAGAGCGTACTTACATATTTTATACATTTATTTTATTTTAAAAACTGGGTAAACATAATTTTTTCAGTTTGAAGTTGTTTTTTTTTGTTTTTTTTTCTTATTTTAAAACCAATGATATATATAACAGGAACCTAATAAAAGAAGTGAAAATACTATGGGCATTAACAAGACATGCATTATATGACAGGTAAACAAATTAAGAAATAAGAAACGTATGTGAAACTACGAATATTATAAAATGAATAAAACAAACGAGAAAAGAATGGCAAAGTCAAGTCACGTAACCAGAATGTATAAGTCACACTCCCGAAACTTGCAATGAATTTTAAACCACACACACCATGACCACTGGCAAGACCACCAAAACGTGGAAACAAGAGTTTTTCGTCAAAAAAAATAAAACGTCACAGTTGCAGAATACAGGATAATACAAGTAGATTCTATTACTAGGTTCCTGTTACTAGTAATATTTATATCTAAAGCAGTTCATTTTTTGCTCTATGCTTTTGTTATAATTTATAATTCATATCAAACAGGTTCTTTGGATATTAACGTATTTTTTCCATTTATATTTCCTGTTATATTGTTTTGCAATAAAAACACACGAAATTCTTTTTATTTTAATTCTTTCTTTCTCTACAATCTGTCGAATAATGAATATAACATTTTTCATAGATATATTTTGACGAAAGCCTTTTTTGTTCTTCACTTATACCTTTTCTTCCAATCTCTCCTAATTATACTCTTTTGCATAGATTTGTGTTTTTTCATTGTTTAATATTCTTTTAACCGTTTCACATAGATATTCTTCTGGAATGATAAATGATTGTGATATATTTACTTTTGGAAAATATAGATACCGTTTTACAATGTTTATCACATCATTTAGCAGTATAGAAAATGCACTTTTGTAAACTTACAATGGGTAAACTGCGTTTTGATTCTAAACGCAGATATGATACATCCCCTTTTTGCAGTAAAAAAGAAGTTTGAAAAGAATGATAGTATGCTGGAATGGTTATAACTGAGTCAGCAATTGCTTGAAGCAAACACAGAATGAAAAGAATGTTTACAAGTATTCAATGGAAGTTTGTGTTAAACAAGGCTACTGTGGCCACGCTGAGCCTACTACACGGTAAATCCCAGCAGCGAAAGATAGCAAACGCTTACCGTTATAATTAACTACTTTGGTTTGCTGTCCACTTGAAAATGAAGCGATGCGGTTTGCAAATCTCTAATTTGGCACGGCGTTGGCTACTCCTATTAGACAATATAAACTGAACAGTAAAGAAGATCTATAAAAAGTTATAAAATAATTCAACGTTGTGAGAATGTGTGCATATTTAAGAGTCGCAAGACTTCTATTATAAAGCATCGCTTTAAATTTTGATCGATTACACATGACGATAGTTTAAAATTTTAATGTTGCCTTGATTGCACGAGTACATTTTTTGTAACCAGCATCTATGGCTTATAGACGACAGACCATAGCTTATTTCTTTGCAGGATGTGTTCTAACACTGAGTAAACCTTCCCCAACCATCTCTGTAGGAGCCCACCAGGGTCTAATCAAATATTTGTACAAGTGTGGGTCGTTGAATACTTGAAAATGTCGGAAGCTGTTGAATAGCGCCTGCTTTTGTTCTTTTGAGAGCTAGAGAGCTCGGGTATTTGCTCTTCATATTAAAATGGACTTCACAAAGAAGGGTGGTGTCGGGTCAGCAAGTTTTTAGAATAAACATTAAACCTTAGAATTCGTTGAATCTACGCGTTCTTGAAAGCTCAGGAAATGTTCCTGCGCACGGAGAAATAGACCAGGTGCAATTAATGGTGCAGCTTTAGGATCAGTGCTGTTGTTCCGTGGTACAACCAAAATATAACTAAATCACTTGATTCGTTCATTTTGCTATAAGTGCGCGCTTATCAACACTTTCCCAAAGTTGGAAAAGTTTCATGGATCAAATCATGGAGGAATTCCTAAATAACAATGTTTTTCCTCCATGCAAAAATAATGAGTGGATTATAAACATTTGAATTACTGAATCCGGATGTAGCAGTGAAATTGCTCTTGCACTTACCAGTTTTAAAACATATTTGAAATAGAAAAATGTGCTGCATTCCCTACACTACTTATATATCACTTGGCACTTATATATAATTTTCAGAGAATGGAAATGTTAATTCACACTATCTTATTTAACAATCAATAAAAATATAAAAAAAAGAACTCGCTTTATTTCATTCTTCTGTAATGCTGTTCCTTTGGTAGGGCCCAGCAGTAGTGTGCTCACATATTTTCATTCCATTTACCTCTTCCCCATCGATTCTTGGAGTCTTTTCCCATGTTAACTTGAAACTGCGCCCATATTATCGGGGGAAAGTCCAAGTGAGTTTAGGAAATGGAATTTTAGAGACAAGTTGCATTCAAGGCACTAAAGGAGGACAGTGCGTTTTCCACAAAATCCGCATAACTGTCGGAATGTCTGTTCCCAAGAAGTGACCAGACTCATTTTCAAATGCATCCTAAGCTCCTGTTCTTGGTAGCATTCAATTTATTTTTGAAGTCACGATCTTGAAATAGCTCTTTCACCTGATAACTCAAGATGATACATTTCATGTTTGGCTTCATTAAGGTGTAAAAAAATTATTTTACATAAACAAATGCTTCACCATCTTTATTTATTGCCGAGCTTACCTGGAGAGGACGTATGAAATGTTTTCCTTCTAGATGGGCCAGGAAGATTTTCTTCCCCGTTTGGCCACTCTTTCCCACAGTGGTACTTGTCCTTAAATAGCTGTTCCACACACAAAGGGAGTAGTTGAGCATTATATGACCTTGTAATCCAGTTAGCAAAGGCACAGCTTTTAGGCCAGCACACATGCTCTACTAATGGCCTTTTTGCAACATACTTTGAATGTTCGTGTAGGTTTTCGTCATGTGATCTGCATGTGCAAGAGGTATGAAAGCAGCTTGTTTCCATTATGAAGTAAAATCGCCATTAGTTTAGTCTTCGCTGCATGGATGAACAGTTTGTGCTGTTGAGGTACATACTACAGTTCAAGCTCTTCCGTTGTAGCCGATCATCGAAAAGTAGTTGCTTAACTTGAACTTTCGCTTCCTAGAAAAAGAACACTGACATATTTCTCCAAACGATTCCGCTACTGAAGTCGAGAGTTGTGCCTTGGTTTTGGGATCTAGGTCGTTCAATTCAGCTGGAGGAGCAGCGGTAGTGCCCAAGGAAAATACTTGGCCTTGGTGCTCCTCCTGACGCTTGTTTTGGCACAGGTCTTAGTGCTGAAGGTATGTTGTGATATTGCAACAGTAGCAGTCATTCATGTGATTGCCTTGCCATTGGAAAATGCGAACGGCTTGACTTGTGCACACTTCTCTTAATCAGCCAGTTACTGTCCTCGAACATGAGTTGCAGGAAAATGTTGGTGCCCAAACTTTATCTTTGAGTTTTCGTGGTGTTAATAAATAAACAGTTTTTGTTTTACATCACTAACAAGGTAACACTAAGTACTGTTGACACATTTCTTACAATTAGTCCTGCATGTACTAGAAGCTATTACAGCAATTAGGTACAAGAGTGGGTGCAACGTAGCTCTCACGTACTTGCACGTAATAGTAAACAAATTTAAAAGTGAAAAATAATATTAATTAATCAACAAGAGTTTAAGAAGCGTTACGAGGTATATCGATTTTGGTATCAAGCGGGTGGCACATCTCTAGAACACATTCAATTAATGCTCGGTGAGTGGGTTAAACATGGTACGTGACAGAGAAACGTTGTTGCCATATTTAGATTCATCATCGTGAAGTCTACAAAAAAACGTGCTATTATTTTTACAGACAGGACTTTGATGCCGACCAGTGTAATTTTACATGTGCCTGCCATTGGGTTAGAAATATCATCTGATTTTATACGCTGAAATCAAATTAACCATTGCAGTCACGTAGAAAGCATTTTCACAGTTAACTCCTGGGGTGTCATGTGAGTGCAAAGGGCAGTTAAACAGGCTTTATCTGTGCCAATTTGTTCATGGCACTGTTAGAAATGACAGCACAGTTAATCATAGACCACCAACAAAATCCAAATAATGCATGGTAAAGGCGTCGAAGGAAAGCAATCAGTAACGGAGCATTTCTCAAGAAGAGCGTATGTGAAGGTGGAGTATACAACTTGTATACAGCGACCTCTTAAGCTCACATTCGAAATATATCGTTTTAAAATAAATTGCAGCTTATTATTGACGAAAGTCATCTGGTTGTTTCATGTTTGATATAAGGCAAAACGGGAGCCCACTACCTTCAATTTCCAAAGTGATTATACACATGCTGTTTCACAGATTTCAGCTGCAATCCTGAGGACATCATTATAATGCGTTATTCAAAACACTTTAACTAATCAATTTCACACCACACACTCCAACAGTGCGGTTCCCTCTGGTGTTTAATGCTCTATTGCAAGGTCACAAGTTCTGCGACTGGTTTGTGTAAACACTATCTTTAACATGCATCTGAAGGAAAAATCGAGGAGTATAATACCAGCGACCTCGGAGACGATAGGATTAGACTATCGCTGTCTATTCACCGATTTGGGAATGTTTGATTAAGATGATTACGAACACCACAAAACCAATGGGAAAGGGGGCTCCGTCCAGCTGAAAATTTGACATTTGGTTGAATTTCCTGTTCCCGGGCAATAGTGTAATTAATAAGCATGTCTAAGTAAGCAAACATTTTTATTAATTTCATTTTTACAAAAGAAATGGATCATTACTCGATCATCCACACCACATTTTGATTTTTGAACTATTTCTAATCTGTTCTTATAGCATGTGGTTTTTCAGATCATTACATTGCTTAACTTGCGTGAAATGTAAGCTCGTCAAAGAAACAAATGCGCTAAAAAGTATGCATGTGGTTAAGAATTAGATCTGTAAATTGTACACACTTTGGACGGTCACATGTATTTATCTTCTGGAAAGTGTGCATTTTACACGCAAAGAATTTCAAACGTTTGGACTGTACTCTGTGAATTGAACTCCTTGCATTTGAAGCTGTCGTGAAGTTTTGTCTGATTGACTCCTGCTGTGACGTAGAAAAACCAGTTTGAACTGCGGAAAGTGTTGATGTGACACTGCTTTTAACCTAATGAAATGAACGTGATTCTATATGCACTACATCGATGACTTGAGCCCTACATCAGCTGAATTGGGGGTAAAGCTTTATAAATACCCTGTATCATAAATAAATTAGTTTTTAAATTATAATTAAGAATGAAGAAAATAGCAAAGGCATGAAATGTAAATCACGGCAATAGAGGTTGCCTGATAAGTCCATGTTTGTATGAGCAGCTCAAATAGCATGTGTGTCCCGTGGGATGTGTATTTTGAGTATGCAAGAGGAATCTAGGGTGTTACTGCCATGCAACAAGGAACCTGGACCGCACTAAACGCTACGAAACTGAAAATTCTTAAACTCAAACATTGGTTGGCAAGAAATTGGCAAAACATAGTTTATTTTTACGTTGTTAGATCTGTTTTAAGCAATGATTGTAAATATAAAGTCATTTTTTTTTCAAATTGGTTGTTTAATACTGCTTTTCTAAACCAGGCGTGTTGTGAATACTCCATAAAATGAAGTAGTTGCAGTGATAAAGTTATTTGTAAAATATTGTTTAATCCCAAGAAAATACATACCAAAAATTTGAAAGGTTGTGCAGAGACTTCTCCATTTTCAACGATTGAAAATGAACTGCCTAATTTAAATAAAGTCATACCATCTTGAAATTTATTCACGTGAAGAATTGCACATGAGAAAGTTTGCTGGAAAATGGGTGCCCCACTTACTAAAGGCAGATTAAAACATATTCGCTTGAAAACACCGCAACAGTGTTTAAAGTGTTTTAACAACAAGAGATCTGATTTTGTGCGCCAACTTATGAATGTGAATGAATGAAGCTTGGATCTTCCACCACACAAGAATCCAAACAATGAACTGAATTAAATTGCTCAGCGTCAAAGAAGACCTAATTGATTATCTTCAAAAGGGCATCCTGTTTTCTTGAAGAGCATCGCTCGATATACCTCCTTTGATCCAGCTGGAAAGGATCAAACATAAACACCTTGTTTTACCTTAAGAATACAATGAACGGTTGACTTGGGGGTACGTATATCTTGACACTTAGATGTGAATTATAACATGCCTTATAGAAAACTTAATCACATGAATGCCTCCACGTTGACGATGCGTTGAGCCCACACTTCCGGTCATCTCTAATCTCAGAACAGTACAACGGAATGCTGGTGGGCTGGGCAGGCGCCGATCCGAAAGAATTTCGCTGTGACGTCATCTTGCCTAAGCCTCCGCATGGAGTTGAATGATAGCGCACTGAACTAATCATCTTGCACCTTCACCTTAAGACAAGAACTATCTTTTTTCACTGCTCTGTAATATTCTGGAATGTTTTACTTAATAAGCATTTCCGGTTGCCATAGAGATCTGAAAGTTTCCAGAAGCTCGCGAAATTATGTTTTAAAATTAAAGAAACAAAGGCTGAATGTCACTACAAATCGACATTTAATTTAAGCTCAACATGCTTACTGTAATCTATCTAAGAATAAGAGAAGTACTTTTGTTCACCCTTAGCTGTGTTGCGCAGAATACGTAAAACTTTTGACAACTTGTATAACACAAAATGTTACCTATGACGCATTTAATGAAATAAAAACTGTTAACAAATTATTTGTGCTTTTTATTATTTCATTATTTACCTATTTGCATTTTGTATTACATAAATACTCTAATTGCGATGGATGTGTATATTGCTCATTTGAATATATGGCGTAAAATATCCGCAGATTCCCATAACCACTAAACACATTGTCTATTGAAATATAAATTAAAAATACGGTAAACACTTTAGAAATAAAATACAGGCTGTAAAGAAATGTATGTAAAATATTTTAGAAACATGCTCCTGACAACGTAACATTTAGAAAAGCTATATAAACAGTGCCTTGAAATTCCTTCATTTCCGAATCAAGAACGATTTCAAGCGTAGTCAACTCAAACTACGTCATTTTGTAATCAGTTTCTTCTATAAAACAGGGTAATAAAATTGTTGTTCTCTGTTTTATTACTTTTGCTATTTATTGAGTGAAGCATGTCATACATCTATCGTCTCTCAAATGGGAATGTATTAACAGCCAAACGATTACCTGGTGCATTCTCCACCAATACTTGCAAGAAACAGGCATTTGAGAGTAGGGTGTTGCATATGGAACTGCGAACTTGAGGAACCAGTTCTGTGTAACAAATCAGATGGTACAGGAAAAATTTAATTAAGGGAAGGAGTTAATCACATGGCTACTTAGAATGTTCTATACGAAAGGTTTCTATACCCGCATTACCTTCAACGGGTGCAAGGATTTAATGCTGCGGAATTTCAGCCATGAAGAAAATTGTATCAACACGTTCTACACAGTATACTGTGTTCATGGTTTTCATTTCCCTTGTTCAACTATCACGCTGGAGCCTATGAAAACATCAACAGAAATTTGGCGTAAAGTCGTTCAGAAACAACTTCTTGGTGTTATCTCTCCCTCTGCCTCTACAGAAACATTTATCTTTTATTACTCAGAGGTGAGTTATATATTTAATTGAAGTATTTTGGACATCATTCAACGAACGTGCTCTACACACTATGGCACTGTAGCTCAATTAAGTCGTACAATTCATTAATTGAATAACCACTTTCCGCATGAAATTATCCAGTTTATTAAAAATCTGGATTTTAAAATATTTACCATATTTGATTGCTGCGTATTAAATATCTTACCTCATTAAGCTTCATTACTTTCGCGTTTTGTATAAAGCATCAAGCATTAGACTTTCCAAATGAATTCATCAATAAAACGAGCGGTTATTTATATTATGTGAATTATTTTGCGTTTTCCGAGAGAAATGGCAAACAAATTTCTTTTTCCAAAGTATTAGTTATCTTCACGTTAGAATTGAATTCTATTCGTCAGTTTTAAGTGGGACCTGTAGATCAGTGCTTAATACTAAAAGAGCCAATCTTTTTATTTTCATTGCGCAGATAACGAACTAAAATCGAAACGTTAGGCAAGCTACTTTCGGGAAATGTAAATCCAGGGGTTCGTCCTGTCGATAGGAGTGATAAATGATGTTAATTCCTGCTGCGATGGGGGTGCCAAGCGGTACCTTGAGCGGCGGCGTTGTTCAGAATATATCTCAAAGATTTCCGTGCTTGCGAACTGTTGATCACTGTGAGAGTTGCGTGTATGTTTATGAAAGGTTCTTTGTGATACTTATTCTGTACACCTGGGTCACCAGATGACCTCAAAGTGACTACTAACATCTTGAGGTACGCTAATTTACAATAGCATGGAATACATAATGATGCTCTTACCGAACTTATAAATTCTGTTCATGAGCTATAGACATATTAATTTCACACGTCAGAAACTCACTAGTACTGTTTGAATTTTCTTGCAATTGGAAGTAAATTCTCTAACATCTCCAACACATTTATCAGCAAGATCTAGCTAATAAAACTGTGCAACAGCAATACGCTCTGTGGATACAAATGAAATGAAAATAAAGCCCCAACTCTACAGCAACCAGGGTGTTTCTAAAAGGAAAGTATTTTAAATATCTGTTTGGACAGTTTATACTAAAAGCAGCTCTTTTAACACAAGGTACTCAGAATAGTATTTTTTGTAAGACTCTGTGCTATAAAACTCCTTGTTACCAACTTTAATACGGATTGTGATATTATACGGAATATTAATTTATTTAGTCGGATACAAATTACACATTTTATAATGTATTGTGTATTTTTAATTTTTGCACGGCGGTTTTGAAATCAGGCTGTAGTGCAATTAAGGATATTGCATAGTTATGTTGACAACTTGGAAACATGTCGGGCTGTTTCCATAATTAAACATGCTCAAGTGCATACTATAGCGAAAATATACATTTTTAAACAGAAATTTAGTATTACATATAAAGAAAACGTAATAGAACTAATTCTTATTTGTTATTTTAATTACACCAGAATACGTTTAAAGACCCCTTTATTACTATCGCTGCTTAATTGGTTACATTACCTAGAGATTCAGGTAATATTTCTTCCTGCTTCTGCTCGCGAACTATTTCTTTGAAAAAATAGAACGTTTCTGAATGAGTGCAATAAATGTAATTATAACTACTATCTTATTTATAAATATTAAAGGCATCCAAAAGTTATATATGATAAAAATATTAAAATGAGTTATATAATTGTTATTATTTTCATAATAAATTGCTGTTCCGTATACAATTTCTTTCCTTTCCTAAGTTTTTAAAAATTATCAACACCAGTATATCATGAGTGTTTGTAATGTAGATACCGTTAAGTATCCATTAATTTTCAGAGTATCGATACTGGTATTGAGGCAGATACCACTAGACTAACGTTTTCTTTAATACAATTTCTTATCACAGATTGCTTTCTTTCGATAATGGCACTTGATGATTGAGCGTAAACGTAAAAGAAACATCGTCCTTAAAATGCTCTTGGAGCAGCTGAAGAACCTTTCAGGTTATAATTATTTCCGTCATTCGCTTAGTACCTGTGTGACTGACCTGTGTATGTGGTGACAAACCACCTTCTAGAAACCAGTCTTTCTGAAAAGAAGGAAGGCTAAGAAAAATGATCAGTGTGTATAACTGAAATAGGCGTCGTGTATGCCAGTTTGGGTACTAAAGACAGTAGCATAAGCTGATGACAAAGCAGACATTATACAATCTGCAAAAATAGAAACAAAATTAACGACAGATTTGCACATGCTTTGAAAGAGTAGGTATTTGTGTGGGCAAAACCAGTCCGTAGGTGTTCTATTTCAGGGCATTAACAGGTTTTGATGTCATCTTCCGTGACACGATAGTGCCATTCTTTCTATACTTTTTCTAGATCACGAATAAGACTTTAATGGTAGCTTGTGACGGAATGCACTTGGACTTGTAGCTGATGGAAGTAAAGAAGCATGAACAAAAATGGAAATATTATTGATGCTAGACCTATTTTCACTCAAGTGGCATTCTCACGTTTCAAAAAGAGCTCCTAATACAGTCGTCAAAATATCAAAACTGAAGAAGTTATTCCAGCAGTTCAAAGTGATATTCGCACACTACCAACATAGGCAATTTACCTAAGAAGCAGAAGTTCTTCTGTTGCAAGCGTAAACAGTTTGTATTTTAAAACATTTGTAGTAAAAGCATTAATTTGGAGCCTTCTAATGGTGAGGAAGAAGATATGCAGCTTTATTTATTTTTTTTTTCGCCAATGAAATGACTAGGTCTGCTCAAAAAATAACCGGACATTTTATTTTTTTAAAGTTTTGGGCTTTACCCCCCTTTATAGTGATCTTCCCCTTTACTGATACATATCTCCCAACGCGTTTGAGCTTCTGAAAGCATTCTTGATAAGCGTTTTTCGAGATTACGCCAAGGTTTGTCTGCGAAATCTGTTTTATCTCCTCAGCTGAATGGAATCTTTGGTCTATCATCGTAGATTTCCGCTTTGGAAGTAAAATAAGGTCCACCGGTGGTATGTCAAGTAAGTTTAGAATGTAGAGAAGAACAGTCATCTTGTTTTTCATGCAGAAGTCCTGAACAAGCAATGATGAACACGTTGATGCTTTATCATATTTCAGGATTATTAAATGCCTCTGCACAGTCCAGGCCTCTTCCTTCTCGCGTTTTCTCGGAGACATCTTGAGGACATCTTGATAATACTGGCAGTTCAAGTTTGACCCTCCGGCAGGTATCATGAATAACACCCTGAATGTCAGCATCTGATTGACTTAACCTTTTTGGGTCTTAATGAAGATTTTCCTACCCATTACCTATGATGAATGAACATTCGCCTCAACATTGTGACCACAGACTCATATTTCATCACCAGTGATTATTCTATTCATAAAAGTTGCATCCTCATCAAGGGCTATTGACATCGCGACGCGTTTGTCTTTCTGTTCTTGTGTCAACAGCCAAGGGAGAAACTTTGTTGCAACACAATGCATATCAAACTTTTCCGTCAGGATTCCATGACAGGATCGTACAGAAATGTTGCACTCTTCGGCTATTTCTTGAGTCTGGGGTCGATTTTCATGGATCTAATTAACTCTTGACACATGAACATCTAGTTGACGTCGATTGGTTTTCGGAACGCGGGTCATCGCCCACGGACTCTGACCACTTTTAAACCTCATAAACTCCTTAAACCCCTTAATTATCTCCATAAGCTTTTTAAATCATCTCATAAGTCTCGGTAATGGATTTACGAAGTTTCACGCAAGATTTAATGTTAATGCATTGCTCACGATAGACCGCCATCTCAATAGTCGCAGAACATTCGCAGCATTGTTGCAAGAGAAGTAAAGTGGAACGAATGAAATAAGATAGCATTGAGAGGCAAACGAGAGGCGTGCTGTCAAGGTCGGAGTTAATTGGTTCCACCAGCCGCAATTTACTACGGTACTTCTTTGGCCCAAAATGTCGAAATTTGCAATATTTTGGAACAGATCTTATATATCAGGAATCATTTTTCAAGTAATATAAATATGTTTACTCTTTTATTTATTTGCACTTTTATAAAATGTTAATACAGTTGTTTTGTAATATTTTTGAATTGTGTTTAACGCCCGTTTTTACTACTGCGGCACCACAGGCTGTGGACACTGATGATACACGAAATGAAATGATAAATAAGGAAAGGATTTTTTTTAAAGGAAGGAAACGTTCCAGGCCTAAGTTTAGGATATGCCCGGCATTTGCCATTTATGAGGACTGAGGAAAACCTGGAAAAAACCTCAGTCAGAAAGGACGGTCCTGGAGGGAACCGAATCCCAGACCTCCCATTCACGAGTCCGCGCCTTAACGACCTCGGCCACCAGTGACAGTTTTGCAACATGTGGAGAAAATGTGTAGTTGTGTTTCAATTAATATTAAAAATGGGAGAAGCTTAGTAAATACATATTACCCAAAAGTTAATAAAACTACTGAAGAAAAAAGAAAATTTTAAAGTACAATTACCCTCATTCTATATTTAAATATGGTGTTGCATTATGAATGCACTCCTCAATTGAAGATAAATTATTTTATAAATAAATAAATAAATTTGGAATACAGGAGCAAATGACCTTAGCATACTGCTACCAAAATGTGGCTCGACCATTAGAACAGTGTTGTTAACATAAACAAAATATAATCGCAATAAGAGTGTGTTTTCACTTTGCACGCTTCCTTGAGAATGAAGCAACATAAATGGAAATCTCAAGAGGGCAGATTGTGGAAAGCAAGTCACGCTATTTTTTTAAGAAAAGGGCATCAAGTTTTCGTATCCTACTCGAAAAACTCACTACAACGTCATAATATCGATCACGCAAATCTGGTTCAATGTGAAGAGGTTAAAGACTGTGTTAGAAGTAAAAGGAAGTTTACGGAAACGGACTTGTCAGCGAGCTAATAAGGGTATAAAGGTTAGGTGCAGTGCTTTTCGTCCTCCACTTATTGGTTTTGTAGCTGCCGTTTCAGTTATTGTGACCCTGCTTGGCTGACAAACTGGAAATCCCCATGCGTGTTCTAAAGTACAAGTAGCGTACTCTTTTGTTACTAAACTTGCATCTGGAATAAAAACTGACGGTCGCGTCAGAAAATGCAATAAAGAGGTGATTTAAAATCGAATTTAACTTCATTTGGGGCTGCTTGGAGAACTTTAGTTTGATTTTTTTCATTTAGTTTGGGAAATTCGCCATTAAAATTCTTAGTGATGGTTTCACCGTTTCGAAAGCGCCCGACAGTGATAAGGAAATGTTAAATGCTAAAAGAAAACATTCCCAACTTATCTGTGCAAGTGATTACGTGAATAAAATTTAATTTACAAAGAAAAATTTTATCTCATCCCTATATTTTTTTTTCCTTTATTTTTGTTTCATTTGCCTCTTTTTTCCGAGAAAATGAGCAAAGGCGTACATTTAAAAATTTTAAAACTTACAATACGGCGTTTTAGAATGAATTTTTAATGCATTCATTAATCCATAAGTCATTTACTTTTCACAGGGAAGGAACAAAAATATGTTAGCAGCGACGATAGCGTCTTACGGAATATCTCCGTTTACCCTCTCAAAGTAGCGAATTTCTCTAATAAATCACATTGCTTATAGACTTACTATCTCGTTGTAATGCACTAATTAGCTCAGCACCTACATGTGGACATATGGGCAAGAAAACGCACGGGTGGCAGAAGTCGTTAAGGCGTGAACTCGTGAGCGGGAGGTCTGAGGGAGGTTCGAATCCCGCCAGGACTTTTTTTTTTTTTTTTTTTTTTTTTTTTTTTTTTTTTTTCTTCCAGATTTACCTCAGTGCTCATAAATGGCAAATGCCATGAGGTACCCTGAACTTAGACCTGGAACGTTTCCTTGCTTAAAAAATATATCAATTCATGTATCATCAGTGTCTACCGCCTCTGGTGCCTCAGCAGTTAAAACGGGCGTTAAACACTATTAAAATATAAGGTATAGAAGTAGATCCCTCATACAGTCGAAGGTGTTTAATTTCCAATGTACTCCCTTTGACACACCAGGGGAAAAAAATAAAACATTCGTGTCGATCGGACAACTTCGAGGATACTCGTAAACGCTGTATTATCAAGTGCATGCAGCGAGTGCACACTGGAATGTGCACTTTTCCTGTAAACGTAATGGTCACAATCATGAGCATTTGGAAAGAGAACGTTAGGATAGAATAGCAGTGATCGACGGTTTAGAAGGCATTGCTCTTCTGAGTAAGCTCCTGGGTTTAAATACCCCCAACATTGTTATTATTACTTTTTGAGTGAATATGTAAAATATTATGTTGCCTAAATATAATACACCATATTAACGTATTATTTGAGTTTCATGACATTACCTATGCACCCATAAAAACATATTCTGTATGAACTTTCAGCAAGTACAACTGCCCTCAATCTTCGGGGCATAGATGATGTCAGATTTCTACAGTAGTGTGGGCGAGAGGCTACAACATCCCAGGCTTCTTGAATTTGTGCCCACAAGCTATCTTTCATCCTTCTTGCATATGCAGGGAATGCGTGCGCAGGATATTGCATTTAGTTAGAACAAATACTGAAGGAAATATAATATTCATTATAATATGTAAAAATGTGTTTACATTAAAACTTGTTGTTTATGGGGAAACAATATTACGAAACTAATTTGTCATATGTTACAAATGTTTATTAAAAAAATGTGCTTCATGTCAGGAGGCAAACCTGCACTCTTAACCACACCATCACTGCACACTCTGCCACAGAGCTAACAGAACACGTATACTAGACAGCGTCTTTAGTGCATGTCATAATGCAAAACTGCTGCACTGACGACACAGCAGTCATGCTGGTTACCTTGTGAACTGCGCGCTGCGAGTAGGACTTAAAAGAATTTTGCGTTCAAGAGATGACTTACTCTGGTACGATTTCTCATTTGGTGCACATCAAAGCTGGAATACCTCTGCAGAATTGCGTTGCGTTATCGACTTCGTATTATATTTCTAGCAATCGTGAATAAATTCAGCACTCGGCAATGATTTTTCTTTTTGGATAAAGGATCGTTAACAATGGCATATGTATCTGTTATTACGATTTATGAAATATGTAATCCTGTCAGTACCAGGGCGGTACCATTAGGTGAATCAGACAAATGATTCCGATATTTTAGTACAAGGTGGATTCATAGTTTAAGTTACACTTATCGTTTGAATTTGGCAGCACTACACAACTAGACTGCTTCATGTCCAAGCTTGCCTATGGTGCCATTTTTGTCGTACGAGTGGAAGATGGTGCGTCAACTCCAAGATTGAAATAACATTTTTGTGAACAAAATATCTCAATTGCACGAAGATTTATCATGAAATTTTGGAGTTGTATGGACCAAATGCCCCGACGCGTCCAGCCACATTAAAATGGTGCCAGCAGATTTAATAAGGCTGCATAGACATGACTGATGCTTATCTGTAAGGAGAGTGAGCAACGTCAGTACAGAAGATATTGTGCTGCAAGTTGTTGATGATTATGGTTTAAGGGCGCAAAACAGCGAAGGTCACTAGCGCCCAAAGTGCTGCAAGTTGGTACAATGTGAAAGTGACTGACGCGGGAGTTGAGTTTCTGAATAAACACTGCAAATTCCATCGTCTGAAACCATCTGGGATAACGCAAATGTGTTCCTCGTTCATTCTCACTCGAACACAAAGAAGCAAGTTTGTTAGCCTCTCTGAACTTTCTTCTTCATTCTGAGGATGACAACAACTACGAGCGTTAAGACATGACTTCAGTGATTTCGTTTGAAAACCTAAAAGAGCCTTTATGGAATGAGAAACAAATGCGCACTTTTTCACTGTTGCACCACCAAGGAAAGGTCATAACCATTGTCCTCTTGGGCTGAAGTTGTTTTATACAACAATGTTAATTTATACTGATAAACGTTGCGGTCATTACGCAGAGGCATAGGAAGGCACAGTTCTCATTCAGAGCTTATGATGGAAGGTATGGAAGTACCGGCGTGCAGCCCGGATCTGGATGACAATGTAGAAAAATCATATGGTGTGTGTGTGTCATTTTTATCGCCATGAAATTTTCTTGCCCTAGATTATTTATGTGTACTTACTTTTTGAATCCCCTTGTGTCAAAGATTGTAGCGGCAGAGATTGCTGGCTCATTGCTCATCAACGATAGTCAGGCCTCGCCCCATAAAATGCCCCTGGAAACATTGGACCACCTGTTTTAAAGAACATTTCAAAAAGCGTCCCCTCAAATTTTCGCAAGACGCTTCCATACGATGAACTCGACCAAACGGGACGCGAGCTCATGCTTGAGGGATTTCTGCAAATAGGAGTTTCCAGCGACCACACATACGGAAATCACGATACGTGTCGATTTAGAACAGCTGTGACAACATGCTGATCATCCTTGGGTTTTTCATTTACATTTAGCTATTTGTTTAACTTTAACATCTAAACACTACTTACTGTAGCCCACATTTCCTATATATATCTGAAGGATCCAACTCCTAAGCCTCTTCAAAGTAAGTCATCGTGAATTCACATTTATCCCAGCGGTGACTACTTCGTTATGACTATCAGATTCTCAATGTGGTGTGCTTGCAGCTGTCGAAAGTCTTGGTAATCCACTTATCATCTATGAAAGCGGTCTTCAGGTACTCTAAATCTCGTTTGACGCACTTCAGCATGACATATTCGCCCTCAATATGGGTTTATTCCTTCTACAAAGCAGTTTGGGCACAAATTTCGCCACACAAGTCTCCCTTCGTTATAATGGGGTGTGCAGAGCCTGTGTTTATGCTAACTCACAGCAATTTTTGGATGATAGGACAATTATTCATAATCAAAGAGCACACTGCAATATCTGGTTTTAGACTTGATGTGCTCCCGTAACATATGTCACTGTCCTCCAACATGCGGCTATCTTTGAAACGCTTAAACTACTCTTTAATTTGTGTAACTGCCATTACATGACTTTTTAATTGGTAATACCCCGTATCAAATCGTGAACAAAAGTCTGCCAAATCTTCCGCATTGTTTGTTTGCAAAATTCCAAGATTCTCACTCAACTTGATACTGCACGCGTTGTCATCTCGAGCGAAATGAAAATGCAAAGAGTACGTAGGCGATCCCATGTGAAATAGAACAGAAATAATTAGAAAAATTGACCCCACATTTTTCAAAATTTAATGCATATACTATATATTATAACTACTACAACATAAAAAATCTCCACGAATGACCGAGTTCGACAAGGAAAGGACTCGTGAGTGAGAGGTTTGGGTTCATTACCGCCATGACAGGTGTTTTTCAAATTTTACTCAGTCCTCATAAATGGCAAATGTCGGGTAGGTACCCTAAACTTAGGCCTGGAACGTTTCCTTCCTTTAAAAATGTCGGGTAGGTACCCTAAACTTAGGCCTGGAACGTTTCCTTCCTTTAAAAATATCCCAATTTATTATTTCCTTTTATGTATAAAATCGCCTCAGCAGTAAAAGGGCGTTAAAAATTATTAAAAAAAAAAGCACATAACAAGACATGATTTTCGTGAATAATGTCATTTCTAACTCTAATAGTTTTCATTCAAATTTCTCATCTTTTATTAAAATTTTATCTTTTATACACTTATCTCCCGAAACCTTAAAAAAAAGTCGGTCCTGCTGGTCTAGTGGTCACCACATTTTCCACGTAGACCTAAAATCCCGCCAGGTGTAAATCCTACGAATGGGTTCCTTCGGAAGGGAAGTTAAACTGGGTCCCACATCTTATATTTATGGCATGTAAAAGAATCTCAAGTCTGAAAGAAGAGATTTCTGAGCAAAAATTATCGGCCGTTTCACGATCTGAATTAAATGGGACACTGATGACTTGAGATGTTAAAGACCGTCCCTAAAGCAACCAAATAAACATAATTCATTTTGAAACTTATGTCTTTCTATGCAAAATTGCTTGTAAAATAGTAATTAACTTAAAATATTATAAGAACATACATGTTATGTACTTCTGAACAATTTCCTTTTAAAGGCAATAAAAATAAAAAAAAACAAAAATTTGACTACGTTTCAAAATTATTAAGACAAAATAGTTTTCAGATTTGTTCGCTAAAGTATACATGTACAGAATAAAAATAATTTCATGCTTAGACGTACGCTGATAGAATAACAACCAAGTCTTGCCTTTGGTCATTTTGGATACACTTCAAGTGTTCGTCAATCATAGAACCTTTGCTTTGATCGGAGAGCATGGTGAGACAAAACAGTTCAAACTACAGTGAAGGGTGTGCTCTATACCACCTGCAGAAGCGCTGTGTAAGTGGAATTGTGCCGTTAAGCAATACTCCATGCACAGTTACGCTGTTGCAGATTGCTTGGAGTTTCTGGGTATCCAAAAGCAGGGCTGCAGTTACCGCACAGATAAAGAAGTACAGCTGGCTTCTTGCTCGGCCACGCACGAGCGAGTGAATACAACTAGCAAGACACGCGTGTCCCTAATACAATTTCACAAAATTATTTTAATATGAGATCTTACCGGAACATCAAAATAATATCCACATTTATCATCAGATAGAGAGAAATCAGGCAAAAATTTATTTTTACCGTTTACCTCCATGTACCACACACCGGCTCCTAGAAAGCGAATGATGAATCAAATTCAATATATGACCTCTGCACAACTGTGCTCAGTTTTGCTTTCCCAACGCCATTACTTTCTCTGGGAAGTGATGATGAAAATAACAACTTGCCTAGAAGAACCACAAGACCTTTTGCACTCAACCAGGTTGAAAAAAATGCATGCACAACGTTCATAAAGAGAGGCATACAGAAGTAAAGAGGAGAGTGGGTTCAAATATAATTTTAAGAGGGATAACAACTACAGCACCTAAACAACATTAGATGGTAGACAATACAGCGAAAGTTATTTTACTATTAGCATTATGTCAAAATATTCTAAGTATACATAGTAAAGACAGAACAAATATAAAATATTTCAAAATATTTATAAAATATTACGCAAAATGACAGATACTGACCGAGTTAACATTATTTACCATTCTTGACTGTGGATATGGAACAACAGTTATGATGAACAAAATGAAACAGAGGTGTCTAGTTCATCTTACTAAATAAATGTCTAAATAACATAGATCTAAATTTAGGTATATTTCGACTATCCCTGATATCCTTTGACCATGAATTCCTAAACCGAGCAGAAGTTATTGTGCATATATGACTAATGATATTGTTTTAATAGGATGAAATCGTGTACTAAGACGTAGGAAGAGTAAAGCGAGAGATAATGTACGTAGGTGTTAAATTATTGATGGTTTGAATCAGCGTGGAATAAACGCCTGTACTTTAAACGAAGCAAAGAAAGTTTTTGAAAGCATTCAGAGACGTGATATTAAAATTTAAATTATGTGCTATGTGTGAAACCTCCGCTCATAAATCCCTGTATAAAACATCACAATAATATAAAAGAATCTCTCTTCTCAAAGAACGCAGACTTAAAAAAAAAACGTTCTAACAATTTTGTTTGATTTGTGAATTTCACTTCATATTTATAATCAAATACTTTTGATTAAACCTTGTAGCTATTAGAAACTAAAACGCTGGAATGCAACAAAAAGAAGGCAATGAAAAATGGTATATTACTGACAGTTACCATTCTTCTTTACAAGCGAGAGAAGTAACGAATAATCTGGTTTAGATCATTATATATGCACTAATAATGAAAAACAAGAGAAAGTATGCGATGAAATTGTCATGTGGGTTTATATAACGAGTTAGTAAAAAAAATGTTCTATAATACGAGTGACGTACTTTTCCTCTATTTTTAATTAAGCTTAACGAATGTTAGTTGTCATGACAAATATTTCGAAGCAACAAATATGAGTTTAAAAGCAAAATTAAATTACCTAAAAATAATTATAACCACGTCGAGTTGCATTCGGCAAGATAATACAGAAAAAATGATCTTAACCTTTTAATTTTATGTTGAGAGTTAAACATATGAGGTTGTTATAATAAGTTTTAGAGAAATAATAAAAGTTTTGAGGTTATACTAATTAAGTGGAAAAAATTAGTTAAATCGAAGCAAATGTGATAGGAATGAAAACCTCTTTGGAATAAAAACTATTAAACTTTGAGATCGTGATATTTCATTGTGAAAGCGTTTATACTTTAAGATTATAATAACAATAGGCAGTAAATAAACGATTTATTGGTTATTGAACAGTTATCCGTTTAATTCCATTCTCATTGGTCAATGGAGTATCAATGAATTCATTTATTGACTGAAAAGCTCGCATGAACTTTTCAAAAGAGAACGTAATTCCTTAACTGGTAAGGAAATTTAAAGTGCCCGGAGTGCCCAAAGGGTTAAAAAATATAAAACATAAATGTGTTAAGTAAGTTGCACGTAATATACCGTGTTTTGAGAGGTTCTCAAGTGCTGCAATCAACAAAGATAAACAAAACAAACGAGAAGCATTCATTTCAACGCTCAATTTAATGAAGCTGTATCCACGAGTAGCTGGAAAGTTAGCCCTCGCATAAGCTGCAACGCCTCTGAAATGCAACCGGTGTATTAATAATACAAGAGAGCTTTTGTTACCTACATGCACTCCTTCAAAATGGTTAGATCCGCCACTGCAGTGCACTTCTCGAGCACCTGGCGATCTACACCACCTCGCAGTTGAATGTTTCTACCTGGGAAATGTTTTATCAGATGCGCTGCTACTTTTGACTGCTCGTGCAATGTTAAACAGGTTAGGACAGGAAAGAAAGACGCGTGGGTTGGTGACCGGTCCGCGCTCGCCAACTTTTCAAATAATGTTTTTGAACTACAACTTTTATTGAAGTAGGGGAATGCAATTTCCTTCTTCTAGAAACTTCTACGCGGTGCGGATGCGCAAATAATATGAACAAACATAGCTTTGCACTTTCAACTATTTCTCCGTCCAGTGCCTCTGTAACAGACGTGCATTTTAGCCTCATGTTCTTGCAAGCACACAAGGATAATTTCTTACACTTGGCACACATGAAGCATTGCTTTGGCTCTCGTTTTGAATTATTGAGCAACTTTCTCAACTTCAGATATATTTAATGTAAAATATTTCATTAAGCGACTAATAAGCATATTAATACCTTGTCTTAACGAAAGTATTTGAACTGGCTTTTATTATTTTATATATTTAATTTGAAAATGAAGAAAATAACATTTTACTAAAGGGCACTGTTTTACTTTAGGCAGCAACTGAAGTTATTCAAATGCTCCTCCGTTTCTGAAGTCTAGGAATGGCATGCATGACGTTCCTGGAAATGGCGACTTCTGCCTTCTTCAGATTTGCTTTTCAGATTTTCCAAATTGCGGTGAAAGACGGAGCATACCTGAGTATCTAATTCATTTCAAATTTTGTAGTTTAAGGAACTGAGGTTTCCTCGGCCTTCATCTGGCCAGTAAACTGGCCTGGGGTAACCATATGAACTAAATTGTAATGAGGTGGGTGAAGTCTTTAAATATTCTTCTAGTCATTACAGACAGTTCATGCGGACAGGCCCTTCGTCTCTGCTGCTCCCTGTCGATCTTAAAAAAATTCTCGTTTGCTGAGAAAGGTGTCGAAGTGATTTTAAGAGAACGTTCCAGAGCATGTCCACCGTTTCTTCTGCGAGTACTGTACGCTTTTTATTAGGAACATGTCATATTTCTTGAATTTATTTAGCAATCTGTCAATCAAACCTGGACTTGAAAGGTTAATATCAGGGAATCTCTCTTGAAACAATTTCCGTACATCACCAGACAATTCTGTACACACGTACGAATCGTAAATAAATATCCTTTGGGAAATGGAATACCTGAATTGAGCCATATTGACGTAATTGATTCACTGTATTAATCCACCTATGAATACTTAATACGCTTGTCATACATCATACAAGAACACGTCCGTGCATTCCTAGAGTTAAACTTGTACTGACCTCCCCTCCGGCTCCCCTGCTGACTTTCAAGCGTGGGAACGAGACGAGAACTGCAGAGCGTGGTCAACTGCGGCTCGGTCCCGCGAAGGAAAAATCAACTGGTATTTTATAACAAAAATTTATTTGTTCAAGGTAATTCTAATTAATCATTTTTAAATAATGGTCTCTGTAGTAACACGAATAAAATGTATGTGATTTAATCTGATATTTTAAATCCTCACAGATTGTTTGACAAGGAAGTTATAGTACTCCATGCACCACTCTAAAATAAAAACTGTGACCATCAGTAATGGCGATGTCTTAGGGGTGGTAGCCTTACATTGTACAAAATAAGTTAATTTCTCAGATTATCAAATATGTTACTTGTATCTGTTGGTTAATCCATTCATATCCGTTAAATACTTTTTTTAATGCCCTCATAAATTTAAAAGAACCACAAAAAGTTAAACGGGTTTTCAGCTCTTAAACTACTAACTATTTAAACAAAGTAACTTTTAAATTAAAATCTATCTAAGACCTTTCCTGACGAGGTAATTGCATTATAAAAGTGGATTTAGGGAGTAAATTGGCATTAAACTTTAAATTTTCTTTAAACAGAGTTTTGGAAATGAAGTAAGATAATTTGCCTTAAAACGCAATGACTATATTATCAGTCTAAATGTTAACACAATTATCAAACACTCTTGATGTAAAAGAGAAATGGCCTGTACAAATGAGGTAGAACCCGTTAGCTTACTTCCTAAAGAGTTTTTTAGAATTTGTTTACAGTTGAAAGAGTGCGCATGCCCTAAAACATGACGTAGCAATGTTTTACCAGATATAAATAACGCAAAGTTTTAAAAAATGGTTTACGTGTTTCATTCTCACAAATGAAAGATGTGAAGAACTTACTAAAGGAAGTATAGCGGCAGAAGCGTCGGATAGGCTGATGATACGAATAGATTAGACTTGTAAACACTGCAGCAGAAGTCCTAATTTCCTGCTCGTTTAATGCAAAACATCTTGTTATTTTCCATTGTTCCCTAGAGGAGATTAAGGTCAAGCCCAGCCTTTATTCTTTTGTTCAGAAAGTGTAAATCACGGAAGGTTCTTAGAAAGAAAATAACGTTTATGGCACTGAACGAAATTACCTTATAAACAGCCTCTTAAATGATGTCAAGAGCAATAGCAGAAATTTAGTCAAACCACATAGCCGAAACTGAATAGTCTTCAGCTTTTTGGGGGGGGATAGTGTTTCAGCGCCCGTTTTTGCTACTGAGGCACTACAGGCGGTGAACATGATGATACATGGGATGAAATGATAAATTGGGAAAAGATATATATATTTTAAAGGAAGGAAGCCTAAGTTCCAGGCCTATGTTTAGGGTACCTCCCCGGCATTTGCCATTTATGACGACTGAGGAAAACCTGAAAAAAAAAACCCAGTCTGGGAGGATGGTCCTGGTGGGGTTCGAACCCCAGACCTGCCGCTCACGAATCCGTGCCATAACGACCTGTGCCACCCGTGGCGGTCTTCAGATGTGCATCTCGTACTTCTCTGCATCTGTTGAGAAACATATTGCTCGAAATATCAATGCCAAAATACATCCGATAGTTCTGCAGAGCTGATGAGAAGATAGTCATTTTAAAAGTATTACAAGTTTTAGCAAACTTTGCCCATCAGTTTGAGACTCCTAGTGTAGTTTTGACAATAAATGTTTGGTGATTACGGGAAGTTAGACGACCGGCGTGGTCGAAAGAATAATATAACATCGTCTCAGTTTGTAGCCAGTGAGCCACAATTAAAGCCTTCCATTCACAAGTCTGTTGCTTACCGGCGCAACCCCTCGATATCGCCGGTATCTGGCGCCGCGAGCTCGTGGCTCCTCAGCACTTCACCTTTTTAAAAATTTGAATACCCTATTTTGTACGACACACAACCTACATCTTCTTAGGAACTACAAATTGCACTCGCCCTTTCTTATGCATTAATAAACCCAATTGCTATTTGAATACTTTATATAAGTTTATCCAGAGCATGAAGGTTAGTGGCATTTGCCATATTTTTTCAAAATTCCCCAGAGATAAAATGCGCATGCTATCGGATCTGGAGAAAGAGGAGACAATAATCTAGTGCTAACAAGTGTGCGGCCAAATATAAGACGCAATTTCGCCATAAGTATGAGCTTTAGCATTAACGTCCGGAAATAAACCGTCAAATGTTCCTTATACTTCAATTAATCACACAATGTTCTAAAATGTTATTACGCTGATGACCAGAGATATTAAAGAGCGTCCATAAATAAATAAATAAATAAATAAATAAATAAATAAATCTAAATTTTATTTATACACTTTTATTGTTATCTATGTGTTCAAAGAAAAATGGCCAAAAGCATTTTTTGTACTAAATGCACACCACACCTCTAATTTTTCGTCACATAGTGGAACCTCATCCACGATTTGTGGTTTCTCTGATCAGTGTGTTATTTGAAGAAGCTACGTAATCATTAGCTTCATCGGAAAAGAAAATCGATCTGAATTAATTTCTTCGATGTTAAATTTTCTAGCTTTGAATTATACCTACAAGAAGTCTTCTGTTATAATCGAAGGGCTTTAACTTGACCAATGTTGTTGTTCATCTTGCGGATTCTTTAGAAATTCTTCTCTGTTGTGTTAGATTTCTCGGGATTTTCGATCCCAAAAAGCTACATCTATTATTTCCTTAAGTGTTTGTAATGCGAGCACATAACGTCTTCGTTTCCTTTTACGATCGTCACAGAACCTGCTTGTTCTAATGTACTCACTAAATCTCTCATTGTTATTTATGATTGATCTGGGCGGTTAGGGAGTTTGCGTCTGTTCGTCTTGTTCTACCATACAATTTCTTGATTTTTGCTCATCTCTGGTGACACGTACAATGTTTAACCGAATGTACAATATCCTCATCGGCTGTTTCGGATTTTCTGGAGATCAACCATTGTGTTCTGTACACTTTATCTACAAAAGGAAGTCCAGAAGTGCAATGTCAGTAGATCATGGAGGTCAGACACTTGGTCCTCCCCTTCGAATCAAGTGCTGGAAACGTCTTGTTCAGGACTTTGCAGCTCCTACGTCGTCTTCCGAGGGACTTGTGGTGAATGCTGGAAGAACTGCCGTATTCGTTCTGTGCCATCTTCACTTTTTCCTGTATCGGCTATGCACCACTTGCCTATGCTAGGCCGAGAGGGTGATGGCTTCCTGTAGCGTATTCTGAAGTTTCTCTGCACCTGCATGTCATACCACACACTGAGCCTTTTTCACTGCAGATATCATTGTTTTTAATTATGTCTCTGTCACCCGGAATAGAGAAATCAATATCTGAATAAAAGCAAAACAAAAACATTTAAAACTGGTGAATCGTAAAATCAAGTGCCGCCCCCCCCTCCCCCGTGCCAGTTACAGGACGTGTGACATGAACTTCAATTTGTAAAGTACTTTTGAGGACACCCCGTTTATAGTATGACATAGGCACTTACTGAGTTTTCTACCGGATAGTAATAATAATAAAAACAGTTCATTTGGAGTGAAAATGTGTTCATTTACCGGAACCACCGGCTACATTTTCTCTATAATTCACATCCGTGTTAAAATAGACTGATTTATGAAAAATACTAACTATAAATGTTGGGATTCGCTCAGATCCTTTGACTGAAATTCACTTAATCTGACTATTCGTATATTAACTCAATATTACGTCTTCCACTAAATATAATATATAAAAACAATGGTTTCCCTGTTTCAAAAATCTGATAGCGATTGAAATGAATTGCACTATACAAATCCAGTGTTTGTTCTTCAATATAGAACAAAAGCTAGACTCTTGTCGATATGATAAAAACCAGTTTAGATGAGACCGCTGCAGTCTTAAAGTAGATTAATTTAAGATACAAATTTGTAAGTGACGAAATCTGAAAAATTGAAGAGTTAATAAAGGAGATTTAAACTACCAGTCAACGGGAAATTAGTGCGTGCTGGGTCAGTTAAAAAAACGTTTATACCGGAAATTGTCTAATTTTAAACCAGGGAGTAGAAGGGATTTAAGATATTGTCGCAGATGTGTAGCAATGCTGTTATGGATATCCAAAACGCTGAGTGAAGAACTAGGGACGTCATAGCCTTTTGAAGGAAAAGAAAATCTTCCTCCATTATTCCCTAAGTATGTTCAAGACTATTCTGTGCAACTCTGTGCGAAAACTGACATTCTTTCACTGATCTTTATAGTTAGCTCTGAATGTAAATACCAAGAAATTACAGATCTGTTTCCTGCCGCAGTCTTGTCAAAATATGTTAACTACTTTTTAAATGAGATATGTAGTTGTGAATCAAAATTGTGATAATACCTGTTAGGAAGTATTTCACCTCCAGAAATAACTCTCCCCGCAATGAACTTCAGCTATAAATTTCTGCATTCCTTAAAATGGTTTTTAAAAAGTCTTTTAATGAACACTATTCCAAATGTGTTGAGAATACATGTTAAAGACATTGAATGCCATTTTTATTACTGCTTCTCTTCATTGGCTACCAGCTGGGAAAATGTTCACAAGCCTAATACACAAGAATATTCTTCCATGTATATCAACAAATTTCACTACAGATTTCTAATGTTGAGCTCTTGTTAGCCGCTATCACTGTTAAACAGAATCAATTGGCTCTGTACTTTCAAGTGAAATGACTGGTAAAGGGTGGCTTTATGAATTTCTCATAGTGTGGCTGATATAAGTTTGATAGTTTTGTAAACCAGAACCACGCTTTTTATCCATTAGAGTCTATGTTGATTTCAGCTTTCATTGCATCTGTAAAAGAAAATATTGGCAATTTTTTAAAGTTATGTCTGTATTCACTGCTAAATATGTATGCTGAATTGCAGAAAATGTTGTGTAGGTAGTAGCTTATTAAAATCGAGTTCTAGTTTGAAAATATATAAAGGACTTTCTGAACCAACATTGCTACCTCTTGATGCAACCAGTTGAGAGCTTCGAATTATTTGGAGCAGACCAGAGATGCACTGCAGAGAGCGTTGGCTCTTGTACTTGGGTGATAAAAAATTGACCTCAGAACGCATATATTTTCTTGCAATAGTTTTGTGAAGAGTGTAGCCTCACTGTTTGTAGGAAAAGAGCAAAACTGTTGAGGCTTCTAAGAGCGGCTTTCTGAGCTGTTTTAAATACCTTTGTCCGTTCATATTGGAGCAAAGAATAACGAACTGTGAGAATACGACCAATGACACGTAGGTTTTTTTTTTAAATAAGAGATATGAACCATCTAATACCGAAACATTCTTTAAGAGTTCACGAGTAATTTACATAATATTGGAGTAATGTAAAATACGAAGAATTGACATGCAGTTTTAACTGCGATACAGCTTGTAGTACACGGTTAAAAAAAAAGCAATGAACAGTGTTCTTTCAACAAGCACTAGGCAAAGCTCGAGGCAAAACAAGATCCCGATCTTACTGGCTATTGAACTACACTTTTTGTTTCACCACTTCATAGCTGTTCTTCGTAGTTCGTGTATGGATAAAGGAAAGGATTTCGGCTCGACAGGAATTTTCAGTTAAATGTTGTACAGATACTGTTTAATAACAGACCATCTGCGAACTCGTGCTTCTTCAAAAATGTACATAAGGATTCTGTATAAAATGAAACGAAACAGCGTGGCGTAGAGCAACAAACACAACACACAAATACAATATCTGGAAAATCTTGAACCTCATTCTATAGATGAACAATCTACCTACTTCAAAATTTTAAACGAGGAAGCTCTAAAAAAAGTTAACATATCCTCTGGATGTATATTCTTTTAGAAATTTAGACAATACAAAATATGTGCGAGAATAACATTATATAAGAACTCGGTTGGCAGTCCCGAACTTATATTAGGAAATTAATGTTTACAATGAACACAATCAGTTATATCGTCCTATGCTTCAGTAACCCTGGCAGCCAGCTGGTTACGTAGTTCCTATAAAAGTCCCCGATTTCAAAAATATATTTCCGGTGATTTGATTCTTCTCTATGGAATGTAATTAAAAATAGTATTTAAATGTTTCTATAGCGCATTGTGTCTATTGCTCTGCTTTACGCTCATTTTATAGAGAATCCTCATGTACATTTTGAAGATATTATTGACCGATATCGGCTAAACAGTGTTACACAGATGCAAACTTTTAGGTCTTCATCACCATTATGAGATAAGTTTCCGTACAACTGTTAACCGAAACCCTGTTGCAACCGATGTCAGTAAATCACGCTAGGCGAAGTTTAAACCTCTATTGCTGAATGCAGTTAGAAAACCGATAAGACGGACTACAGGTTAAACATTGTCAACTTGCACTTGCGCTAAAACAAAAATTAAATTTGTAGACGACGACAGTTTCAGCTTGAATAAATTACAAGATACAATATGAAAGCATTGGAGTGATACAGTATCGCTTGTAAACAACGAGCATCTTGCCTTGTAGTTTTGGCTTCCGTAACATTTAAGTTGCATAACGAACTTTCTCCACCATATGGCAGTTGGATAGCCCGCAGGCAAGGCTGGAGTAGCCGAGAACAGCTGTAGTGTGAATGTCGGACTTCAAAAGATGCGCACTTGTTTATTTTCTTTAGCATATACAACATGATTAAACTCTTTCTGTTATTTGTGATAGTGGAATCTCTGAGGTTTGTTGTAATGTCATTTTCCTGTAACATCTTATCTTGTTCCTGCTACAAAGTCGTGGGAAGTCTCAATATTACATTAAAGTGTCTTTTAAATGAAGATGAACAGAATTTATATTATTAAGTCCCCTTCATCCATTACTTCAACACTCATCACCTTCGCCGTTTATGTAGCGGTCACAAAGACCAAAAGTATTTCTCTATACCCGCTTAAGGAAGATCGTTGTTTACTGGCTCACCGAAAAAGCATCGAAAGCTGTTGGCTTTTACTCCTGCGTAGTAACACAAAAATGTACTTTGCCCATATCTGTACTCTGACAAGGAAAGTACATGTTTGTATCAATTCAGGGGAGGTTCAGTTTATACACCGATCGAATAGAGACGAGAGTAGATAGAATTAAGAGAAATACAATGCGTAAGTTGTACCACGCTTTTGTGCCATTGATATGTAAAGTACTCTAGAGATTGATTCAAGTAGAAACACCTGGCAGCAATGGACACAGCAGAAAAAATAAATTTCAACACATTTTGATCACATTTGCCGTCCAGTTTCCAAATACAACTCGAGTGCAGTGTCCTGTTTTCCTAGATGTTCATCATTGCACTTTTGACTTGTGAAATGCGTACTGAATAGCTGAATTAAAGTGACCTGCCATGAACTGGTAGCAGGCTTATAGACAGTAACTTGATTATATTTTCTCTATGCTAAATTTTGGTGAAATCTTCAAGGACAAGTGAATTCGTGACGAACTGATAAAAATGCTAAGACCAAAAGGTAAACATTAAAATGTTGACATATTGCAGTACTTTTTTCAGGGATCAGGTGATTAGGCTTTCTTTCATGACAAAGAGCTTGATTTTATTCAAAGATCAATAATTTTGTAGCAGTATCTGTGAAGTTTCATATGTGGCCAGGACACTTCTTCGTAAAATGCTTCTAAATGTTGCAAGGCTGATTTCTTGATAAGGTGAGTCAGCCGGATTGTTTCAAGGAAATTTACCTGTAACCCCTGAGTCGAGTATGTACAATTAGTTTTAAAGTATGATGCGCATGATTATGCAAGAATGAGAGGTTGCATAAATTGAACACCATCAGCAATCACTTTGTTCTTCTTTTCTCTTCCGCTATGCATGTCTTTATCAAACCATTTTGATCAATGTTCAATACTTATGTAAAATTTTCATTCGCGTTGACTTTGCTTATCATATCGACAAACGATTTCGTCCTATGTTCAACTATTATGATCTAAATTGTGTGGCCGGTTAAATCTTTACAGAGTAACTTTTTGGAAAAGAACTCGTCTCTTTAAAATTACTACCCGTGATTTACTATCGCTGAACTTGTGCGCTTTCTGGATCTCTAACCATTTTCACTTGCATGGCTCATAAGCGTAATATTTCAGTTTTCTCGATACCATTTCCGGATTCAACTTTGATATTGATGGTTTGTTGTGATAAAGTAAATTCATGTGTTGATACGTGTGAAATTGCAGTGAACTGTTTGGTATTTTTGCTTTTTAACGGGGCAACCTATTTGTCTTTCGACAGTTGTGGCTTTGCTTCTTTGATTGTGATGGTTTATAATTGGAGGATGAGGGCTATGTTTGAGATGTTTGATAAGAGTAGATGAGTTACCATTAATGTCCTTCTTTATCACTTAAGTCGTAAATGGCGCCTCCAACTTCAGGAAGTTTATCATGTGATGGCCAAGTGCTGTGGCCGATGTCTAACGTGCCGAATGTTTCTTCAAGTTGATTAATGTGTCGATCTTTAATCTTCTCGAAATGTAATTCGGTTTCATGTGGTTGAAATGAAACACTAACTGACTTGTCGAATTATTGTTACGACGCTTGGAATGACATTAAACTTTTCCGGACGTTGGTTCAAATGCGTTTAGTTAACAAATTCAGAGGTGTCACCAGTACAAAATTTCTCTCCCATTTCTCGTTCTAAGTGCACTCGTGGGATTTAGTTTCTACCCCATTCGACTGTACTCCAAGTCAGCTTTCATACGGGTCCAATTAGTTCTCCTCTCAATTGTACACTTTCAGTTTGAGATTACCGCATATTTGGTTTCAAAGCTTCTGATGAAGAGGTTAATCATGAGATGCCGAAACGTTGGGAGTTCTCCCTGAACAGTGAGCTCAGTAACTAAGTACTGCATCAATACAGCTAGTTTATGATCAGATATACTCTAATCACATAAACGTTTGCTTCATTTGAAAGATAAATAAATGTTTGGAAATCCATTTTGAACTGCATATCCGTTTTGTTTATGTGCTGCAGTATCATGTACAGAATATTGAAGATCAGCAGTGCCCTATTTCAATTGCTATGAACAATGCAAGTTCACAGTCTTTCTCTCTAAATTTTCTTCGTGTCTTCGCATATTTCGTTTGCATTTCGTGATATCTCTTGTTGGTTGAACACGCTATAAACGTACGTGGCTTTTATTGCGTTTACGGTGGTTTTCGTGACACGGCAATTTAAACGGAGAGAAAAAACACGCCCAATATAAACTTGTAGTAAAAATTCCGAAGCAAGTTTCATCGTACAACCACATATGTGATCATTTGATATGTGCCTGCAATGTGAATTCGAGAGAGGCAGATAGTAAGAGGATAAACTTGATATAGCATTAATATTTTAAAAAATGTGGTTAAGATATTCATGAATACACTATTTATTTTATTGAGAAAGAACGTCAGTGAGGATAACTATTATGCAACAGTGAACAAACGTACGTTGTCAATCATTTAGGCCGCGATTACTTTCTTGACAACTTTCTTTTTCGTAGTATGAACTTTTCTGCATTAATTTTTATCTGCCACCTAACTTTGAGAGCCTAATTCAACACTGCCAAAATTGCTCTTGCTTTAAGGTTTCATAAAACGGACAAAAAGAACTGGACTTAAAATGAACCAACCTCGCCAACTGAAGCTTCCTACTATTAAGTGTTGAGTCTTTCGACCTGTTATTGTCTCATTGCTATATTTTCCCCAGTCTTGTGTTTCTTTTGCCTAAAGGTTGATATTTAAAGGCAAATTTCGCCATTTGACTGTGTTCAATTCTATTCAGATATTCTCTTTCGTGTGCAAAATAAAATTATATAATTTATTTCGTAAACCTTCATTTGCATATTTGGTATGGTGTCTATAACGACCCTTAGATATTTCATTTCGGTTTTTTTTAATAAGGGTTTCATTTTTTTGTATATGCACCCACGTTTCAATCCTATGTAGCAAAGTGTGCAGAACCATTACCTTATAAAATTTAGATTTATGTCCGGTGAATTTCAAAGAGTCTTGTATGTTTGCAGTTTTATTTCTCAATCATCACATTTGTAACTAAAATCACATCCTATATTTCTGAACCTGTTCTTACACATTTCAATGTTTATGCTTGTGGGAATGTTTCCTATAAAGCGAGTACTTTTGTTTTTCAATGTGCGATTTCTTCAGGTCTACAAAATACGAATTTGTTTCGGCGACAATCTCTCTATTTGATGCGAATTTCTTTCTTTTTCATATTTGAAAACAGGCAGTAGACAGAGTAGGCCAAAGGGGGGGGGGGAGGAAAAAGCGTATTGTGTTCAAAGATTTCCGAGGTTGCAATCGCAGACTTGTGCGCTCGTGCGTTGTGCTGATGGAACAAGGATTTTTCTTCGCCAAAGGAGGACGATTTTTCTTTGTTGCGGCGTTTAATTGCTCCTGTAGAAAGGCGCAATATTTACAAATTATGCCTTTGCCCTTCAAAAGTAAATTAAAAATACGCCTTGGCAATCAAAAAAAAAAAAAAGAAAGAAAGAAAGAAAAAAAGAAAAAAAAGGAAAAAGAAAAGAAAAGAAAAAAGGAAAAGAAAACGTCTCTATCACATTTCCTGGTTACAGGACAGTTTTTGCCTTCTCTTGTTTGCAACCCACTGTTTCGTTCTGACGTGTATATTTCGTCACCTTCCACATACCGTTTCTGAAATTCGTTTAAACAGCTCCAAATTCTGCGTGGCAGTGAAAACTCGGTTCTCCTTTCTGGTCAGACATTATCAAAAGCAACATTCACCTCGCCAAGAGCTTTTTCATTCATAAATAATAATGCACCCGATCTGCAGAAATGCCCACAGCTTTAGCAATCCCCTGCACCTTCATCGCTCAGCATCATGTGTGGACTTTTTCAGTAATTTAGGTATTCGTTACCTCTAGAGAACGACCGGAACGGTCCGCATCGCTTGTGCTCGTTTGAGCACATATAAAATCATCAAACTATTCCAAGCGAAGGTGCATTTTCGCAGTAATGTTTGTTCATCTTCGCCTTAGTTTATGCGAGCGTTGCCCCTTTCATAAAGCAATGTTTTATCAATACGCGAAATTCGTGTTTCTCCATTTTGAATCGGACGCTTATGATTAGAGCAGTTTTGCGTTCTGAAATAATAATCCATTTTGAAATCTTGTTTAAAAAACTAAGCACGAAAATTACTGATATACAAACTAAGCATCGTAACTCATTATAACTATGGACACTGACACATTAAAAGAAAAAAAAAATCCCCAGATTCTACGTGTCGATCGGAGAACTTTGGGGAAGCTCGTAGACGCTGCATTCAAAACGGGCATGCAGCGGCTGGCACACTGCAGTAGGAGCTTTGCCTGTAAACGTAATAATCACAATCAAAGACATTTGGAATGGGTAGAGTAGCGGTGGCCGAAATGTTTAGAAGTAATTTTTCTTCTGCATAAACTCCGGGTTCATAACCCCCACAACATTTTTGTTTGATTTTATAAGTGTATATGTAAAACACCATGTTGTCTGAGTAACATATTATATTTTAACGCATCATTTGCGTATTATGACATTACTTATGCATATACAACAATGTAAACTAATTTTTTTACAGATAAGTAAACAATACATTAGCAGAAACTTTTATCTTCTAATGTGAAAACACACAGAAATAAACAAAATTAATATCGAGTGCATGAACCCTCACATGTAAAATGCGCTCAATCTTTGGGGCATAGATGATATCAGATTTCTACAGTAGTGTACACGAGAGGCTACAACATTCCAGGTTTCTTGAATTTGTGCCCATTGGCTATCTTTTGTCCTTCGTGCATGTGCAGGGAATATGCCTGCAGCATATTGCATTTACATAAAACAAATACCGAAGTAAATATTATAATATTCATTGTAATACATTTAATATGTTAACGTTAAAGTTTGCTGTGTATGGGAAACAATATTAAGAAACTAATTTTTCATAATATGTTAAAAACAAAAGGTGCTTGATGCCGGGAGGTGAACCTCCACTCTTAACCACACATCGCTGCACACTCTGCCACAGAGCTAACAGAACACACACCAGACAACGTCTTTAGTGCATGCTGTGCAACACAACTGCTGCAGTGGCTACACAGCCGTGCTGGTTACCTCATGAACCGCTCGCTGTCTGAGTAGGACTTAGAAGAATTTTGCATTTTAGGGTGTAAATCATTCGTCAACGGTTACCACGCCAAAGTAATATTGAAAACAATCCACTGCTACCACCTTTTGAATATGAGCGGATTATGGAACAGCCTTCGTGCACATACGCCAAGGACAAATTTCACTGGCAACAAATTGTCTGAAAGTCGCTAAGGCTTTTATTTTTCTCTCTTTCAAAGAATGTTTATTTTCATTTCACATTTTCATTCATTTTCTCTTCATACAACCTGACTTAAAACTGCAATCATTCCGTACAATTCGATTGTATCGGAAGAAATGATAATGTTGGCGCAAATGATGGCCATATACGTTGATTATGAACTATCTTTGGCAATTTCTTTTCCCGAGGGAAAAAATAATAATAAAAACAGGGAGGCAAAATATTTTTGAAAGTAATAGATGCAACTTTACGTAGTCAGATATCAAACTTGAGTGGACGAGGGATCATCCTGAGGCATTTATTTTGCTTATATCTGAACAATACGGGAAAGTTTAAAAAAATGTTAACAATGGTCGTAATTCCTTTGAATACTGCTGCTACTGTTTTGTAGATTTCAATTACTCACCATACTAATAAGAAGTATGATAATTGTTAATTAATTTAAAAAGTCTTTGAAATAAAAATTTTATTTTAGGATAGCATTGTTTATAAATTGGACTTATTGTAGAAGTGTTGATTTTAAAATAATATGGAAACTCATATAATTAATAATGCTATAGCTGAGCATAAAGGTTTAGTAGCTTGGAGAAGAACAGCATTTAGTATTCTAAATGTTTGACATTGTTTCCAACCTTTTAACATTCCGCTGCAGTTGTTTAACATGTCGAAACAGAGCTAGTAATTTGGACTAAAATCTACCGCTCTAAAGCAAATGTGTGGGTGCAATTGGCGTTTCTCTGCGGTGGAAATGCGGAACTTGAGCGTGCACGGAAACACTCGGTTTTCTGCTAATGATAGTAACACCTCAGTTAACTCCAGGATTTGGATTGCTTTAGTGAATTCTCTTGTGCAAGCACCGAAATATTTTCCTGTTAAACACAATGTAGATAAAAAAAATGCAGGATGATTTATGCTTGTTTAAATCACCTGAGTCACGTTTAGTATAGGGCGTGACCGTGTGGTTTCAGAAGCTACAAGTAAAAACTAAGCAAAATTTTGTCTTCTTTATGCAAACAGAGTAATGGCGTATGGTGTTTCAGCTGATAGTTCAGAACACGTTGTTGGTTGTCAGGAAAAACTGCTGTTCTCACGTTAATGGTTCAAAAAAGATGCTTCAGGCTTGAAGGAGACCTTGAAACGTGAAAGTTAAAAATTGAATATTTTAGCGCCTCTTAGCACTGCTATGCATAAAATGGAATTGAGCTCCAAGTACAGCGTTACCAGTGTACTGAAATATCCCAAACATCTAAGAGACCATACCATATCCGTTTGCCACCTCGTAATGATGTATAGTGCTTCTGTACGTCATCGCAAATCACTGAAGTCGCTAATGTTAGCTTTTACAAGACAGTGCGACAAGTGACATTCAAACCTAGCTTGACTTTTCACCAAATCTTACCACTCAACTGTTATTTAGTATCTTTTCTTCCATTAAAACTTACTAGGCAAATAAGAGAAAGTATAGGGTATTCATGTGTCGCTTTATTCCTTTCGAAAACTGGTTTACTGGAAGCTTCGCCATTTAAAAGCTCACAGGAAGCCTGAAAGCGGTAATTTTCTGTGTTTTTGGGCAACAACATACCTGCACATTTAGTTATTTAAAAGTAAATGAATTCAATAATTATGCATGTAGTTTGTGTTTATAGTGTCACAATTTTTACATCACAGAAAAGTAGTGGGAACTGCTGCATTGTGTATTTACAAATGAACTTTTCAGTACTTGAGCAGTGTGTAAGGTGATTTTTTTATTTCGGAATCTCTCTTAACGTGAACGATGGTTCGGACTGTCAAAATTGAAATGCTAAGCCTCCCTAATACCAGTTGGGGGCATGATTTTTAATCGTCTTGGGCGAACAGGGAAATGAGGGATTGAACTGAATTTATTTACCAGTAATATCTCTATATAAACTACCCAAAGTACCTTGGTTGGCTCATCAGTGATGATTTCACTGGAATTTATGAATACTCAGTTCGGCTACATACAATAGTCATAAACATATACAAACACAAAGCACTATTTATATTATTTTTTAAGTTTTTTATTAAACATTTAGCAACATTTAACAAATTAATGTGCTTAATCTGCTTTATAATATTAACATCCATCTTTACGAGGCCTGATTACACCCAACCCCGAGTTATGTGCATAATGAACATCCACTCCTTATATTTCCCTAGTTAGCACTATTTATTTATTCAATCACACCCAATTCTCTCATCCTTCTTAACAATTCTAACTCATTTCTCTCTTACTTTTCCTAAGTATTTCTTCATCATTTTATTTTTGTTTGTCTCCATATCAGTCAGCATTCAATGTGCTATACATTTTTTTCTGTAATTGGTCGCATTTCGCTTCTATACAACATCCCTCCATCTCTTTACCCCTTCACACTCTAATAAACAATAAAATATTCGTTCAGGAAAATGAAGTTCGCATTGGTTTTGAAATGCAAGTGAATTACATGAACAGTGATATTTTCAGTAGTAAAACGAGAAGTCTAATATATTTTTCGACAGCCTTTTTTGAATACTGATCTGCAAATCATGGATATTTACATCTCGATCAGGTTTTGTTCACAATTTTTAAGGCTTTCATTAGGTAAAGAACACCTAAAGAGATTAAGCTTCAGAATCTGTCAAGTTTTGCATATATGGACGTCATACTGAAGACCTTGAAGCGTGAGATCGGTTTAAAATGGCTATGAATGAATGAATGAATGGATGAATGGATGAATGGTCTTTAACGCCCTTTTTGCTACAGAGGCACCACAGGCGATGGACGCTGATGATACATGAGATGAAATGATATATTGGGAAAGGATTTATTTTTAAGGAAGGAATCGTACAGGCCTAAGTTTAGGGTTCCTCCCCGGCATTTGCCATTTATGAGGACTGAGAAAAACCTGGAAAAAACCTCAGTCAGGGAGGACGGTCCTGGCGGGATTCGAACCCCAGACCTCCCGCTCACGAGTCCGCGATTTAACGACCTCGGCCACCCGTGGCGGTAAAACATGACCATACCAGCCTTGAAGATGACATGTGAAGAATATCAAAGTGCAACAAGAGAGTACATTGAACATACACGTGACTGGAGTGTTTAAGTGCATAAATTTGCTGAGGGTATAGGCGTATCATTTAATCGCATACGAAAAACATTTGCGCAAGATGAGTGTCGCACTTAGAGATCAAAAATGCATCCGTATGAATAGATATCGAGTATTTAATTTGTGTCTACTTAAAACTATTGATGAGACTTTGAATCCACCATCACAAACCAGAATCAAAACAGTTGACAAAAGCAGGTTGTTCACCGCCAAAGAAGTCTGTTTCATCTGCAGGAAAAATATGGCATCAGTGTTTGGGGATGCTAAATGAATTTCACTAACTGATTATCTTCATAAGAATAAAACCATAACCTAAGAAAAGTGTTCCTATCCTTTAAACCAACAAACTTGATGGGCAAAAATGGCAAGGAAATACATGGTTTGAAGATTTCTCAGCAATGCTATGTATCTGGTCACAAAATTGTTTTAGTGACAGCAAAATTGAGGAATTTAAAGTATGAATTGGCATCTGCTCCCCAGATTTGGCTCATTCTTCACTTCCATTTATTCAAAAAGCTCCAACTCTTCAGGGTTTTTCATCAAATCAAAATGTGATTGCAGCTGTGGAGAAGTATTTGGCAGACATTAGGAAAAGCTTGATAATGGCACTAGAGTATCGCTGCAATAAATTTAAAAATAAAGTATCCGCAAATAAAGGTTCATATAACCCAGAAATACCACAGTATATAAAATCCCCAAATGGCTATATTTTTTAAAATATTTCTAAGAAAAGATATGGCTAATAAGTGTTTGTACAGACTAAACAATATGCTGACATGAAATGTTGTATGGTGTAGTGGTTACCATATTGCCTCCTACACCCAAGATCGCGGGTTCGAACCCGGCCAGGACCGATGGATTTTTTCGGGCGTAAAAATCCTAAGTATGACTTCCTTCGGAAGGGAAGTAAAGCCATGGGTCCCGTGTCGCACATTTATGGCACGAAAAAGAACCTCGAGCCTGAAAGAGAGGCCTCTGAGCAAAATTCACGCCCTGAGTTGAATGGGACTCTGATGACCTGAGATGTTAAAGAGCTACCATAAATAAATCAATAATAAAAAAAAAAAAACAATGAAATGTTGTCGACTATACCCTTTGACTTAATTGAAATTATTTTGTAACTGTTATCGTGGTATGTTATTATATATTGTGATTTTATATCAATATTTATGTTATACTTTCTCAATATCTTGCGCTATATTTTATTCTGTGATACCCTTATGTAATTGTTAGTCTCTCATATTATGCATATCTATTAATGTGTGTATTTTATACATTTACTCTTTGTAAAGTACACATGAGACTTGTATTCAATGTAGATTTTGACAATGTCAGAAACTTGTACACAAGTCTATTGACAGCAAATAAACTATTTCATCATGTGCAAATAATACTTGATTTACATTTATTGTTTCTATACACTTCCTTAAATCATTAAATAGATATCCAATAGAATGATACTAAGGATAGCTCCTTGGGAGAGGCCTAGAGGGGTGTGTATTTTGAAATATTGCTAAAATTTATTGATGACACAAGCACTTCGAGCATTTGTCCACGAGTTGCAATATTCCACAGCTTCAGTAATAAATTACACCTCCAAGCTGTGCAGGAAATGTGTTGAAAATCGATGAAAACTACACATCATATTAAATGCTTTCTTAATATCTAGACTTAAAATGGATTACTTGTTTATTTTGTTTTATTTACTGACGCTTGTTAATATCTCAGGTCATCAGCGTCCCATTCAAATCGGAGCGTGAAACTGCAGATAAATTTTTCTGATAGACCCCTTCTCTCCGGCTCGAGGTTCTTTTACGTACCGCAAATCTACTCATCGACTCTTGCCGGAATTGAATCGACGATCTTGGGTCTACGAGGACTAAAATGGGTGATTTGTTTATTAGTAGAATGATTTTCACGGAATCCTAGCTAGTAGGTGTCCATATTCTAAGCACAAAGTTAGTACGTTATTAGTTACTGTTCTGTATGTGAAACAACCAATTTCATTTGCTGGTTTGCTTTCTTTCAGTATAGCGATGACATATCTTTTGTTTATACCCACAATTCAACACTGGAATTGTTGACCTTTAACATCATATGTTTACTTCAGTAATGATGCAACATTCAGGTGTTTTTGCTTCTGTTCAGCAGTCGAGCAGTGAAGGACGATTTACACATAAATGTTTCTTTTTGTAAGCCATTTGTCAAAATATGGAGAATGATATTGTCACAATCCAGAAATGTCCTTGCACATTATTTGATGCCATTTTACAAAAAATTGTGCAATTCTTCTGATGAAGTCTTCAGCCTTCCTCATTAATTGCAAAGGTTATGAAAGTATTGCGTCATACTTATAAATCAGAAAGTAAACGTTATAATAATTCCTTCCGATAATTACAACGCGACCCTGAATAGTCAGTAGTAAGCATGATGTTCGTTATTATTGTTACTATATATAAATGTTGTTCCCTCGATAATAAACAAGTATGCTAATCCAATTCCGTTTGCATATGATACTAGTATTCTCATTAATTTATTTATTTCGTTCATTTACGGACGATCTTTAACATCTTTGATCAGCATCGTCCCATTCAATTCAGGACGTGAAACGACTGACACATTTTGCTCGGAGGCCACTTTTTTCAAGCTTGAGGTTATTTTACGTGCTGTAAATCTACGTTACGGGACCAACGGCTTTACTATCCTTCTAAAGGAGGCAAAAATTATCATTTTTACGCCATAAAAAACCATCGACCCCGGATTTGAACCTGTGACCTGGGGTAATGGAGCAAGATTTTCATTAAAGAACACAAAATTAGTTGCTCTTAGATTTATCCAATTATATTTTCAGTACACTAAATTATTTGGACAGTAACAAATCATATGCACTTTCAAAATACTAAATACATTAGTTTTTACACAAAAAATTAAAACGTTGCAGATGTAAAGATGCAATATGAAAGCAATGAAATCGTCTAATCTAGTAACATAACATTTATATGTCTTATAAATTGGTGTTAATATGAATTGGAAAGATCATATTGATCACATCTTACCCAATCTGAGTTCGGCATGTTTTGCAATCAGAGGTTTAATTCATTTTACAGATAATAGCATCCTAAAACAGTATATTACGCTTCCTTGCATTCCTTAATAATATTCTGGGGAAATACAGTAAATTAAAAAAACAGGACAACACAGATCAAGTAATAAGCTGCAGACACTTCACAATAGTACAGTATTATTTAATTCTCTTCCATCAAGGAACTGCATACTAATAAAAATATCTTCAGCTTAGCATTAAAAAGATTCCTTATCAATCACACCTCCACAGACGAAGGTTTCATACAATAAAAACACAAGTGCACTATTTTTTTTTTTTTTGCATTGAATTCATTTTGGTATATATTACTGAATGTAAATATGTATCATTCGTTTGTATTTTTTAAGATGGCATTTTAATGTAAATTATGTAAAAATTGCCATCTCTGACAAATTCTAAATTAGAGTTAAATTAGTAAACAGTTCATCAAATGTACATATGTATGCAATTTCTGGCGTAATCTGCATCCCAGAATTTCTCACTTTTAGAGTTGGCTAAACTCATTATAGGGTCCACAAATTGAAATGATAAACGAGAGATGATTATAGTTTTCTTCCATTGTGCTGATACAGAAGTAGACGAAATATATTGTAGGTTTAGTTGTAGAAGTTGTGTGTTGCCCTTCGTTCCTATGTCTTCAGAAATTTGAAATATATTTTATGAGCTCTAAGGACTTGGATTTTTACATTGCAACTTCATGTATATTGAAAGGTTGCATGAATATTGTGTTTGGGTTAACCATTTTCTTTTGCTTTTTAATACTGTTAAATTTTGATTTTTATGTTAAATCCAGAATAGCTTGATTGATGCATGCTCAATGCTGTTCATCAGTTTAAGTGTTGGCATGTGAGTTGAACGGATTGATACGCAGTGAACGATGGTTCCACATGGTCCCAGCCCTGCCCTGCCCTGCCCAGCCCAGTCTTGGTATTGATCGCAGTTTCCAGCATCCTCTACACGATCAGCATTGAGGCTGTTGTTCAGCTGTTGGAAAGTTATCCCCCAACTAGCACGTGTTCATAGGGGTGTCTGCGCCCTCTCTGAAAATAACTCTTGGGTTTGCTAGATATTGTTGTAGTTAAACTAAAACACATGGGATAGAGACTTTAGTTGAGCTGAAAGCGACATAACATTATTACGTAGCCTAGATAGTGTGAGATGGAGTAGCAGAAAGTAACTTATTCCTACATTTGAAATGTTTTCTGCTTGTATTTGTCGTAAATATAATCAAGATAATATAATATAATTATATTATCTTGATTGAAGATATCTTCAGCAATCTCATGTCGTGTATAAATCATTGCTATTGCAAATTGTATATGTTTTTGCCTTAGTAGAATATGATACATGTTTATTAAATACCTTTTGAAAAAAATAGAATTTATAATTTAAAAAAAAACGATTATAGAACTACCTATGCTACTTTTGCGTTCTGTAACTTGAAAAAATGCACATTAAAACTAAGAAAATGTTCTACAGAAACAACGCCAAAGATGTTTTGGTAAAATATTGCAAAAAACAAAACAGAAAAAAAAATGTAAAACTGGATTGGCGATTTTAAGCGCAGAAAAATATAACGAAGCCTAATAGTACAAATTCAATGGGAAGAAGATTTGGAATTTAGATTTATAGGTTTTCCTAAATCGCTGCCCAGCTTTCACTAAAAGCATGTATGCTCGTACACGGTTCATGAAGTTTGCTGCAGCAAATTTTGGTCTATAGAAAGCTTCTAGACTTTTAAGTATTGTCTGAAAATCGTTGAGGTCATCAAATGACTACACCTAAATGCATTGGCTTAACTATCTTTTGGAAATTTGTATAGCAGATCGTACAATCCTAAAATAAAAAACGGTAATAACATAATACTTGAATAATAAACATATTTAAAATAAAAAGAAGTGCAGATGTTAACAATAATGACTCCAGAAGATAACTGCAATCGAAACCACTTTTCTTTTGAAAAGTTGTAATGCTTGTAGTTATACGAATAATTATTGTACATAATGTGAAGTATATAGTGTAGTATTGCTAGAGAATATTTTATTATTCCAAGCAGACTTCAAGATGGTTAGGGTGAATTCCTAATTTATTTGAAATATTCCAAGAGTGGGTAGTCACCTCTGTCACCAAAGAGTTGCCCCTAACTTACCAGCTATTAGGTGGAATGCTATGTTTTTCATACATATGTGGAATGAAAACTTGTGGTAATGAAATTGCGTGCTGAAATAGGCCTAAGGACTCCTATAGTAGCTGTAATATGATACAAGTTACAGGTAGTAACCTTATCACGAACGAAAAGAGAATTCATTTAGGATTCCCTAACATTAGAATGAGTCGTTGAATTAGTGAAATGTTGGCGTGGTCTCTTATCCGCTCAGTGTGAAACTTTGATGCCCTGAAAGTTGAAGATGGTAATATACTGACGTGTGTATGTTGTCAGTTTCTTTTATAGTCTTGCTGTATACAGAGTGCAGAAAAAATATACAAATAATTTGCGAGTAGGAAGGGGGCTTAACACAGTATTTTGAGTGTGAGAAAGAAGGTTTTATTCGCTTCAACATGAAGCTACAGGTATCATTTTCACAGCTAAGTTGCAATGTGACGTGTTCATAACAATACCTCAATCTAACCACAAATCACACAATGTCGCTTAGCGCACCTGTCTTTATGAAAGTGGTAAGGCGTTTAGGCGTTATTATAGTAGAACTTCAATTAATGTGGTATACCGAAGTGATGCTCTCTATTTAACGCAATGAATTATTTTGTAATTGTAAGATAAACTATTGTAATTTCAGTCCTCTTGACCGTCTGTATATTCTTTAATAGCTTTGGAATTAACGCCTGCTGCACCACAAGGAATCGTTAGAAATCATTTTTCCTATTCTTAAGTTACATATTTTTTTACCTTCTTTCTATTCGTAATCCTGTATAACTAACACAGGATGTACGCGTGCGTCCTCTCAACTTTCATAACTACAAAAGTCTAGTTAATAAATTTTCAGAAATTTAATAAAAACTGAACTTTTCTTGTAAATTACAATTTGGAAATCAAGACGTTCCCATAAAACTTGACTTAATTAAATTAGCAATAACCACAAGTGTTTAGAATGTCGCCAAGTATTAAACTAAGAATAACTTTTCAGCATTGGCATACTGCTCCAGTAGTCTTTGAAAGTGAGATAATTTAGGAAAAATGTTGTAACATCCCTGGTTTAAAAGCTTTCAGGGGAATAAGCTCTCTCCAGGTTAGTTTAACCAAACTAAACTATTTTACAACTAATTCTACTTGATGTCTCACTCACTATTATGTTATTAATCTGTATTTCATTATTTTGTATTATTATTATTTGCTCTTTTAATTGTCGAGAAAGAATTTCTGAAAAAAAAACTCCTAAAATCGTTAATCATATACTGTGTTTTACATTCAACTAATTTATTCTTGTCGGATGAATTTTTCATAACGTATACTTCAGTCATCAACTGTTTGTACGACATCCGGTTTAAGTTTACTTTGCTCTTTTTGAGCAAAATAGCAATAGTGTTATTTCTGTTTAAATTCGAACAACACAGAACATGGGTTTGTGTGAAATATATGAGTAACATGTAGAAAATGCTGAATACTTGTTTTATTTTGAATCTGAAATTGTAGAGCTTAGTTTGAGAAATTACAACAATGTATAACTAATGGCTTCAATTGGTAGCGTTCAAAACAAAAATATTTCAGTTTTTATAAATGGTGCATTTAATTCAACTGTAAGCACAATATATACGGAAATTTTAAGCAATTATAAAATTAAATAAAGATTTATGTTTTTTATTTTTTACGATCTCCCCTTGAATATTTAACGGACCATCTGCCTTTTTTAAGAAAATTGAATTGACATTAATATGTTCATGTCATAGTTTTACCTTCGTAAACCAGCTTAACCTCTTGACTCCATTCAAAGTAATCATTGTGCACAATCCCAGACTGCATGGTGACCTTAAACCTGGAGTATGAAACTTCGATAAGGTATTACGTTTATTTTTCCACTTGTAAAAGAGAATATTTTCAAAACACAAGTTTACAGACTGTCTTACTCAGTTGTTGATGATAATGTTATCTACAACTCAGGTCTTCACAAAAAGGATGAACGACCGTGAGTTTTAATACATATAAAATCGTGACATGTATTCGTAACTATGTGTTTATTGAATATTACAACAGTTGACTGTGTGCTTCTTTCAGTGGTGTATGAATCTTTAAGAAAACGATAAATCTTTGTAGTTTTGCTTCGTGTATAGAAATATTGGCAGCGTACAACTGCGCTTTCTATCCTTGGTTATTTGTTAGGAGCCTCATCCCGGAGGGTTAACTAAAGGATGGTTTACCGGAGCAGCAAACACAAGTGTGCTATTGTAGCACTGGGGTATAAATGACGAACTTAGCTTTTCTCTGCTTACAGTTTTATTATTTATAGTCTGTCATTTGTTTTGTTGCTATCTTGCATAGAAGTTCATTGTGTACCTACAATCTGCTTATTCCTTGCAATTGGATGAAGCACATTTGCTTGAGAGTTACATTGCGATCGCTTATTTTGGGTGCAAGAAATGCCAAAGTTTCTCCATTTTTTCTGCTTTATAACCCATTCATATTCTCTAATGTTTCTTTCCTCTTTATAGGGCATGATATTTTGAACATTTTATATACAAAATTCCAGTAAAATAGAGAAAAATGTTCTAGTGTCTTTGATAACGTGTATGAAATTTCACCAGATACCTTTCCGTAGTCTGTCATCAAGCTATCCTTTCACCAGCAAATAATTTATTTTTCAAAATAACATTTAATGTTGGCGTTCTCCAACTCTCTTACTTTCCGAATAAGTTTTGTTTTTTTAAGCTTCTAAGATCACATGTCAATTGCCAGTTCTAAGGCGTAAGAATGGTGCAAACAAAGCCCGTGTTCTGTAGCAGCAGAAACTAATCCGGCATTCAGCTTTTCAGGAGGAGCAAACTGTAATTTCAAAGTTACACATTGCCAGAATCGACTCTAAGCGGTTTGCATATTATGTGAACGGAAGAATTCCGAAGTATGTCATTTGCAGCAAACTGGGACATATTACTCTGGCGTGGTGAATATCTGCATTTAATTCTGTCTTTTGGATGTCTTTAATAGATCGGGGAAAGTTTTGTATATTTCGCAGAGTCTGATCAGGCATGATTCAACAATAACTTAAGTGTATTTTGATAATCCTGGGCCTCCTCTACATAGTCCAAAAGGATTTTAATCTTTGAAATTCCTAAAATTATGGTAATAAATCTATTTAAGTTGGCAGCGTTTCAAGGTTTAGTATTGAAGAGTTTCATATCAAGTGTTGACGCAAGAGAAACATTAGGACCGAAAATGAATGTAATGTACTGAAACCTTCGCAAGCACGTCACTTTCCAAGATCACGGATACCTGCCGGAAGTTGCTATTTCCGAGCGTTTTCTCTCCCTTTCTCTTTGTGCGAACAAAGCAATTGGAATGAGAACCCAAAAAAGTTTTCAAGTTATTTCTGTGTAAGAATTCAAATTGAGTGACAGACCCACAACATATCACGCGACTGATCTGCAAGTGGTTCTCCAGCGATGTCTGGTCAGCTCGTTATCGGTTGAGATGCAGCTTTTGACAAATTTCCAGCTTCTCATAATCGGGTCAAGCAATCTCACCAATTACCTCAGACCTTCGGCGCTCTGTTAAATACATTAGAGAATCAGCCGGTTCTTGTGCTGTAGTAGTAACCATACTTGCCTTCTAAACCCAAGGTCGCCGGTTCAATCCCGACTAGGATCGATGGATTTTTTCGGGCGTAAAAATCCTAAGTATGGCTTCCTTCGGAAGGGAAGTAAAGCCGTGGGTCCCGTGTGGTACATTTACGGCACGAAAAAGAACCTCAAGTCTGAAAGAAGAGGCCTCTGAGCAAAATTTGTTGGCCGTTTCACGCCCTGATTTGAATGGGACGCTGATGACCTGAGATGTTAAAGAGCGTCCATAAATAAAACAAAACAACAACAAATTAGAGAATCAAGCCCAAAAGAGGAATTACCATGTTAGTGCCCAGAGTGGGTAACACAGAAAAGTAGATACGTTGAAATACGAAGGTAAACGTATATACGTACATCGTGTACTGCAGGAAGGTAAACAAGAACGTTGTTCGCACGTTTTATTGTATAGTGACCCAGATTCCCATGCCGAGTTGTGCTACTGGAAGTAACCCATTCACATCTTGTAATTAAACTAGAAACTCTTGAACTAAATTTCTTCTCAAATCAACGTGCTTTGCCTTAAAAATTAATTTAAGCTTTTATCAGAAAAACTTACTGTTCCCTTTATTGTAACTAAGTTAATACAGAACTGATAATTGCATCGTTAGCAATGGAAATTTTCTTTCCTCTTCATAATGATGCTAAAGGCAATTCGATGAAAACTAAACATTATTTCATAATTGAAGTTCTAGGCTACTGGACAAACTATTGAATGACAACTGTTTTCTTTTGTTTTAGAGTGCACAAAATCGTCTTCTAATCAAGAACGGGAAAGTGGTGAATGATGACGGAATTTCGGACTGTGATGTTTATGTTGAAGACGGCATTATCAAGTAAGTACATTGTTGCATTGGGTGAAACGGAGGATGACATCAGACACGGAAGTGCAACGGAAAGAAAAGAGTGAAGTGAGGGACAAGAAAGGTGGCCTGGTTAATGGGGTGGCAGTTACGAATGCAGTTAGGTTCCCTAACGTTTTCAAATTCATTTTCTTTTGTTGATCTTTTACGACGTCGGCGGATATCCCCCTGCAAGGAGTTCGAGTCTGGAATACCAGACGCCAGTTCAGTTTTTCCAAAAAGAAAAGTCCGCTACTGCACGCCGTTCACCGCCAACACATGTCGCCTGGCCATGCAACCCTGAAATGAGAACAACAAACAGAAAATTAGTGGAAATTCGCCTAAGTGACCAGGTAAAACCACAAAAAAATTAAAAAAAGCAAGGCCAGGCTGGCCGGCCCAAGTGATTTGAACCCGAATTCTCTCGAATGCGCTACCGCTTGAATCACCTTGCTCGACACTTACATTGTGTTTAACTGTAAATAAAGGAAAGTAGCACTTAACCCAGGTTATGGCCGTTGTATATATACCCGGTACCTCACTGGAACAACAAGACACGCTTATGCTAATGTATCATTCATTAATTAAAATAGTATAAATTTTAAAGATGTTCTGGCACTTGTGAAGAATGAAACGACTGTTAGCTCGCATATCCTCACGGGACTAGTGAGTCGGAGGGCTGGAGTTCGATTCCCATCAGGATAATCCTTTCTGACTGAGGTTTTTTCCAGCTTTTCCCCAGTCCTCATAAATGGCAAATGCCGGGGAAGTACCCTAAACTTAGGCCTGGAACGTTTCCTTCCTTAAAAAATGTTAAAAAATACTTTCCCACGTTATAATTTCATTTCGTGTATCACCAGTTTCACCGCTTGTGGTGCCCCAGTAGTTAAAACGGACGTTAAACACAATTAAAAATATCCTGAGGTACCAGATGCTCTTAAGATAAATTAATATTGCTTTTAGATCAAGAAAAATCCTCGGGCAGGGATTTGGGTTTGTGTTGAAAATGTTTTAAAGCTGCTCGGTCATTCTGCCTTTCGTCAGCAAAGCTAATTTTGGAATAATTTATGGTCCTATATTTTTAAGGATATCTTACAGTGCTTAAATAATATAAATATAAAAAATGTCAAATTCTTTATATAAGGAAGATGAAATCTCCAGAACATTTTGGCCGGGCTCCACGACTTCTAGAGCAACATTGAAGCCAGTCAGCATATACTGACAGTGTTTTTTTTTTTTTGTTTTTTTTTTTTTATATACATTAGCGTTACTGGAAGGTGTGTGTTTGTGGCGCTTTCCAATACTTCTAAAAGATTTCCTATTTACACATTCTGCATCTGTGTAACGGAATCATTCAAAATGCCAAGACATCATTCATTGTATATATATAGAATGAACAAAACTAAACATTAAATGCAATGTCCAAATGCGTATAAAATAGCTATAGGGCCTCATAACCTTTAAACTAAAAACTCAGCACTACAATTTCATATATCCTTATTTTAAATTTTAGTTTTCTCGGAGATTGTTTTCGACCTCTTCTTTTTATGGGATTGTATCATCCTCCAATCTTCCTTTTTGTCTGGACAATTACCTAGTCCCTATAGGTTTCCATTTATAAATACTTCTACCAACACTTATCCCGTATTCTATAGATATTTTCAAACCATCAAAATTTAAAGGACTATAAAATTCATTACTAATTTTATTAATTTATTCACTTCACTAAGCGAATTTCTCAGATGGTAACGCTTTGGGACTCGTATTCGGGGGATTCTAGGTTCAAGTCCTGAGTAGACAACCTACCTTGAGGATTTTCGTTGTTTTACTCAGTTCAATTTCAGAAGAATAAAATTCTGGGTTAGTATTTCTCTACCACGAATTCAATGCAATTTCATTATTCAAATTCGTTCCATTTTGTGTGTTTGCATCTCTCTGTTTGTAATGCCATCGAGGCGGCACCGGCATGATATTGACCATCCATTCAGGGAGCCCCTCAGATTAAACCCTTTGACCAATAATAATAATAATAATAATAATAATAATAATAATAATAATAATAATAATATAATCGCCAGATTCAAATAATAATAATATAATCGCCAGATTCAAAGTGTCAATCGGAGAGCTTCGGGGACGCTCGTAAACGCTTTATTCACAGTAATCATTACTCCTTGCCGTCTTGTGTGGAATTAAGGAACCAATGCACGCCTCCTTTCACGAACAGCAGCGGAGGAGAGCGTCGTTAGCCGAAGTCATTTAACAAATACAGGGAAATAATTGGACCAACTAGCACAACGGTAGCTATAGACGGTTGGAGCGATCTGGTATTAAACGGAAGGTTTATAATAGGGAGATAGAGGGTTCGTTTCCCCAAAGTGCATTTTTTATTGTGCTTAAGTTATAAGAGATTGGCCACCATTACAATGATTTACCCGCTTACATAGTATCACACAATTCGCTATCAATTTATAATTACGAAAAGGAGACGAGCGTAGGCCGTCAAGCCGTAGCTTGCCGCAGCAAACCACTGGGTTCACCGGTTTCTTGGATTTACTCGAGGTTATGTTAGTGTGTGTGCGCGCGCGCATGTGCATATATGAATTAATTGCGAATTCCATTAGAGGAAAAATGGAAAAGGCCCGGTAATAATCGCAACCCCAAACTAACAATATATGTTTTCTCTGCTGTCCTAAGCTGCCGTTTGTGAAAGGAGGCATACCTTGGTGCCACACAATACGGCAATGTGTACTCGCAAATTTTACTCACAAGCGCATGCAGCGAGTGCACATTGCAAAGGGCACTTTGCCTGTAAACGTAATGATCACAATCAAAAGCATCTGGAAAGAGAACTTGGGGTAGAGTACCAGTGGCCAAGTGGTTTAGAAGGCATTGCTCTTCTGCTTAAACTCCTGGGTTCAAATCCCACATAACATTTTTATTGTTGATTTTATAAGCTATATGTAGAACATTAAGTTGCCTTAACATAATATTTTAACATATCATTTGAGTTTTATTGCATTACCTATGCACACACAGAAACGTAATCACAAACTAACGTATTCTTTACATATAAATAAATACAGGAAGAGAAGTGAAAACACGTAGAAATAAACCCAAATTGATATTGCGTTTGAACCCTCAGCAAGTAAACCGCTCTCAATCTTCGGGGCATAGATACATTTGCCGGGGAGTGTTGGTGCATGCGAGATACTCGCACAATTTGGGAATATTTCTAGAGAAAACACGGCCAAAAAGGCTAATGGCCATAGTGAATAGGGGAGAATTGGGGAGGGGGTGTGATTAAATGGAAAGGGGTTCAAGAGTAAGGGTTCTATTCATGTTTATGTATATAAAATTGCTCGTACAAAATGTGTGATGTAAGTATATTGATGTGTATGTATGTGTGTATATTTTGAATAATTATAAGGACGATATTAGCATGTATGGCCCTAAGGCTCGTGCGACAATTGACTTGTGTGTATTTTAAAACAGGCACAATAAAAAATTCATTATAGATTTCTACAGTAGTGGGGACGAGAGACTACACTAAAACATCCCAGGCTTCATGAATTTGTACCCATAAAGTCATCTTTTGTGCTTCTTGCATGTGCAGGGAATGAATGTTCAGCATATTGCATTTAGTTGGAACAAATACTGAGGGAAATATTATCATATATATTATATTCATTATTTATATATTATAATCACAATATATATGTTAAAGTTACAGCTTACTGTGTATGGAAAACAATATTACAAAACTAATTTGTCATAATATGTTACAAAGGTTTATTAAAAACGTATTTTATGCCGCAAGGCGAACCTGTGCTCTTAACCACGACATCACTGCACTCTCTTACACAGAGTTAACAGAACACACATACTACAAAGTGTCTTTAGTGCATGCCGTATTACACAACTACTGCACTGACTACGCTAATTACATTGCGATCCGCGCACTGTAACGAGTAGCACTTAGAAGAATTTTGCATTCAAGAACTTTTTTTGTTTCATTTGTTTATTTTTTTTTCAAAGGGTGTATTAACGTGAACGGAGGTCTGCTACAAGCATTGCTATTTTCTTTCATATATAACATAAATGAGCATCCGTATTAAATAGTTGCACTACAGGCGACTGGCGTGATTCAAGGGGTCTAATTGAGTATTTTCTTACAGAGAATGTGTATCCGTAAACGGCCTGTTATAGAGCTAGAGACCGCTACGAGTGGCCGAGGTCGTTAAGGCGCGACTCGTATGTGGTAGGTCTGGAGTTCGAATCTCACCAGGATCGTGCTCCCTGACTGAGGTTTTTTCCAGGTATTCCTCATTCCTCATAACTGGCAAATGCCGTGGAGGTACCCTGAAACTTAGGCCCGGAACGTTTCCTTTCTTAAAAATCCTTTCCCAATATATCATTTCATGTATCACCAGTATTCACCGCCTGTGATGCCTCTGTAGTAAAAACGGGCGTTAAATACTATTTAAAAAAATCGAGCTAGAAGAATTTTTAGACGCGGGTTAGATTAAATTCTGCCAAACAAACCCCACGCGGCATTTGTTTTCTCTGTTGCGTTTTGGAATATCACTTGTGTTCTGTTTTTAACATTGTTTATATCATTAACCTAAAATCTGCGTGCATTTAAGTGATAGAGATTGCTTTGCATATTATACAACGACTTTGTTGTTCCTACAAGAGGTACTGGTGGACAATTTCAGCATACATCAAGACATACTAAAGTGCCGTTTACTGGAAGGACTTTCATTTTTACAGGCTACTGTAAAAATGTTCAACTTAACATACACAGAACTGGCATATATGCATTACGTTTATGGTGCTGCTTGGGGAAATGCGAAAAGGGCTCGAGATCTTTACGCCGAGCTTTTCTCAAGAAGACATTTTCATCATCACAGCACCTTTATTGCTGTACAGCAACGACTGCGAGAAAGAGGAACTTTCGGAAAACAAGCACGTCGTTCGGGAGTCCAAAGAAATGTAAGAATAGTGGTTTTAGAAGAGGATGTTCTTGACAGGCTCCATAATTCTCCGTCCACAAGTACAAGAGCAATAGCTCAAGCCATACAAACGAGCCAGTCTTCGGTTGCTAGAATTCTGCGCGAAAAGCAATTAGATCATCTCACCCAAGTTCAAGAACTCGGGCCAGATGGCTTTCAAACCGATTACAGTTTGCCCAGTGATTTCTTCATAAATGCATTCATAAACCGTCATATTGTAGACGGATGATTATATTATTATTTGGTTTATTTACGGACGCTCTTTAACATCTCAGCTCATCAGCGTCCCATTCTATTCAGGGCGTGAAACGGCCGATAAATTTTGCTCAGAGGCCTCTTCTTTCAGGCTTGAGGTTCTTTTACGTGCCGTAAATGTACGACACGGCTTTACTTCCCTTCCGAAGGAAGCCATACTTACGATTTTTACGCCCGAAAAAAATCCATCGGTCCTGGCCGGGATCGAACCCGCGATCTTGGGTTTAGGAGGCAAGTATGGTAACCACTATACCACCAGGACCGACTTAGACGGATGAGAAAGTATTAACTGGAGAGGGCATGTTTAACACATGTAGCAGTCATATTTGGGCACAGGAAACCTAGAGCTATTAGAGTTGAAAATTACCAGCACCGATTTGCAGTGAACATCTGGACTGGCATTATTAATGACACAGTCATCGGGCTGTATTTACTACCTCAGGTTTGACGGGACACATTTACCTACAGTTTTTACATCATACTTTGCCAGAACTTCTGGAAGATGTTCTTTTAGGAATACGCCAGTTAATGTGGTTTCAAGGCGACGGGGCATTATTCCGGTGACGTAAGGGATTTTCTAAGTGTAATGTATGCTGATCACTGGATCGGTAGAGGAGCACCGACATCATGGCCAGCGCGTTCACCAAATCTAACCCTTTTGAATTTACCGCCACGGGTGGCCGAGGTCATTAAATCGCGGACTCGTGAGCGGGAGGTCTGGGGTTCGAATCCCGCCAGGACCGTCCTCTCTGACTGAGGTTTTTTCCAGGTTTTCCTCAGTCCTCATAAATGGCAAATGCCGGGGAGGTACCCTAAACTTAGGCCTGGAACGCTTCCTTCCTTAAAAATAAATCCTTTCCCAACATATCATTTCATCTCATGTATCACCAGTGTTCATCGCCTGTGGTGCCTCTGTAGCAAAAACGGGCGTTAAACACGATTCATTCATTCCTTTTGAATTTTTTTCTTTGAGAGCATGTTCAGACTCTTGTTTACAAGACTCCGTTTAATAGTGAAGAGGAGCTAATGGTCAGGGTCTCCGTAGCATTTAATGCTATTTGTGATATGCAGTAACTTTTAAGGAACTCTGTAGTCATTACAACGACGCTATCAACTATGTTCCGAAGGCAACGGCAGGCATTTTGAAAACATTTTATAATCACTAATGCAATTTTTCATTGTTTATTTCTTTATTTTAGTATCGTATAACTAAATAAATATTCACAAATTACTAAGTCATTTTAAGAACTTTTGCATTGTTTAAAATTAAAGATACACGGCTACTCTCATTCCAAAACGCTTCCTATGCATTGTAGCAAAAGATGCATAGCGACGTGTTCGACGGAATTTCCCCTAATTCGACAAGCCTTTTAAAAACTGTAATGTCCTGTTGCTTGATAAGAATACGTTTACGAGCTTACGTTACCTATTAGAAAATACTGAAATAGAATTCCTGATTCACGCCTCGAGTTGTTTGGTGTTATTTCGACTTCTTCTATATACAGCGAAAGAAAGAAGAATGTATTTAATTTATTATTGGTTTTTATTCTCCAGATGCCATGCATATCATTTTGAGTCCAAATATTTTTCTTTCAAAAGTTAATAACTTTTGTTTCATGGATTATTTCCTTGAGATCTACTACTTCGTCGTCTATAGAATTATCACTCTTAACTATGGAATACAAATATATAATTTATCTAATCTAGTAGTAAATTATTTATAATTGAAGACCCTGTATTATTTTCTTTCATACTAAATTTTGAATATTTAGTTTTACCCTCTTTTTTTCTTTAGAACAAATTCAATAAAAGATTTCATTAATGCCTGAAAATAGTCTTTTTGTGTTTGAAATGTTCTTGCCGTACGTTAAATATGTTTTAATCTTGTAATGTTTTCTCTCATCTTCGGTTAGTTGTTAAAACATATTTAAGCAATCTTCAATATTTCTAAATGCATTACTCAAACGTTTAAGAATAGTGGACAACAAATTTTTGTCAAATAATTTTAGGTTTGAAAATGAGTAAGAGGTTCTTAGAGGAGAATGAGAATTAAAGGATTGCAAGAACACGTTCAAGGAGTTAGCAATTGCATGCACCCGAGCGATGAGCCCCTCTTCTCTTGGTTCAATGGGCGTCTCGCGTACTAAACTCATGAAGTCCCTGCACACAAAAAATCAAGTGGGGTGACGCCTGGAGTACGATTAGTGACCAGTCCGCTTCGAATGTTGTGAAATTGCTCCATCTTATTGATACCACAAACTTTCCCGAATATGACGGGAACAGCACAGCAACTGTGGGTAAATGTCATTGATCGTTATGATATGTTTAAAAGATTACGCACATTAATGATTTTGAACAGTATTATCATAAATTAATGAAAATTAATAATTTTATCCTCAATCACATATCCGTTCTCTTAATTTTTTCTATGAAGGTCGACCACTCACTTAATATCGATTTATACCTATGGTTATTTAACCAAACTTTTCTTATTGGTCTCTTCTATTAAACCTAGAAGTTTGGTATTGAATTTAGAAACACCTGGTAATTTTAAAGTAATTTATTTTGTTAAGTTTATGAAGTACTAAGAATTGTAAAGTAAATTAAGTTTATGACCAAAGTCATAAAAATGATAGAAAGTGTTAACACTATACTGCGACAATTCAAAAAAATGAGCTTTTTTAATGTTATTACACGAACCTACACGCCCAAGACTGTTAAGGGTCACTGAATACAAGTAGACGACCCCTGCAGGTGGTTATACAATACTCTGTTTTAAAACTACCACCATAAATAGTTATTTAACAAATAGAAACGACTGGAGAAATATTATCACAAAATTAGACAATCATACAACGTAGTTTTCAGCTGGAATTTTTTTATAGTAGAAGTTTTGCTATTTTATGACATAAAAGTCTTTAAATGTCAATTATGATATTAAATTTTTCCACAGATTTTGCGCCTTGCACATCAATGGCGAAAATTTGCTAATGTTGTACTTCCATTTTGACTACTACACACATTATCAGCAGAGTATGCGTCAGAGATGGTAAATAGCGAAACGAACTAAATTTTAAATTTGTATGGTCAACATGGTGATATATGTGACGCATGGTGACCACTGGAAATGCTTTCTAAAGTGTTGAAAACACTGAAAGTGCTTCACAATCTGTTTAAGCAAAAGCAATGAAAACAATGAAAATCTCGTTCTTTATTTTGGAAATATTCAAAATTATAATTTTAGGTGCCTCACACTGACATAGGAAATTCCTCGACTCTCTTTATCGCAGTCGGTTACACATGCTGCAGCTCTTGCCAATCACAAGTTTACTGTTTGTTTTCGTCTAATACAGAGGTGTGCTTATAAGTTACAAGCTATGGCAGCTTATCCTATGAAACAATGTTTTTTTATTTTCAAAATTATCCAAAAATCAAAGTCTACAAATGCTAAAGAAAGTACCCGGGGGAGTCTGTACCGATATGAGTCATTATAAATCCTACCCTTAACAACTCTTGAAAACTGTATATTCGGCCATGGGACAGCATTTTCAAATGTTATAAGTTGAGGTTGTTTATTCTCATCTTCTGTATGTTTAACATTCTCAATACCCATATGTTTTTTTTTTCTAGTGCATGCCCCAAAGAAGCTTTTTCTTGCTGAAATTTTGCTTTGTGCATTCGGGATTTTTATATGGAAATACAGATATTAGGTTTCTGTTGTACCTGACATTCGTTTGACGAAAAAGTAAATTGTAACGTGGTTATAAATGTTCCGAAGAAAGGTCTTTGTTATCCATCCTTAAGCAGCAAGTACCGGAAGTACATGAAGACCTGCACTTTGTGCAGTAAGTACAAATGTCTTTCTCACATGACAAAAGAAGAGCGCATTACCGCCAGAAACTGCTCATAGTGTGAATCTGATCAATTATTTCACTCTCCATATGTAGGATACAATGTACTTTCATATTATATGCATTCAACAATTAAAGCTACGTAATATATTCCTTAGAAGATTCTTTATTTCTTTCATAAGTATCTATTGAAACAATTATGATTATACCGTGCCCTCACTCCGCTACGCAATTGCGATTTGTATGCACTAGTGGAAATCGGTTGACCTGTGGAAGCGCGATTTCCGGTAAGACTGGAGTTAAAAGTTTCGCTGACGCAGACAATTAGCTTAATCAGTTCTGTATATCACGTCAGCTGTTTCAGACTCATTTCTGTAGGAAGTGTAGATTTTTCACCGAGTATTGTGGAGTATGTCAAGAGTGAGATATACGCAAGAACAAAGATGTATGATTAAGCGCAAAAGAAATCATATAAGTACTGTAGGAGAGAATTTCGTGCAAAGTTTCTTCATCGGGAAACGCAATTTTCATAATTGTGAACAAAATTTGAATCCAAGAAGTTTTCATTATTAAAAAATTGAGACTAAAAAGTCGGGTGTTAACACGGAAGCTTGGTGAATAGGCTGTCGATTAGAAACTTCTCGAAAGTTTTTAACACAGCTCAGCAAGTTGGTGTATCTGTCGGCAGTGCGTGCAAAGTCACTCAGCTGTTGCATCTTCTTCCCAATAATTACTGCTGTATTTGAAATAAAACCCGTGGAAGCGCTAAAACAAAACCTCCGGGAGGCAGTTTACAATATTCGGAAGAATGAATTGCGGCGAGTGTCTCAAAATATTTCAAACGGATTCAGGCTTGTCTCACAGTAGAAAGCAAGCACTTTGAACATCTACTATGATGCTGAGTATAATATTAATTATGCTAGTAATACATAACGAAAGAAATTATGTCACGAAGCGGTTACGCCATAACTTCCTGTCAGCTAAATAAATTTTCGATTGCGTAGCATATTTTAGCCACGTCTTTTGTAAAATGAAATTTAATTTATCGCTTTTTTGAAACAAGAGTTCTTATATCCTTTATTCACAATCTTTTTATTCTGACACATTTGTTGCCTAACGCTTGATATAGGTCATTAAGGTTATAAAAATAGTTTTACCGCAGGAATATGGGTTCAGTCACTGACCTGGTGCAACAATGGGCGGTGAACTGATGTCTTAGGATGGATTATTCCGACAACTACAGATGCAGAACATACCCCTGGCAAGAGATTTGTCGAATTTCTATTATTTACCCAACTAAAATGTCTGCATCTACACATACCCCAATGTTTAGCAGCAATTCTCTTAGCTTTTCCGCTCCTAACTGCAGAACCAGCATTTCCTCTGTATTAGTTCGCTGCTGATGTAAAGACAGTTCTCTGAATGTGTCATTTCTTTCCATCTTTGGATGTAATTAATAGGCATGTCACGCGCGTTCCTTATTCGGTACCACTACCTGACTGCAATATGTAATTGACGGTAGGATGTCATTTGAATCGGAAAGAATGATCTGAATTGTAATGATATAAATGTGAACATGATTCTCCGCTAACTTCAGACACTTGTTTGATGTCCGTTTATCGCGATTTAAGCTGAGTATCTTCGTGAACAGCTCCAGGCCCTCCTCAGATATGGGAATGCAATTACGGAAAAGTTTGTCGCACCACCTTATTATCCAGATGTTTCCGTGTTTGCTGAAATGGAGTGCCAGGGAAGATACAAAGGAAATTTCTTGGCAGTATGTTTTAAACACATTCCCAATTACCACAGGTACGGTGACATTTGTACCCTATTAGTTTTTAGAATACATGTATATGGAGCGATTCGGTGAACCAACTTATGGTGTTTTTCCATTGAGCGTGTGCACAAGTTGACTGAAGCTAGTTTCTGGCTGTCAGTATCGAACTGTTGTGGTCGAGTTGAGTTCAGAGGTGTGTTTTGTTTTGCATTCAACCGCGAAGTGAATTATGGCTCAGTATGTGTTTTCTACTGCCTGTCAAATTCAAAGACTGTTTGAAAGTATAATAGCCCCGGGCCTTGCAACAATTCATCATCTTTAAAACAAATTTCAAAATAGCCGTCATTTTAGCGCTGAGAAACTGGTATCGTTCATGAAGTGCTTCTCTAGATTAGTGAGAATTTGCGGCCCCCTCAGTTCCCCCAACTCATCCCCACGGGTGGCCGAGGTCGTTAAGGCACGGACTCGTGAGCGGGGGGTCTGGGGTTGGATTCCCGCAAGGACCGTCCTCCCTGACTGAGGTTTTCTCCAGGTTTTCCTCAGTCCTCATAAATGGCAAATGCCAGGGAGGTCCTTAGGCCTGGAACGTTTCCTTCCTTAAAAAAAAATTCCCAATATATAATTTCATTTCATGGATCACCAGTGTTTACCACCTGTGTTGCCTCAGTAGGAAAAACGGGCGTTAAACACTACTCAAAAAATAAGTCCTCCAATGTAACTCCTTCTTACTTAATCTCTGCGGTAAGTTTAAAAATACCCTATACAAGATAACCCCACATACCTGTAAGAACTGAAACAAAATATCCAGCAGGAGATTGCGCAACGTGGGCTACAGCAATAATAGACAGTTTATAAAGAGGTGTCCAGTTTCTACTTCTTCTTTCACAAAGTTTGCAAGTAAACTCTTTTTAAATAGTTAAGGAAACTATTGTATGGCTATGTCAGCGTCACTATCTTACCCGCAGAGGGCAACGAGTGCCGCTCTCGCCTACAAGCAAAACACCGCAAGTTGGTTCAAAGTTCACCGATTCGCCCTGTAGTTCTTAATTAAAATATTCGGTACAATTTTATTAACACGCCAAACAGAAGCTATAACAAGACCGTTGCAGGCTGCTATCAGTTGTACATTCTGTACTCATAACCCTTTTCATCAAACTTGGTGAAAAAAACTAACCAGTAGATCGGGTTTTATAATCACAAACTTTTTACTTTACGAATAAATGGTAGGTTAAGTTTAAGATGCCAGTGAGCGTAATTTTAAGTACAGGAGTGCTTCCGCCTTTCCTCCATCTTGGTTATGTTGTAATTGGGTATTGTGATGCCATCGTTTACATCAAGGCTCTTTTGGTTTTTAATTGACTCAGTTTTCATGGCTGACTTTAGGGGGAATGTGCATGGCGTGGTTCTTGGAAGCAAGTGTTAAACTTTTGCAAACGTGCAATATTTTGTATTCTTAAGAGGAATGTCAAAAATTACATATGAATAATTTGAGCTGCATGAAACGTACCACTAAATCTGCTCAAAGCATTCTCAAGGTCATATTTGGAACGAAGACTGGGAGCGCCCGTGTTACTCATTGTCTCCAATGATGGTAAGCTCCTCTGGGCTTGAAAACAATTTCCTCTTAGCTACTTCCTGTACAAAGGGAGGAGAATGAAGTAGCAGGGTACTTGACCAGGACTGTACGGAGGATGGGTGTTAAGCTCACAGGGGTGTTGTGTGGGAAGAGGCATTTTCATGCTGCAGACTCATGCCTCTCGCCGTTGCTCACATTGGTTTTGGAAAACTTTCGGGAGATAACTCTGTGGCAACTGTTCTTCCATCTTGAGGGGAATTTTCGCCATGCACCGCTAATAAGGAGAGTGTTTGCACCATTTCCTCTCCTCATTCCCTATCCTATTGACTTTCGTTGTTGGCATGTGTGGAAGGATTCGAATTGATGACTGATGCATTGTTTCCGGATCATATGGATTGATGTTATGATTTCAAAAACATGGCGAATTCCCGTTATTGTATCTTTCGGGCATTCTCAAGCGACCTGGTACCATTTTCTGAGATTAGAAATCTTCCTGACCCATAAATATTCTGACTGAAATCCTTATAGCTACTCTGAGATCTATTGAATCATCTCCACAGCGGCGATGTTTACCTCATTCACTGCCTTCACAAACTTCCGCTTTTCTTTTCATATTTAAAATTTACTTGGCCCTTTTAAATTCCTCAAATCAATTGAAAACTTTTGTACGTGAAGGAGCAACAAAGTCCCCCAGGACTTGCACATCTTGCTTTTAAAATCATTGCACGGCGATGCTTCATTGCGCGACACTGAATTACTGCAGAGTGCTCCTTTCAACCCATATTGTTGAAGCAGCAGTAATGTTGAATTGAAGTGTGCGCTACTAAACTGTGTATCATATATTTTCACATTTTTCTAAAAAAATTACTCAGTTCGGGAAGCTTGCTAAGTGTCCCTGGTACGGCTGTTGATTTCGATTCTCGTATATGACAATTCATATGAAATAAGACGCCTGAAAAGTTATAGATAAAGAGTGTTAGAGATACTTGATTATCTGACGACCATTTTTCATTTAGTTCTTTTCATGCGATAAACTTATCGTATATGTGTGAAAATTAATTTCGAAGAACTAATGATAGACATTTATAAAATATTTTGGGGCAAAATGTGCAAGAATATATTCTATAAATTTAAATATGCCATTTTAATATACATTTTCAACAGGACATTAATTAATTCATATTTGACTAAGCTCCCCAAGGTAAACAGTAAAAAACTCTCAGCTGATTGCTCCCTCTATGCTAAAGAATGTATTCATGTATCACATCACTTCACTCCCGAATTCTATAATGAGGAGCCCAAGTCCAGGATATAGATTTCGTCAGAAATTATACACATTATGTACATTTGATAAAATTGTCACACTTTTCATATTTATAAATTTTATCTCTAATGTAGAGTTTGTCAGACGGTCATTTTTACATTAAATCCATCTTAGAAAAAATACATATTAATGACAACATAAGTTATTTACATCTAGTTACAAAATGATAACTTAAGAGTATTTGCATTTAGTATATTTACAAAACTGAATTCAATGGAGAAAAAAGAGTACCTACACTTATTTTTTATTGTATGAAATCCTTTTCTATATAGAAGTTGTGAGTGATAAGGTATGCAATTCCTTTATAGATTATGCAAGTGAATGAAATAATACTATACCGTATGAGTAAAATACCTTTTTGGAGTGCCTGTAACTTATTTGATCTGTGTTAAGTCTTGCTTGTGTCTGGTTTCTTTGCTGTGTATATCTAAGCGTTTTATGAACACTGTTTAATTTACTACAAATAAAAGCACAGCTAATGGTAAAATTCCAAAATTTTGAATAGTGATTGTTTTGCCCCTGCCATGATTCTTATTACTATTTTTTGCATAAGATTTTTTGAACATTTACTTAATTTCACCAAAACATGATTCCATATGACATTAAGGATTAGAAGTAAGCATAATATACTGTTTTTAGGATGCTATTATTTGTCAAATGAATTAATGATCTAACTGCAAAACATACTCAGATTGGGTAAGATGTGATAATATGATCTTTCAAATTCATATTGAGACCAATTTATAAAACCAATAAATGTTATGTTACTAGATTAGACGATTTCATTGCCTTCATATTGCATCTTTACATCTGCAACGTTTTTATTTTTGTGTGAAAATTAATGTATTTAGTATTTTAAAAGTTTGTTTGAATTTTGTTACTGCCCAACCAGTTATTTAATGTACTAAAAATAGAATTGAGAGGAGACGGATTTAATGTCCTTTAATGAGAATTCTGCCATCATCTACAAAAAGAATCCGATAAGCATGTTTTTTTTTTTCTGAGGGGTTGTTCCTGATTGTCTAATGGTAACCATACTTGTTTCGTACACCCATGATCGTGGATTTAATCTGGCCAAGATCAGTGGGTATTTTTGAGCGTAAAAATCCACAGAATGGCTTCCTTCGAAATGAAAGTAAAGCCGTGAGCCCCGCAACGTAGATTTACGGCACGTAAAATAACCTCAAGCCTAAAAGAAATGGCCTCTGAGAAAATTTTATCTACCATTTCACGCCCTGAATTGAATTGTTGATTATCTGAGATGCTAAAGAGTGTCCATAAATAAACCAAATCAACAATATTACTGAGGGGAGATCATTGATATATCTAAAAATAATAATGGGCACAAAATAGTGCCTTGAGGAACATTCTACTTAACTGTTGATCCTTTTGAGTACGCATTGATATTATCTGAAGAATTATTAAAACTTTTTGCTTTCTGTTGATAAGTATGATGCAATCCATTGATAACCTTTGTTCTTAATTTTATAACAGGATATTTTTGATAAGAGTATCTTATGATTTGCACAGTCATATGTTTTTGATAGATCACAGAATAGTTCTACTGTTTTAAATTTATTATGAAGGGATTTGAGATCTTCGTCATTTAAATTGGAATTGGAATCATTGGTTGACATGGTTTTTTTTTTATATCCAAACTATTCCTTTGTTAAAATATAAATGTTATTTAGATGCTGATATATTCTTTTGAACATTAGTAATTCCAATACTTTGGTCTGTATTTGGACATTATTGATTTGTGTTCTTCCTTATAGTATAATGGTTTAACAATAGAATATTTTAACCTGCCCAAAATGTCCCTATTAAAAAGGAGAAGTTACATATATGACTTAAGGGATTGCTAATATTCTCAGCACATATTTTAGTGTGTTTGTAGTTATTTCATCATACCCTTATGAATAATAGTAAATGTGTCAATATTCTTTTCATGTTATGCCATGAACTCCCATGCAAAATAATTTCGCTAAATTATGTTTGGAACACGAGAGTGTTGCATCTACATTTGGTCGTGTGCATAGCCGAGATGGAAGTTAGCAGTACTACTTTGACTTGAAAGTACTGGCTGTTATCTGCATGCAAGACTGGCATGACTCTTATTTCTACGTATGAAATTATTTTTGTTTCTACATTCTTTACTTTGAGAGCACAAATCTTAAAACTTGTGTTTTTTAATAATTTGTAATTTTGCCATATTTTTATGTTTCGTTTCTTTTATGGAAGAAATCCAAAAATGCATAAAAGAATTTTCTTCCTTCTGTAAATTAATGACCCAAATTATAAATCCCTGTTTTTGAGAAGACATGAACTTTGAAGTGAGCTATTGTTCAAATTTGTATTTTAAGAGGCTAGAGAGATACCTCACAATAATGACATCGTAATAAAATACCGTAAATTTGGAAAATTTTTGCATGTAAACTATTAATCCTAGGGATGTCATATTGCACAAATGCAACCGACTTTATATGTTGCATAAAAAAATACAAGAATTTTAAAATGTGAGGTCAAGTTTTCTAAATTTTCATTCAATTTCACATGGAACTGCTTGCATACATTGTTGATGTCGAAAGGGATGTTGCGAGAAAAGTGGAATTCATTTCTGTTGAAAATGTAAATCGTTGTGCTGAAACTTTATTTCAGGTTATTTCCAAGCTTTGACGTGAACGGAAAGTTTGAAAGAACTTTACAGAAATCATACTCATAAGTTTGTCGATTCAAATTCGTGTGTGCACACACACACACACAGCATATGAAATCTAGTAAAGTGGAGGAACAAGCTACAAAGGGGTATAGTAAGGGAACGATTTTTTAGTTATTTAACAAAGTGTTTGTTACGTTCATATATTCAAGAGTAGGAAATGTTTATTTGCTTTTTGAAGGACAGGTTTTGTATTTCCTATATCATAGTAGTGTCAACTGTGATAGTAGTCACTAGTAGTGGATCTCAGGAAGTACATATTCCGTTCGGCGCATTAATAGAACAGTGCTTGTCTAAAGTTTTTAAAATGTATCCTATCGATAGGGCGATTGAAGGTAATTAATAATGTGCAAATGATTCTGAAATACATTGGCGTTCATCATTTTAGAGCGGGTAAAGCGAAACTGTGCAAGAGGTTCTATCTATCAACTCACTTGCCGCATTCGAGGTGGGTTACAGTTCACAAATTCTGAACCTCGGCTGGTGGAATGTGTTCGCATTACTTGCGCGTGAAAAGAACTAGTTAGCTCCTTTTTAATGCTTGAAAGATATTTCTGAATAAGTCAGTATGAAGTTTTCGATTTTTGATTAAGAATTTGAGGATTCCTTTAGCTGTAATGCTAATGCTAGGGGTGTTCTAAAAGTTTTTGGCCTGACTCAGATGTCGTGAAGGTAGCCAAATTACTATGATAGTTATCATCCTTTAGATGGCGCGCTGTTTCAGATGCGTAAGTGCAATCACTTGTTTGTGGCGATCGTGTAAACCAATTATGTTGGCATTTTTTTACAAAATGGATAAAACTGAAATACGAGCTGTGATAAAGTACTTCGTTTGGAAGGGTTTATCCAAAAAAAAAAAAAAATACAAAAGGAGGTAGATTAAAAATTAAAACATTCTTCCCCATCGTTTTCGATGGTTAAAAAGTTGACTGTTGAATATAAGCGTGGTCGTATTCAAGATGATAAGCTCTCAGGCCCAAAACCGACGACCGACGAGATTGAGAGAAAAATTCACGCTCTCGATGATCGCCTATTGAAAATACGCGAGTTAATCGACATCGTATAGACGTTGATAGACCATATCTACTTCATTTTACACAAAGTTTTGGTTATGAGAAAGCTTTCCGCTCGGTAGGTGGCGCGTTTGTTAACAATGGACCAAAAACGCATTCGAATGAACATTTCGCAAGAGTGTTCAGACTTGTTTGAACTCAATTCCAGTTTCTCCTACGAAACATGGATTCGTCAATAAACTCCAGAGATGAAGGAACAGTCCAAACAGTGGGAGGCAACATGTGAAAGTGCACCAAAGAAAGCAAAAACGGTTCTATTTGCAGGAAAAGCCATGGCTACGGTTTTCTGAGATTCTCATAGTGTGGTGCTCATAGACTACCTCAGAAGGGCAGAAAGGGAGTGTTGCACTTCACTGCTGGACCAACTGAAGGATGCTATTCAGGCTAAACGTCCGCACCTTGCCAAAAAGAAAGTTATCTTTTATTAAGAAAAAAAAGCGCCTTCACACACGTCTTTCTATAAATTCGTAGTGCTTCTACATCCGCCATATTCGCCGGATTTGACTCCCATCAATAATGTTTTGTTGCCAAACCTAAAGAAGTGACTGGGTAGACGAAGATTAAAATTAAATAGCGAAGTTGAAGTGGAGGCAGATGATTATTTTTCACAGTTGGATAAATTTTATTTAACCGTGGTGAATAATGAAAAAAAAAATACATTTCTCATAAAACTTCAGTTTTCTAGATCAGGCCGAGAACTTTTAGAGTCCCTCGTGTGAAGCGGGATCATTATCCATGCATTTGTCGTACAGTTTTCTCTCTGTCTAGAAGCAAATTTACAATGTGCCTTAACATTAAACTAAAATTGAAATTGAAACAGGGATTTCCCCTATCCCTTAAAATCAAGGCAATTATGAGCGATGATATCAAATTCAGTATACATATGTAAACGAACCAATTTATAATTCTCATAAGCACAGTATATTTGACCCAACCATTTATAGCATATTCATAGTTTCCTTGTTGAATAAAGTAAAAAGTTGTTTTGCACAAAATTATCGAGGAGGGTGCGAAACTGTATAGTGACGTAATGGATTATGGTCTTATGCCCCTGCCCAGGACCGTAAATCTCTGGAGGATTTTTCTAAATACTACGCAGGGGGAAACAGATTTCTGTTCTGAACCTTTAGCCTTTGTCGCACTCGACCCCAGTTTCTCCCTCAAGGACGTGTAAAGAACTATTGAATCCATTGCGTAGAGTTAGGTCAGAGAGCTCAAGCTATAAGTGACAATGCTGAGAAAAGCGCGAAATGAAGTCACCAAAGGGAAGAATTGCAATCAGAACGCTAAAACTGTAGTTACGCAAGATGTTTGCGGCGTCATGAGACGGTATGACTGAAGTCAAACAAAATTATCGAAACGCCGATAGTTAGGGACAGTTCAAAATTCTCTGACAGTTTTTACACTGATCGTGCTCCGCTAAGTTTTTCACTGACTTTGTTCTTTTGTTAAATGAGATATCCTTTGAAGCAGCCTGGTGTCGCAGTGGTGTCGCAATAGTCTTTCTCCTCACTAAAGAGGTTAAATAAAGAACCAGATATCAGTGATTTATTATTAATTAAGTGCTCCTCGTTCGGACACTTCCCTCCAATTCTTTTATACGAGGAGCGCCGAGGCGTCTCCCAAAATGCATTAGAATTCTCACCTTAGCCAGGGCAGCGAAGGAATTTTCCCTTCGTAATTAACAGAAGTGAGGAAGAAGTATGAAGATTGGAGCAGAGAAGAGTAAGACGGGATCAGCAGAGGAGGTTACGAAGTAATCAGCTCCCCGTACTTGACAATCCATCTCCTACATCCCCCATACACACCCTGAGAAAAACCCCTAAAACTCCCTCCCCTGCCCTCCGATACCAAAATTCTACCCGACCAATAATAATTCGGTAAATACTTTGTCATTTTCACCATTTAATCTTCAACAAACCTAGAAATCCTGCTTCAAGCGTCATATGCCACTTTCATTGTAAACAGTTCACAAAATATTCACTTAGTTCAGCCTGTCACTTAGGTTAGTAATCAATAAGATTAATAAATACTTATAAGAGCATTTCCAATCGTTTATTTATTGTATGGAACTGCTGTACTAATGATAATACAATCTGGCCATTGTAGAACTAATAAAGAGGGACACGTCTTTACTTCTTCCACCGTGGACCGTGTCCAGTCACAGTGTTTTCTCTTCTTCTTCCCGTGTGTTTCGCCCCAGCTTATGCGCGGAAGGGTGTAAATGTTTTTTCACAGTGCATACCGGCTTCAGCTAGATACGGTATAGTCGGAATTTTCCGGGGTTTCAGGGTTTTCCCAGTTTTCCTCTCGCAACATTTCTCATATCTTTCACTATCGCTTCATTTGATTAAAAAAAGTTTGGTTGGTAGCCACAGGTGCTTTACGGAAGGGCTGCATGAGAGTCTCTCACTCGACCTTAATCCTGAGCCATTAGTGAAAATTTGCCCGGATCGGAACCTCTGAAAACATGGGCATTGTTCTGTACCCACAGAGGTCTGGATAGCATGCCAAAGTGTTCTCTCCTGTCATTTCATTGAGGTTGGTTAAGTAGTCTCATAAGGACAACCTCAAGCAGTGCAAAGTAAAGAGTTCAGATATGATTTCGTTGTTGGACGGAGGAAAAGGATACATGCCAAGTTTGGAGTTCGGATTTTAAGCAGGAACGAAGGTATAGAAATTAATTACTGTCATAGTCATCAAGTTTATTGGAAACCTGCAAATAGCCCGTCGTGACCACCTCCACTGTCACAAATTACTGTAAGATTTATTATTATTATTATTATTATTATTATTATTATTATTATTATTATTATTATTATTATTGTTGTTGTTGTTGTATGTTTAGTCTTATACAGCGAGATTATTTGATTTACTGAGCGCGGCTGATTGTTGGGTAAGCGCAGCTGCAGCAACCGGATAAGGGGCGAGAGTATAAAGTTGGTGTTTACTGAAAGCATAAAGTGGTACTGTATTTAAAACTGATGATAATAACAACTAACTTGTGTTAAAAGAGATGTTGAAAATGATGTCCCTCAGGGGCAATACATTGTCGCCATCTGCATAGGAAATCCTGTATTTCATCTAACTTTTCTCCCATTAGAAGACAGCGTTTCTTGTCATTGATAAGAGTCTGTATCAAATAGTTTATTCGATGGAACACGATTAATAGGATATTTTCTTGTGAATTGCCTAAACACTTCTCTGCAAGAATCACTTGTAACACGCGTATCGTATATAAAAATCCGCCCTTAAAAATTATATATTTATATAGATGAAAGCACGGAGTAAACATACGAATGCTCAACATCATTGACAAACTAACTATAAGCTTCTACGTGCGTATGAATGATATGGCCTTGACTATTAGTTTTCCTTGATGCGCAGTCGCGTTCTGCCGACCGGAACTCACTTCCCTATATATTCAGATGCCATTTTACTTTCAGGAATAAGGACCGCAAATCCCAAAGCCGTCGTTCGCCTTCTTTTGGAACGACATCAGTTCCTCTCCCCTGACTACGAGATATGAGATCGAATTAACTTCATCAATTTTCAGTCGCCTTCTCATTTTCAATTCTCTTCCAATATTTTCAACATGTACAATTATATCTTTTACAAATCGATTGCAAAGTGACGGTAATCACGATGGATATGAAAAAATTGCATTTAGGATATGTGCATACTGTTACCATTTATTCTGTTACGACTGTTATGCGTTTCATTACACATTTGTCATCGGCATTTGAAACAGTTTCAAATAAACTCATTCACAAAAAACGCAAACCGCCAGATTCTACGTGTCGATCGGAGTGCTTTGGAGACGCTCGTGAAAGTTGTATTGACAAGCGCATGCAGCGAGTGCACGCTGCAGTGGGTGCTTGGCCTGTAAACGTAATGGTCACGATCAAAAGCATCTGAAAAGACAATGTTAGTGTAGAGTAGCGGAGGCCAAGCAGTTTAGAAGCGTAAGCTCCTGGGTTCAAACCCCACATAACATTTTTTGTGCATATTTAGAACATTATGTTGCCTTAATATCTAATCATCTTTTAACGTATCGTACTAGTTTAATGACATTACCTATGCACACAAAAACGTAATCACCAACTAACGTACTCTTTAGAAATAACTAAATAAATACATGAACAGAAACATTTATCTTCTAAAGTGAAAATACATAGAAATAAACACAAACTCTTGTGTTGTATGAACCCTCAGCATGTACAGTTGCCCCCAATCTTCGTGGTATAGATGATGTCAAATTTGTACAGTAGTGTGGACGAAAGTGTTCAACATCCCAGATTTTTTGAAAATTTGCCCATAAGCCATCTTTTATCCTTGCATGTGCAGGGAATGCGTGTGCAGCATATTGCATTCAGATGAAACAAATACTTATGAAATGTTATAATATTCATTATAATATATAAAAATGTGTTAACGTTAAAGCTTGCTATATATGAGAAACTATATTATGAAATTAATTTGTCATGTGTTACAAGGGTTTATTAAAAAAAAGTGCTTCCTGCCGGGAGGCGAACCCGCGCTCTTAACCAGTCGGTAAGTCTGTCCTAATCGTGTAGTGGTAACCATACTTTCCTTCTAAACCCAAGATCGCGGGTTCAAACCCGGCCAGGATCGATGGATATTTTCGGGCGTAAAAATCCTAAGTATGGCTTGCTTCGGAAGGAAAGCCGTGGGTCCCGTGTCGTAGATTTACGGCATGTAAAGAACCTCAAGCCTTAAAGAAGAGGCCTCTGAGCAAAATTTATCGGCCGTTTCATGCCTTGAATAGAATGGGACGCTGATGACCTCAGATGTTAAAGAGCGCCCGTAAATAAACCAAATCAGCCACGGCAACGCTGCACACACTGCCACAGAGCTAACGGAACACACATAGTCAGCATCTTTAGTGCATGTTATATAATGCAACTGCAACAGTGGCTACGCAGCCTTGCTGGTTACCTTTTCAAACCCACGCTGTAACGAGTAGGATTTAAGAAGCATTTTGCGTTAAAGAGACGACTTTTTTATTTGTGTGTGTGTGTGTGTGTGTGTGTGTGTGTGTGTGTGTGTGTGTGTGTGTGTGTCAAAGGGTGTACTCGTCAATACATTTGTTATTCGTACATGACATTAATCTTATGCACCCTTTCGAATTCGGGCATACAACTTTGCACTCTTACATTATCGCCAGTGTTCTTTCTTTTGCAGATACTTTCGATGTAACTTTTCACTTTGAAGTTTACTTGCCGGAGGCCTTAGCTTAGGAACTGTTTCTGCCTCAAATATTTATTTATTCATTGGGATCAATTAATTAGGGGTACAATTAATTAGACCATCTCTTCGGCTCTACTAACTAAAAATACGTAGTTGCAGTGAAACTATAGTGATAGTATACGCAGTAACAGGGACAATGCTCATTCACACATAATCCTTAAAAAAAAAAAAAAAAAAAAAAGAGAGAGAGAGAGAGAGAGAATAAAAAGAAATAGAGTAGAGATAAATGCAGTAGTAAAATATAAAGAGAGAAATGACTAACGTTAAAATATATAAATTAGCAAAAATAACAAGATACAAAAAAATAAATATTTAAGTTTGTTTTATATTAACAGAATGGAAAAATATATCGATAAAAATAATTTATTAGAAAAATAACATGGAGGCCCACGTGGACTTCCTTCATGGTGGCTAACACTTCTTTATTAAGCTTGAAAGGCAATGGCGATAATGTTGAGCAAAAGGTGGGTTCCGAGCGAAATTTTATATTTTCTGCCACACGCAGTCCTGTACTCGAATACTCCCTACAGCTCCTTTAGTATGTTTTTGTAAAAGTTTGAGACGCAAGTTGCCGACGAACTACAACACATTCTCTGTCATATTATAGAAAATGGAGTTGCAATGGTTGAGTCATCAAAACAGCTAACTTACTCATGTTTTAAAACATTTTAATTCTAGGTTAACAAGTACGATATTATATTTTTTAGAATTCAAAGCCAGAATATTGCGTATAGAATTTCTGGACAGAACTCTTATTGATCTTTACCAGCTAATGTGGTAATGTTATACGTGTGCGCACGCATCACACACTGAACGGATGCTACACACGCACTGATCTACTCTTGGCAGAACAAACGGCACATAGCTCTATTGTTTACCACAAAGTACAACATTGTATCCGGAAATTACAACAAAATGTGCAAATAATGGCGTATTAACAACATTATTGTTCTAATCCAAACCAAGATTATTTGGGTTGTTTCTAGATTTGAGTAAAACATTTGATTGTGTTATTTCGAATAACTTGTGCTGATTAGGGATAATAGGAACATCTGGCAATTGCTTGAAAAAGAGAGCAGTGCACTGTAATAATCATACATGCTTCTGGTTGCATAACTAACCAACCCTCATTTCAAGAAGTAAAATCGAGAGTTATCATAGGCCTCAACTTTAAGCTCAATGCTTCTTGTTGCATATTAATAACTGATCGTATTATCAGATAAGAGGACATAGTAATTACTTCCCATGCAGATGAGATGACAATCATAATATCAGATAAAAATACGATGGCTGTAAAACAAGTAATACTAAAACATATATATCTAAAAAAAAAAAAAAAATAAAAAAATAAAAAGCTATATATTCTTGAAACAGCAAACTTTTATGCTCCTTCAGTATTATCCTTGCTATATTTATAAACTATAATCCTTTGCCATACTACTGGAGAGCGCTGAATTCAGATAGCAGTGCTGTTTATGTTGATGTCAGTGAACAAGCCTCCTAATGCTCAAAGGAATGCTTCCCTTGTATTTAAACACATTCATATTCATTAGTTTTGAGAATAGATCGAAGTTGCAGGGGCTCACGTCTGTTGAATATGAGGGATATTAGGGAAGCAATTTTTCTATACCTAAGCAAGTCTTTCAACACATGCAACACTACAGGTTACCTCTTCTTCACTGTTCATTGCCTTTCTATCTCCAGCAGAAACTACACATTGTGTGCTACAGTGTTGAGGCGATCTACACTTGATGCATCCTCACAACCTTCTTGCCGAAAAGCAGACACCGAAGTTGCCACAATTCGATATGACAAAACAATATTTTCACATGCTTTCATAGACCGTCAAGATATTCTATAGTATTACTTCTTTGTGGTACCTCAGTTGTTATCTATGATCATTGTTCAAACCGAAAACGCATACCTTAGGAGTTGTGCTCTTTGGCACCATTACTTCAAATCTTCATTTGATTTCATGTGTAGTTTCTGCAATAGTAACAATGGGTGTCTTGAATGGGACTGACCTCCCTGTACCAATGTTAGCAGTGGTAGTACCCCGACTTGTTATTATTTAATGCAGCAAAAACATTGCCACTTGTATTTTTACAAAATTAAATTTCTCACAACAGTGAGGAATTTAATTTTAAAACTGAAGGCTTATGCTTAGATTGAAAGTATATTTTTTCAGTTCATAGCATGGCCCCTGACTTTAATAAAACAAATTGACTACACTTTTATTAAAACAAAGTTAACACACGCATTGATGAAATATTGAGAGCTAAGTATAATCATAATATAAAAGAGACAAAACAATTTTTTTTAGGTATAATAGAAGTAAATAAATTGGCATGCTCATGTTGAAAAATACATAAAATACCAAATAAAGTTATTTTTAGTGTGCTATTAAAAAGAGCATCATATCAAATGCTATTGTTAATGGTCTTCCTTTTTACTTCTCACATTGTTATGTGAATGTTTTTAAGGGTAGCCCCAAAGTCTAATGTTCATCAGTTATTTGTAGTATAGAAAAGGGTGTTTTAAAATCATTACTCTCTTCAATAATAATATAGGAGTTTTCAAAAAATAAAGATGTCCATCAATGTGGCTTGAGGAACAGTGTTCATCATCTTCAAGCATATTGTTAGAGCAGTGATTTGCTAAACTTTTGCCAGGGCTACAATGTTTAACATGCAACTAAAGCAAAGTACACATTTAAATGTATTAAAATTAATTTCTAACAGTTTTTATATTATTAATGATATCAAAGACTTTTAAAATTAATTGTGTAAACATTGAACATTGTTTCACCTGCATGCTATAATGTTAATATAAATTCATAGATAGTATGACCATTAATTAGTATAAAGAGTTATGAGAACAAGATGAGACTGCAGTAATAACAGCGAAGTATACCTTCAACTTTGCATCATCAGAATTTATATTTTATTTTTAATTCATATTTCAATTTTCTACAGACTGCAGTCACTCCTAGTTTAGATAAAATATATTTTGCATCTATTCTGCATCAATTACCAAACCATGCACAATGGGTTAAATTTAAATTAAAATTTAAAAAATATTCCATATGAATTGCCATGGATCTTGAATTTGTGGAGTTGCTTGGACTGATAGAATCTCTATATTTCTTGAAAAGCTTATAAAGATATTTAAAATTACAGTTGGTGCATTATGTTAACAATTCTAAAGTTTTATTTCAGAGTAGTATTATTGATGACCATACACAAGGCACTGACTGTGTCTTATATTTTGAAGTAAAACTTATTTTGGTACATTTAAAATTATTCTGAGAGCCTCGTTTTGTAATCTAAATATTTTAATTGATTCATTACTGTATAGCTAAGTAGTAAATTCATAGGAGAAGACTGAATGGAAATTTAAAGTATACCATCCTAAGTGTTGTGTATTTAATAACTATGCTGATTTGTTAACAAACCTGGCAATTTATTCATTATATGATGGAATTCAAGAGCTTATGATGTGACAGAATTTTGTATTTTGTTTTATTATCAATTATTTTAATGAATGAAAGCTAAAAACAGTGTTTGTTATTGCTTGGCTTGATTGGTAATCTGTAAAAAGCTTATTTAAAGTCTTGCATAGGCTGTAGAAATGCAATTATAACATGATCCATTCATAAATTTTTAAAATTTTAAGTTTGAAATATTTTTTTGACTGGTTAAAATGTCTTGACTTGTTTTCAGGCAAGTTGGAAGGAATCTCATAATACCTGGAGGTACTCGAATTATTGAAGCTAGAAGCAAATATGTCATGCCAGGTGAGAATTTTAGTAATTGGTTTTCAATTAAATGTTATTGTGCATGTGAGCTGTTTGTTGCAATTTGCAATATTATTTTTATAATGTGGATAAAATGAGGGAGAGAGAGATAAAAGGAAAAAAACTAAACAGTAGTACTTAATTCTCATTGCTTTGAAACAATGGAGGGGGAAAGAAAGGAATGGAAAAAGAAACAGCATTGATGTAAGTAATGGAGGACATTCACATCTGTTTAATATCATCCATCACTTCTGTTGTTTCTCCAAGTTATGTCCTTGTATGCATATCTCATAAGTGTCATCCTGTTCTGATTATGAATCCAAACAAAAAAGAAAGTCTGTTTCTAACTACAAAGTTTGGGTAGGTAGCAAGAATATCCTTTGTGAGTGATGGCTGCTACTACTGGTTTCTATTCTTAGCCAATTTCATTCAGAAAGTAAGGCAATGAGTAACATTTTAAGCATCCATCCTTAAGCCCAAGCATTATTCTAGACAGTAGCCTATACAACTTAATACTGCATTTCTCTGAGAGGCTAAACATGGTAAAATATTTCCTCCCTCCAGCAGATTATTATTATTATTATTATTATTATTATTATTATTATTATTATTATTATTATTATTATTATTATTATTATTATTATTATTATTATTATTATTATTATTATTATTATTATTATTATTATTATTATTATTATTATCATCATCATCATCATTATTATTATTATCATTATCATTATCATCATCATCATCATCATCATCATCATCATCATTGTTATATTATTATTATTATTATTATTGTTATTGTTGTTGTTTATTGTCAATAGATTTGGTACAAGTTTCTGACATGTCATTTTATTTACATTAAATTTAAAATTCACTAAGTTTATAAATACATTTATCAATTATATAATTTTTCAGATGGTTTCTATATATAAATAATAAGAAAGATAATTATTGCAACACCTATAAATTTATAGAACATTAATGTGATTAGTAGTGTTAACATGGGCAGCAGTTGCATTTTTTCATAGCTTTAGAACTTTCAGATTTTGAAATGGACAGAAACAAGTTTTGGAAATGTTTTCTGTAATGGTTTTATCACAGTGATATCAAATTCATTTTGAGTAAAATTTTAGACAATATGGCAAGTTCCACAATCTTGAAATATTTTTTTTTTTGTTTCATATTTTAATAATTTCCTTTTTTTATTTCCCTCTACTTTGTTTTCTGCCATGCTTAATTAAATAGTTTTCATCAAAGCACACTCTTAAACTTACCCCAATAATATTAAATAAAATCTGACATTTTAATATTGTATACTTTTGAATGTTTTTAAATGTTGTAAAAATTTTAAGATGAGTGATCTAGTATATTTCATAGAATAAGGCTGAATGCTAATACTTCAAAGTCCAGCCTTTAATAGCATCACAGCTGTGACCTTTAAAAGAATTTTTGACCAGCTGTGTTTGCAGTCTGAAACTACTGCATTTTAATTTCTTGCATTTATGAAAGTAGAGCTAATTGAAATCTTTAAATGTGTTGAAGATAAGCTGTTGAAGTGTGCTTTCAATTACAGCAGAAAATTGATACTTTCCAATTCCTATAGTTTTACATGATTTACCTCGATAAATAAACCTCCAATCTGAAAATTGTCATAATCTTTTCATTTTTAGCAATTAATCAGTTCATAATTTCTGTATCACGCTTATCATTACCTATATTTTTTTAACCCTGAGCCATTCTTCATTTCAACATTATACTAGTTTTTGAAATTAATAAGTTTGCATTAATTCTTTAAATATTAATTTAATTTGGAATCAAGCACAGTGAAACACTCATTAATACTCTCTTCTGAGTAGGATATTTAGAACACTCTCTATGGTTTCACTTATATGAGATTTACTAAGGACAAATGTTTCTTGGAACTTTTTCCACATGATCAGCTAACTATTAAACCACTGTTGGATCATTCATAGAAGCTGGGTAGTTAGGTATCCAGGTTGGCTCTGGTGGTCTAGTGATAAACTAAGAGCTGTCTACTTCTGGGATGTCAAAATTCATAAGGTTATGCTCATGTTTTTTTGTATAAATCCTTTCCCATATGTTTAGTTCTTTTGGTTGTTGAAAAGGTTTTAATAACTTGATGGCTGATGGGTGGTAAGTGAACTTTTATATTCATTAATATATTTGTATTCATTCTGTTGGTTCTCTTTCCATTGAAAAGTTATTGGAACTCATAAAATTCTTATAAGTCACCATAATAATACATATATGTTATTTTTTAAAATGCATGGTGAATATAAGTATTTTCTAATCAGCTTTGTTCATATGTGTGCCAAGATACATAAAAAACTTATCAAAATTAATCATGATTAACAAAAACCCCTTTCATTGTTACAAAGTAGCATCATACCTAGTGCAGTCTGTCATGTTAAGTAGCCCATGATACCAAAGGGAAAACCCATTGTACAGCATTATGTAACCAAGAAGCACACACTGGATTCATTTCCAGAAAATAAATGCAGTAGTTTATATAATACATTAACATGGTTTCTTATGCTAAAGCTAATATTAATTGAACCATATTACTGATGTTTCAGGAGGTATTGACCCCCACACTCATATGCAATTGGAGCTAATGGATGCTGTGAGTGTTGATGATTTTTACCAGGGAACCAAAGCAGCTCTTGCAGGAGGAACTACAATGATCAGTGAGTATATATAGGAACTAAAGGGCTGCCATGTATATTGAAAGCTGATAATCTAGCTTAGAACTTTAATTATTTGCTTCTGCATTATCAGTTTTTTTAAACTCATAAATTTAAAACTTATTAAACTGGCTGTTAAGCCTGAACTTCTCAGTGTCAGAAAATTGTGTGTGTATGTGTATGCATGCTTGCGCTGGGGATGAAATTAATGAATAAATTTGAGATGCAGCAAGGTTAAATAGCTATTTCAACAATGGATGTACTTTTTTCTAAGTTTTGTTGAACTATAAGCAAGAGAATAATAATGTGCTGCATCTTGTTCAATTCAAGCATCTTTCCTTTCAATAAAAAGAGCTGAAGAAAACCAAGGAATTATTGTGAGCAATGTGGGAGTGAGAATGTAGGGCAAACTGAGCAGTTCCCCTTCCCATGTAGAGAAGCATCTGTGTGCATTGTGAATTCCAAGTACACAACCCCCTTTCCCTGCAGCCATTCAAGCCAATGTGTTTCATTTGACTATAGTTAATGAGAATAGTGAGGTTTAATTTTCATGTACTACAATTGTACAATAGTTGAATGAAGTACATAATTGCAAGTAAGGCAGAGTACAATAGACAGTTATGCTCAGAAAAGAAGTATGAAATAGAAAAATTGGGTGTCAAATATTAATATAAGGAAGTGGAATGAAGGTTCAGGCTGACACTTCAAGAATTACTAAGAGAGCTCCTCACTTTGGTTCCCCTTGTGACTGCAGATGCTTTGCAAATAATGTAGACAATTTATTCTTAATTAGCAAGTTGATTTAATACTCTTATGCTCCATTTACCATTGAATTATCAGAACATGTTTCACAAGCCTTCATCTGCATCATCAGCTGTTCCGTATAATTCAATGGTAACTGGAGCATAAGAGTGTTAAATTGACACATTATCTAATTAAGAATAAATTAATTGCTTTGCTGTATTAGTTCTGACAAGAAATTAATTTTAAATGTAGACAATGTTCATGAAATTGTGTATGAATTTTGGAATATTGCAAATTACAATAATTACAAAAGGCCTATTTATCCAAGATCATGAAAAGACATAATCTTTTCTAATGCAGTTTAGGCCACTTCAGCCTGTTCTGGCTCCAATCTTCCGTTCTACCAATCTTTCTGGGTCTTCCTGGGTTTTATCTTTCTATTTATCTTTTATTATTCCTTATTTAAGGCATCAATGAGTATTCTGTTTTCTGTCATTCTACTCAAGTGTTGTCTCCAGCTTCTTTATTTTGCTATAGTGATGCTAAATTCTTCAATATTTAGTTATGCTAATGGCTTTATTGACAAATACAAGGTATCTTGTTTGTTATAAAGTCTAATATGTTTTACTATTGCTCTAAGGAACTTCATTTCTATTGTGTTTATTTTAGCTTTATCTTTAATGGACATTGTCCATATATCTGAGCTGTAGCTATTGGCTATCATAGATTCATTATAAAGCCTTTTCCAGCTTTACTTTTTAGTGTTTTTTGTGTTCTCATTTTATGGCTAAATTAATTATTTTATTAATACTTGCTTCATTATCAACTGTTATTTTCCACCATAGAAATTTAAAGCTTGATATTTGTTCTATAATTTATTATTTTAGATCAAATTAGATGCTTGCCTCTTTAAAGCCATTATTTTTGTTTTCTCAATTAAAATTTTCATTCTATATATTTCTCTTAATAAATTTAGTTTATATCATTATATGTTATTTTTTGGAGTTCACTTACTCTTTTTTCAAGTAAAACCTTATCAACAAAAACCAGCATTCATACTGTAGTTTTCCCAATGCCCCTATCTTATTATTTATTTTTTCATGATCTTATATTATGTACATATAACTTAAGATATGTGTTTATGTGAACAATATTGTCTTACATTTACTATTCGAGATGATTTACCTTAATTATTTTTATTATATATAAGCATTAATAACATTTATTAATATAATAGTATTACAATGTTTTCTAAAATCTCCCACAATTTTTTATTCAATTATTTATTTTGGTCATAATAAGGAGAGTTTGTTTCCAGGTTGGATTCTTTACTTTTTTATTTCATTAATTTGCTGGATGATAGATTATCTACATGACTTTTGTCCTTTTATTAGATCAAATAAAATGAGAATAAATCCTGATTGCTCTTTTAGTAATATAGCTTAATTATATTTATCATTTTCTAACATATGATTTTGCACAAATTTTATAATCTGAACCAAGTAAGCTACTATAGTTCTTGGGACTCATTTTGTCAATATTTTTAAATATGGATATTATTTTCTATATTTTCTAACCTTTAAAGTTTCTTCCCAAAATTTACTATAAAGTTGTAATATTTCTTAATAGTGCTTATGCATGTATTTTAATAGTTCTACGTTTATATTGTCCATGCCATGTGCATTATTGTTTCTCCTTTCTTTTAGAGCATTTAGTAATTCTTCATATTCTAACTCATCTACTTCTGTGTTACAGTCTGTTGTTTCTTTTGACTCTTATATGTTCTGTTTATCTGTCCAAAGATTTTTATAACACCACTCTAAATTTATTTCTCTAGTTATAATATTTCAATATGCTTTGTATATTGCTAATGCTAATAGCTTAAAATATTTTATCTTATCTATCATGGAGGTTGTACTTCATATCTGCTATATATTTATTTCAATGTTCCCTATTTAATTTATGCATGTATCTTTGGACTAATGTTTTATTTTAATTATAATCTATTCTGTACTGATCATTCTTACTGTTAAAATATTTTAAATATTATTCTCTCCCTCTCTCATGAGTTTTGATATTTTGGAATCCTATACTTTTATTCCTTTCTTTTTTCATTTAAATTGTCTTATTTTCTAGTACCTCTTGGGCAGTTTTTTTAAAGTAGCTTCTTATAATTCATTAATCTTAAACTTTTTTGAAACTTCCAAGACTAAGTGAGTGTTCATATGCGTGCATGCATGCATCTATATGCTTTCTTCTTTTACATAGATCTTGTATTGGCTAATTTATTAATAAATTCACTTTGTAATTTTCTTCTTTATTCTTCCCTTTTGCTATGTTTGCTGTCTTTTCCTCTACTTCTACATCATCTCTTTTATATATCTATTTTGCTTATTAAAAACTGTGATTGCTACATATGCTACTGCCTCTGAATGCTAGTGTCTAAATTTTTGCATTTTTTGATTTACTATTGTAATGTAATCTGTTATTGAGTATGGCCCTCTTGCATTCCATTTAAATTTATATTTGTTTTTGTGCCTAAACATTTGTAATTTTCTAAACGATGAAATTTGCAAAATTTACATTACCATTTTTTCTGCATACAGGTACATTCTTGATAAGAACATTTAGGTCTCCTGCTATTACTAAGTAATCATTTTTATTTATCCTGCCCATCATTTCTTGTATATGTTTATAAAATATTTACGTTTATTGTGTTTTACCCTCTTCCAGTGCAAAAACCACCTATTATTGAAATTTTATTTCTTGGGAGTTTAAATTGTACTATTCTCTCATTAATTCATTTGTATGATGTTATAAATTTCTTTTATTTAATCATTAACTGTAGATTCCTACCTGCTTATGCTCTTTCTGTTATGTCTACACTACTATAGAACACAGTGTAACAATAATTGAGATTGAGAATCATGAAAAGTAGAGAAGTTAAATGATCCTATCTTAAAAATGAACCAAGCCAAACTGAGACAATGCGGTCTATGAAAACCAGATATAAAATCTGACTTTGTAGGTAAGTATGTGTGGACTATTTTAGACAAGACTATTTCCACTGAAATTATTGGTATCTATCAATTTAAGGTGGGTAACCATGAAATAAAACAGTCCCGGTACTCGTTTCAACACAATTAGTCAATGCTGATTCTTAGTAGCTTTTACAACCATCCAAAAGTCCCCATCAAAAGTATCTTCCTGTTGAATTTAACATACTCTCTCTGTAGTTGCTCTATGCTCATCTTAAGACAAAAATATGAAAATGGTTCATTTCCAGAGTTAGTTCAATTTTGGATAACACTGTTAGCACTTGGTAAAGCTGGATTCAAAGTGAGCAAATTTGTTTTAAATAACTACATTTCAAGTTAATGTCATGTCTCTCTCTCTCTCACAATTTTTGTGATAAAACACATGTTCAGACCAGAAATCTTAAGACATACACACTTCTAAAAGCTACTGGAATTAGTATACAAACAAAAGTTGTGGACTTAACAACTTACAACTTTTGTATATAGAATGAAAATATATATGTGTAGCTAATTAGAGAACTGCCAATCATATGTCATCTGAAATTGTGAAGTGCTGCTTTAAATATTTAACCAGTGTTGACAGCAACATAATGTTCAGTGATGTTTGCCTAGGACAAAACAAAAATCTTAAATTTTCATATTTGACTTCCATCCATAAAAGCAGATTCAAACAAACACTACACCATTTCATGACATATAGCCACTCATCCCAACTTTTGAGAGAAACATTGGCCATAATCAGGCTTGTATTTAACACTGCTGATGACCCTGGTCTAAAAAGTTTTGCTGCTTCTCCCCATTGCTTTTTCTCTGTGTATGTATTTATTTGTAAGTACCAAAATTATGAATATAACAAATTAATACAAAAAACTTAAATTGGTGAAAACACTCGAGACTTTCACAGCTGGTGTCTTGTGAATAAATTGATGTGATTTTCGAGCTTGTAGGCCATAGGCTAGTGGATTGTATGAATCCTGATATTTTGCCAGAATCTGCATCTGGCATTTTCTGGGGCATGTCAACTCTTCTTCCCAGTCATGAGTCAAGGGTTTCTTCTATGACCAGGAGCCAAAACACTAATAAACATAAATCAGCACCAATCAAACAATGAAACATGTGTTATGCTGTAATGCTTTCTGATAAGTTAATAAGAACTAAGTAACATCATTTCACCAAATTCATTATTTCCTTTGCAAATGATATCAATGACAAAATTATAATTTAACTGATCAAAACATAGCACTTAATCAGAATTAAATGCTGACAATACCTAAACTTATCAACATTAGCAATGTACAGCACTGAAAATTCTCACTCAGGTGGGAGATTTAAATTTTAAGAATTAGGCACATTGTTCATTCACCCACACTTTTGGCACAGGTTTCCAGAAATGCTGCCACCCTTTAAAACCTGCTGTTCTGGTCAGATGCCCAGTTTGCCTCCTCCCCTTCCCATAAAATTTTGAAAAAGCTGTAAGGTATGCATGTGTACACTGTACAACACAGGCTGCCAACATTGAGTCGAATCTGATTTATAATATGCCAGTAAAGCACAGCAGTAAAAGATTACAGTATGTTATCTATCAATGGTGTTATGTTATAATGAATCTGAAAACCTGACTTAGAAATGAAGCAATGTGAGTTGCAAACCTCTAATTGACTCTGCATTGGCAACCCTTGTTCTGAGGTCACTATGCTTATTTTATCAGAATAATTTTATGTAAAAATGCATCGAGTCATTTGCCTCATTTGGATTTGGTAATTAATTTTGCTGCATTTCAAAAACCAAGTTACAAAAATTCAGTTGATGGAAGCTATATTAAAAATCATAAAAATGTTTTAAATCACATTGGATTATAAGATAGGATTTTATATTAACAAAAAATATAATTTAGAAGTAAAAACACCTGTAAAATTTTAAAAAGGAAAACCATGTGGCAAATTTAATTTAGCAAATGAAAATCTGTAAATATTATTTGACTTTCCAAATTGCCATACCTCCTGCAAATTTGAAGGATGAGTGCAATTTATTGTGTCCCTTTATTGTAGAGCATCTTTTTTGTTTATCTTGTCGATGCAGAAACTCATAGAATGCAGGAAGAATAACAAGAGAATGGTAACACAGACAAAGACAATGATGACTATGAATAAGTAGGAAAATGTTCTTTTTGTAAAAATGAATAATTTGTTTGGGGGAGAAAAAATTTGTTAGTACCATTATTTGTTCATTAAAGGCAATCTGTCCTTGAAACAATAAAGAATTTGAAACAACAATACAAAATGATTCATGGTACATATGGTGTTTAAATATTTTTTTCTATTTGGAAAAATCTATGAAATCCTCGTTAATCCTTTTTTGTGAATTTGATAGATGAATAACTTTTCATGCATTTTCCTGAATTTTTTTTTTAGTTAGTCATTTTGTCTTTGATTTATTTATGGACACTCTATCGTCTTCTTGATGCTTCTATTAAATCAGTAGATTTATGCTGTAAGTCACATATTATGCATGGATTCACTGCAAATAATTATTAAAACTAAATTCAGCGTTAATTAAACTGTAAAATTAAACTCTGAAATTAATTTCTAGAATTTCTATCCCTGGTACAACTGTATACGAAGACCAAAAAACTCTTATATCATATCACTTAAATCTGTGCATCTTATAATGAGTTTAATCAACTCCAAGAGAGTTGATCCAAGTCTAGGATGTAGACTTCATCAGAAATTACATACATTATGCACATTTTATCAAATTGTAACACTTTTCATATTTGCAAATTTTAACTCTGGTGTAGAGTTTGCCAGAAATGGCCATTTTTTATATAGTTTGCATTAAAATGCCATCTTAGACAACAATACATATTAATGGTAGCTTAAATTATTTACATCTAGAATATTTACAAAATGGTAACTTAATGTATTTACATTTAGTATATTTACAAAGTTGAATTAATTCAATGAAGAAAAAACAGTGCCTAAACTTAATTTTTGATTATATGAAATCCTCCTCTGTAAAGAAGGTATGAGTGAAAGTATCTTTTTAATTATAAGTCTTGTACTTACGAAGCTGTTGACAATGGAGTGGCAATCTACTTCAACTCATGTATACACATTCTTACACTAACTCCATTCACTTACTCTTAAGTAAGACGCGTTTCGGGAGAATCTCTCCCATCTTCAGTTGCTGACTGAACCTCTGCTATTTGAAAATATGGCTGGACAAACTGCTGTTCCTGTGGTGGCCTCTGTTGGTTGAAGTAGGAAGTCGCTGAGCTCGTCTATGGGGGGAAACTCGAAATTCATTAGGCTTTGTTTATTTTTCAATATGAAAATTCTTTCCCAAGTGGACAACTCCAAAGGGCTGTGAAGATGTTTCAACAGCTTTATTCCCGGTTTTATTTCATGATTTTTGGTCCAAAAGTGAGCTGCCACTGCTGATTTATCCACCTGTTTGAATCGAATGTTTCTAAAATGTTCTTTCCTTCGAATTTCCAGATTTCTTTTTGTTTTTCCTATGTAGCTCTGTTCACAAGTTCAAAAAAATCTTCAAAGAACATGGAATAATTTTAGCCCCAAGGAACAGGTACAACATCAAGAATTTGTTAGGTTGCACTCTAAAAAGACCCCATACCACCAGAACAGAAATCAGGAATTTATGAAATAAAATGTGCAGATTGTGAACAGAGCTACATAGGAAAAACAAAAAGAAATCTGGAAATTCGAAGGAAAGAACATTTTAGAAACATTCGATTCAAACAGGTGGATAAATCAGCAGTGGCAGCTCACTTTTGGACCAAAAATCATGAAATAAAACCGGGAATAAAGCTGTTGAAACATCTTCACAGCCCTTTGGAGTTGTCCACTTGGGAAAGAATTTTCATATTGAAAAATAAACAAAGCCTAATGAATTTCGAGTTTCCCCCCATAGACGAGCTCAGCGACTTACTACTTCAACCAACAGAGGCCACCACAGGAACAGCAGTTTGTCCAGCCATATTTTCAAATAGCAGAGGTTCAGTCAGCAACTGAAGATGGGAGAGATTCTCCCGAAACGCGTCTTACTTAAGAGTAAGTGAATGGAGTTAGTGTAAGAATGTGTATACATGAGTTGAAGTATCTTTTTAATGCTAACTTGAACTAATTTTTATTTTTTGCAGTTTTTTTTATAGATGATGGAAGTGAAATAAATAATACTATACCATTGTAGCAAATATCTATTTTGAGTTCCGATTTTTAATACATTCAGGAATAACACACAGTGAAACGAGTATTTACTAGAGCATCTGTTTTAACTAGAAGAGCATCTATTTTGAGCTTAATTTCTGAATGAACTCTACTCTAGCTGTTTAATGAGTGAGTCTTGTTATTTAATGTGCTACTAAAAATGTTTATTTACAGTTGATTTTGCCATACCAAAAAGAGGAGAATCACTGATAGAAACATATGAAAAGTGGAGGCAGCGTGCAGATGAGAAAGTTTGCTGTGATTATGCTCTGCATGTTGGAGTTACTCATTGGTCAGATAAGGTGAAGGAAGAAATGGAGCAATTATGTAAGGATTGCGGTGTTAATTCCTTCAAAATGTTCATGGCCTACAAGGACTTCTTCATGTTGAGAGATACAGAGCTCTACAATGTATTTGACAAGTGCCGACAACTTGGGGCCATTGCAATGGTGCATGCAGAAAATGGGGATATCATTGCAGAAGTAAGTAATTTCTGCAAGGGCATTAGCAAATTATTTGCTAATTTTAGATTCTTAAGTATATTCTTTCTAAATTACCATTTACCTATACTTGTTTCATTTTTAACTTTATTCAATCTATACACACATTTTTATTAGTATTATGAAGGTGTTTAATATCAATGAAGTGAGTGCTTTGAATGTTTTCAGAAGCTAAGAAATTGTTACAAAATTTAGAATATTCATTAAGGTCCATTCCATTTCAGAACACCAAGAGACTACTTGCAAAAGGAGTGACAGGGCCAGAGGGACATGCAATGTCGAGACCAGATGAAGTAGAAGCAGAAGCTGTGAATCGAGCTTGTGTCATAGCAAATCAGGTATTTTCTTGCTCCTCGGAAACAATTATTTATTTTGGAGTTGTTACAATTATGCTACAGAAAATTTCAACTGCAGCCATGGAGAAACAATCTTTATGAATAATATATATGTTTTGCTTTCACTTCCACTTTACCAGATGTCCATAAGAACAGGAATATGTAAGAGAGCAAATAAACTGCTTACACACATGAAACCTCAGTAAGTCATACTACAGTAATAATATTTCAGAGAGAATTCGAAAATATCATCTCCTTTGGGCAACAGCAAAGTCCATACTTTCAAATCAGATAAAAAATATGTTGCTATACATTTCACTGTATAGTACATAAGTTTACAATATTATATCACATCAAATTATATGCTTAGAAGAAAAATTCATCAATACAAAATATTTATATTGCATAATGTCTTATAGTTGTCAGGAGGTTTTATGTGGGTCTGTGTTGCTTGCTTGTCTCAACATTTCTAATAAATCATGATCAATAAGTTATCTGGCCGGCAGCTTTTAATATATCTTACATACAAATTGTAATTCCTTGCTCTTAATCAAATTTATTGCCAGAAATATTCACCATAACATGCCGATTACTAATTATAAATTAGATTGATTTATTTCTATCTATGAAGTTTTAAGATCAATCTTTGAGAAAAAATGATTCATTCATATTTCCTTCCAGTGTGAAATAACTTTCTTCAGTTCAAGGTCATGTTTACTAATAGCAGTGAGCTTATTGAGTTTATAAGCAGTCATCCCAATTGTTAGCACTGGTCATTATATATAGTACAAAGAGGTTCACTGGTTACCTCTCCCCCAAAACATGAACAAAAGCTGATTATGCAAAAGTTTGCATCTCAGCATTGTTTTGCTGCATGACAATGAAAAACCTTATATGGTATATGAAACAACAAATAACCTGTAATTTTTCTGCTTCATACCCTTCACACACTATAGCCCTGTCACTCTGAGATTACCACATTGTTGGGATACTGAAAAAGTTATGAAAGGGGCATTATTTCACCTCCTATCATGATCAAGTCATGATGTGGAACAGTGGTGGTGACAGCTAACCAATGAACTTCTTGTAGCAAGTATAGAGACACCCACTTTCTATTTAGACTACTGTTTGAATTATGAAGATGACTACTTATAGGTTCATTGGCTAGAAAGCAGATAAATGTATTTTATAACAGTAAGGGTAAGTTAGTAATCATATACATTCTGTTTATATAAATCAGTTCACTTCATTCGAATAGTCCACATCATTTCTCTAATGTATGAACACCAAGTAAGTGGGTAGCAAAGTTATTTTGACCTAAATTTAATTCATAGTATTCTAAGCTTAGGACTCAAGTTTAGATAGAACAGGAAATAATCATATGCTATCTTTTGAGAATATTTCAAAATATTTTGTTTTTACCATAAGGTAACAAGAAGGGCATTCAATAAATTATCTACTTTGGTATGGTATATCATTGTTGGAGAGTTGAACTTTGACTTGCAATAGACATAGTTACAAATCACTCTGCAGCAAGCACTGGAATTGAGAGAATGGCAAGTGTGAGTGCCATTCAGATCTATAGTAAAAGTAAATGATTTGGAAATTTGTTCTGTGATTAATTTCCCAGAAATGAAGGGAAGAAGCCAAAAGAATTCCATAAGAGGATGAATACTGTAATGTGCACTATCCAAGTACCAAGAAATTTTTGGTCCAGCCAATTTAAATGGGGCCAAGTATCCATTAAAGAGGACCACAAAGGGCACTATGTGAAAGCATCTTCATTAGAAATGTGTCAAAAATGTCAAGGTTTATGCAATAGCTTGTGAATTAGGCATTTTAACTGGGATAACTGCACAGTCATTCATACCAATCTGATGATGCCAAAGATCAGTTCCCAATGGGTTCCCCAAATGCTGACACTAGAGAAGAAATCATGTAGCTGGAAATTCAATCAGGAGAACTTGAACCTCCTCCAAGAAAATTCTGATGATTTTTTCTTATATTATTGCCGGAGTTGAAACATGGGTTCATTACTGTGACCCAGATATCAAACAAGAGTCTATACAATGAAAACACAAAAGCTCCCCAACTGTGTCATTTAACTGAAAATGCCATTGCATTCATTTTTTGGAATACAGAGATTGTTTTGCTGTTTCATTCATGCCAAATAAGTTCATTATCATTGGGGAAACCTATGGTTCAGTGATGTTGATATATGAGGCCATCAAGGAGAAACAATCGGATGTGTTGCTGCTTCTTGGTAATTTACTTTATCACAAATATCAAAAAGCAAGACCTTTTGTAAGAATTGTGGGTACCCTATAGTCCAGATCTGGCCCTCAGCAATTATTTTCTCTTTCAAAATCTGAAAAATTTCCTCAAGGATGCAAATTTTTCAGTGATATTAAGAAGGCAGTGGTTGGTTGGTTGCATTGAGTTGATTGGAGGATCCAGCTGTATTCTTCATTTCCAAAGAAATTCAACCACTGGAGGCAAAGTGGACTTAATATATGGAAATCAAGGGGTTATTATTATTATTATTATTATTATTATTATTATTATTATTATTATTATTATTATTATTATTATTATTATTTACGGACGCTCTTTAACATCTCAGGTCATCAGCGTCCCATTCAACTCGGGGCGTGAAACGGCCGACAAATTTTGCTCAGAGGCCTTTCTTTCAGGCTTGAGGTTCTTTTTCGTGCCGCAAATGTACAACACGGTACCCAAGGCTTTACTTCCCTTCCAAAGGAAGCCATACTTAGGATTTTTACGCCCGAAAAAATCCAACGGTCCTGGCCGGTTTCGAACCCGCGATTTGGGTGTAGGAGGGAAATCAAGGGGGACTGCATTAAAAAATAATGTGAGTTTCATCATTAGGTTTCATTTTCATCTCGAGTAGATACTTATTCAATGCCCCTAACATTGCACTACAATTTTTGGATCATATTTTCTACTGAAAACGTAGAATTGTAATGCAGACTTAAGATATTAGGGTATTTGAAAGTAATGGCAACAATGCTGTAAATCAGTGCTCCTAGTGGTGATATTGGAATTATATATATATATATATATATATCGGCAATTATTTCAAAATTTGTAATATTAATAGTCTTGAAGTAGCCATATTTTGTAAATACAGTAACTGTTTCAGACATATAATAGGTAATAGGAATAGGAACCTAAAAATGTTCAATAGGTATGAACAAAAATGTTTCTTAAAAATCAACGTACCAAGAGGGAAAAGTGCAACCAAGTGCTTTAGGGCATTACAAGAAGCTTGATGGAGGGAAGAGCTACCATATTGAACTATTGTAAGATGGGTGGAAGCGTTTCATCAAGGAACACAGATACAAGAACTACATGGTGGTAAATCTCATTGCATCACATGATTTCCATATTGAGCCTGCACCTTGAGTCAATAAATTTTAATCGGCACCCTCCCTTCTTTGAAGTTTGTAAGCATTCTCTCGTGGAATGTGCTGGAGTGGAAATCTCTAGAAGTGTCCCTGGAAAGATGACTCAGCAATATGGGAGTAGAATGATAAAAAACAAAACATTTAAAAATAATTCATTAAATAAGTCATGAGCATAACACACATCAAGTTATTTTGAAAATGAAAAATAACAATAGTAAAATACAGCATGATAACCCTAGTATAACAAGAATTAAAATGTATAGCAACAATAATGCATAATAAATTCCCAAAGTGATTAATATTCTCAAAACAACATTTAAACAAAGGCTGGCATAACAGATTATAAAAGAGTTGATCCATTTAACTGCCAGACTGTATTAGTATTTGGGAAAAGACATTATAAATACCTAAAACTTTCCATTATATAAGAAACAAGATAGTAAAAGTATTGTACTTGCAAAGCTGTTGACAATGGAGTGGTAATATATTCTAAACTTAGGTATTCATTTTTTACACTGAATTCCATTTACTTACATAAAATCAGATGCATTTCAGGAGAATCTCTCCCATCTTCAGTAGTTCACTGAACCGCCATTACTCCAAGAGATTCTCCCAAAATGCATTTGATTTTATGTAAGTAAATGGAGTTCAGTGTAAAAAATGAATACCTAAGTTTAAGATTGTAAAACTTTATTAGGAATAACAGTGCTTTTAAATTTCATTACAAGGAAAATTCACTTAAAATATGCTACAGCATGCCTTGAAGCAATCTGGAAAATAATTACAAAATGTTGCTTTAAAAAAATTTGCAGTTAAAATCCTAACTATTAAAAAAACATTACAGTTAAAATAAGCTTTGCTTATCCTCAAATACCTGAATCACTGGGTTTACACAGTGAAGAAGCTCCATAAAATATTTCTAATTGAAAAGGCTGAAAACTATCCCCAAATCCAGAGCTTCTTGTCTGCATCTTCACTAAAAGAAAACTAGGAAATATCTGCTCTATTACACATGTAGCATGACCATATACTCTCAATTATGTTATCAAGTAAGGCGCCCCTGTATATAGGCAAATACTTCCAAATAAAGGCATGTCCACATAATAAATAAAATAAGAAAGGAAGGAAGGGGTAAAGAAATAAAACTGGAAATTTGAGCAGGACGAGTGGATACATGCAAAAATGGCACAAGAGCAGGGTGTGTGGATACATGCAAAAATGGCACAAAGCTTTATTGGAAGATGAGCCCTAGACCTGTATGGGAATTTCCATGGAACATTCTCTTGAAGCATCTGTTCATAAAATTTCAATAAAGAAATTGAAAATGAAGAAAATTTGTACCCATTGGGTTCTGGACAGTCTTACCTGAAATTGGATAGTGCAGCAAATGGAGACATCAAGCCTACACCTGGAGTGATATGAACATGTAGGTGAAATGTTTCTTCACGAATCCTTGTGATTTTACTTGTTTTATAAGATCAAAGTATCTCTGTGAGGTGTTTGTTTTCAATCAAAAGTTGAATCCAAAGAGTTTTCAGTGAGAGATGCAGAAAAAATACTGCAGATGGGGTGTGCCATCTTTCAAGGATTTGGCAACATTGCTAAAATGATAGGTGACTATATTTGAACTTATGTCAAAAGTAATATAAATAAATTTAGTGTGAAACAGTTACTATGCTGCAATTACTTTTTGAATGCCCTTATACAAGCAGTGATTTTTGCACAGAAGAAAGTATGTCTTATGTGCCAATGTTGTAGGCTACTAGGTGGTTTAGTTATATAATGGAAAAAAATTGTGTTTAAGAAAATGACTCTCTCAGTTCTTAGGTTCCAGATGTGTGTTTTGGTTTAAGATCTTGTAGTTTCAATGGTTTATATACTTCAGTTTTGAAAAAGCTTTCCCAGTTTTGGAAGGCTGTCCCAGAATAACATGCACCGCCAAGATTCATTATTTAAGTGTGCAAATAAATGTACAGGTAAAAGCATAAATTATTAAGGATAATTCCGTATGCTCTTTTATCTATTTATTTTACTATTGCATTAAATTTTAAATCATATGAATGTTTAAAATTACTTGCCAAATTTTCTGTCAACTACAGTTACACATGATGGCTTAATGAGAAATCACCTCTGTTGTGTAAGTACTTAGTATTTGTGTATATAGCTAAATAGTAGTACTATTTCATCTAAGGTGAATTATTAGCAAGGAAATGTTGAAATGTTTCTGTAGACATTAGCAGTAGCTGTTGGTGACTGAAGCATGCTCATGCACATGTGTACATTTGGCACCTCACCTTTCTGTGGCATATTTTTTTAATTACTGGAGAAATAAAAGAGAGTTGAGAAAAATTTGAAATACAATGACAGTTCAGTTGGTCTCAAGTTTGGGTTGTCTGTATGCAGAAGCACATTGCACAAATCTGTTAAAAAGTAAATAAGAGATGCAAGTTAAATTTTTAAAAATGTTAAATGGTAACAAACTACATTTTTTATACTATATGTTTACAACTTAGATTTTGATGTGCATACTTTTTGGAACTTTCTCTTTCTTCCATGTTGTGGAACAAATTTCTTTTTAACCTTATTCTGTGAATATTTCAAACTTTATTTTTATTTTACTATAGCCTTTTTAAATTATCTTCCTTGATGTACTCCTATATATTTTTAGTGAGATTTATAACAACATTGACATTCATTCATTTTTAAAAAGAAATTTGTCTATTTAAACATTACTGCTGCATTTTTTCACAAACAAGCAGTACTGCAATTCAGCTATATCAGAAGCTCAAAAATCCAAATTCATGCATGATTTCACTTTTAAAAGCTATGGAATTTATTTAAACCATTAATGGTTACTGGAATTTTCACAAGCAGGAGAATAAAGTTATCTTAATTGCAAATTTAATCACTAATGATAAAAGGTGACTTGGAATGCAAATTTATGATGGTTTTGTATTTTTATGCAATTCTTTAGTACATAAGAAATCATGAAATCTGCATTAGAGATGTCTATGTTTATTAATATAAAACTATTTAATTTTTCACTTTCAAAATGTAACTGGCAATTTTCAGTTTGAAGTACCATAAATAGTGGTAATATTCTGCAAAATCCACATATAATTTTAAAACAAATATGGATTATGTATATTTAAAAAAAAAAACACACACACAAGCCAACTACTTTAGATTATGCAGTAAAATCAGCTCACAATAATCAGTACTAAGGATTTTCTTATACCATAACTTTAATACCAAATAGGCAGTCAGTAATTAATATGAAATAAAAATAAATTTGTCATTAACTTACAAATACTGAACTGTAACACAGTACAAATTTTCAAAAGAAAGAACAAATATCCCATTATATGAAAACAATATAACAGTGTAGTAAAAGGATTAATGTCAAAGTGAGAAATGTGACTGAATTTATTAGTATCTTTATTTTTTATATATAAAACTTAAATCTGTTTTCATTGGCTGAAAACCAAAACACAATTCTCTAAAATGAACCCAAATTCACATTCGTAACATTTGTTTTGCATTTCCTCTAAAAGCACCACTTGTTCTGGAAAGACATCGATCTTATTCCCTCCCTATACTTAGCGGAGTTTGCATTTTTCCCTGCCTTAACTTACCAAAATGGTTTTCTACAAAGAATGCCATTCACATCTTTTCTGATTCCTATGCAGTCTTCTTCTTTTTAAAGATATCTTCTTCAAGATGTGTTAGTAGTATCTGGTTTATTTATAAATGCTTTTTAACAACTTGGGTCATCAATGTGCAATTCAATTCAGAGCATTAAAATAGCATATAAATTTTGCTCAAAGGCCTCATCTTTAAGCTTGATGTTCTTTTACATGCTGCCCTTCAATAATCAGTGGGCAGGTTAAATTTCTTAAATTAATCGAGAAACCATGATATTAATAAACAGGTGAACAATAAAGCCATAAATCTATGACCGCTTTACTTCCTTCTGAAGGAAGTGATACTTAGGTTTTTACACCCAAAATAATCTGTTGACCCTGGCCAGAATTGAACATGTGATCTTGGGTCTATAAGGAAAATTTGGTTACCACTAGACCACCAGTACTTGTCAGACAAGTGGTTGAAAATCACAAGCTCTGAAGCCCGAGAAAATATTTTTCATGGTATTTACAGCAACCTGTTTCAGATCTTGGTTAGAGACTAGGAAATACAGATTTTGGCAGGATGCATCTGTATCTTCTTCCATTGAGAGAGGATCTTATACCAAACTATTTTCATCGACTTGAAGAGAAATGCACCAAGGGGTTGAAACTGGAATTATATTGGAGAAAGTAACATGAATCTGATGTTATTTTGCTGATGCAGGCGAATCACATTATTGGAGATATAGCTGCACAAGCTATCTCCTTAAATTATCTTTGGTTCTTGAAATATTTTTACATAAGAAAGATAAATAGTAATGAACTACCTTTCAAATTTTTTCCTGATAAACCATCCAGACTCTCGGAAATAGTAAATAGCTCCTGGGGGAAAATTTTCAATCCAGGTTGGATAGAAGTTCCTTGCTTTATAAACAATGTATGGTGGTAATCTACCTTTTCCTGTGGGAACTATTATAATGTTAGTGCTTGATTTAGATGTGGCTAATATTCTCTTCAGGAGTACAAACCCTCTTCTTACTATTATGCAAGCATTACCAGGTTCATTGCTGAAGCTTACTTCATCATTAATGAGATTCTGTGGCAAATCTCTTAAAACTTTTTAACTCATTAAAATATTATTTATAACTTCTGATAGTTTTGCCCTAGTCCTTCTTATGTTTTTAGACATGCAAACACTTATTTCAGAATATCTTTTAAGAAGAGATTTCACATATCCTGGCATGCTTTTGAGAATCTTCTCTCCTGCCTCCTTAAGATATACTTTTATAATAACTGCCATAATGTTAGAATGGAAAAGATCAATGGCCTCAAAACTAGAATTCCTAATTGTCTTTCTTCCATGATCTAAAGAGGGAAAGTTATATGGTGCAAGATCTGGACTGTATGGTGGATGATTGAGTACCTCCAAGTCATACTTATCAATTTTTGCAAGAACAGAAGCTACCACATGGAGGTGAGCATTGTTCTGAATAAGTCCGACATTCTCAGCATCTCTGCTGGAACAATTGTCTGTAAGGGCAAAATGCAACTTTACTATTGCTGTAGTGTAGGTTTTGACATTCACATTGATCCCAGTTAGAAGAAACTCCACCATGTATGTCCCAGAATACTGTTACTAGGACTTTTTTGCCCAATGAGTGTCCTTGAATTTTTTCCATGGCAGGAAGGGGTAATGTTTCTATACTACACTGCCTGCTTGGTTTTGGGTATAAAGTGGTAAGCACAGGATTTAATGCCAGTCCCCTAACCTTCCAGAAAGTTGTGATCTTCTTCAAGTGACCTAAGCATGACATTCTGCTCTTGACTGGTCCTTGGGCACCTAGTGTGCGCTAACTTTACAAAATCCCAATCTGTCATGCACAGTATTGTACACTATACCTCGTGAAATTTTGAGCCAGGTTTGCAGATGCACTCGCCCATCATTTCAAAATCATTGCCTCAATGCCTCTGACAATGGGCGGTGTTGTAATAGTCACAGGTCTGCTGGAATGTAGTTCATTCACTATTGTGTTTTTCCTTATCCACACAAAAACACCTCACTGCCTCACATGTGAGGAATGCTAGCACTTACACCATGTTTACTCACTAGTTACCATTCATTCCAACAGGACAGAACCTGATCCAGCCATTGCTGTCTGTAGTATAAGATTCAAACATATATCTGCCAACCATGAACATACAGACCCATATAATATTTTGTATAAAAAATGTTGCGCACTACTTTTCAATGCTTCCTCATTTTTTCACCTAGTTGCAGCACCTTTCCTCTTTCTGGAGCTTCTTTCCATTATTAAATCCTAAACAGAAAATTTAATTAAAAATTAATGGACAAAATAAAAACTTTTAATGATGATGATGATGATGATGATGATGATGATGATGATGATGATGATGATGATGCTATTTCAATGTCTTATTTCTCAAAATGACTCAGGCTCTTCACTGTACAGCAATTTCCTTCGAACTGGTTTTACTAGTTAATAAGCAACAAAGTTGCTTCACCTCTCAATTGAGTAAATAAAATTAAACTGTGCTTCTATGCTGCACATTGGTGCAATTGTATTTGCATTATACTATTTCTCTTTTTAGTATTAAAGTATGTTTGATATGACTGCAACTTACAGAATTTCAAAGCTCTCTGATGCACATAGTAGAAAAAGTTTTTGATGTAAATAGCAGGATTGTTAATAATGTTAATTCTGAGAGAGCTAGAGATCTAAAAATGTTCTGCTTGTACTTGCCATTAAAAATGAAGGAACAAATATTTTTGCAAGATACTGGTTTGCTTCTCCTACAGAAGCTCTTTGAACATGCTTCATGGAAGATAATGTAATAAAGTTTTCTTAATAATGGTGCTTGGTAAACAGTACCTATAATCCTTGCTGGACCATTATCTTCAACATACCAATGTTATGTTTGTGGGTTAATCTTGTTAAATACAAGGTTCTTTTAATATAACACTTATTATTTGTTGCAATATTTTATCTTTTAATTAAAATATGCGATGTGTAGAGCTGCCACTAGAGTAGCTAAGGTGGTAAGGTGCCGGACTACAGATTGAATGGCCTGGGCATGACCCCTTGAAGAGGGATTTTTATCATTTCTTTCATGTCCAGACTGATAAAAGGTTCACTCATCCATCTATCTATGGTAGTCTGTATTGTACAAAGCTGAGGCAGCCAGAAAACAATGCTGGTCACGCTACCTTCATCTAATGCCATAGGCTCAAGTGTGTGTGGTACTACCATCAACCACCAAACAGATGACCAACACATCCATGAATCTATCTAATCTAATTTTCTAAATTTGTACCAGAAGGTTTTGTTTTATAAACAATTCTAAAGAATTTATTTTTATAATAAAGCACCAGTCATTCTTAACTTCAATGAATTATTCATAGAAGCAGGGTTTTTACTGAATGCTTCTCTGGATATTTAAGTTTTTTTTTCTTTCTCATTTTATTTAGCAGATTCAGTTCTTTAACTATGGGCATCAAAATCTTTAAATTCTGAATAAAACAACCCATGTATTTCAAGGTTTATATCACTAGTAATAGGAAAGGCTATTACACATCCATTCTTGTAGTCTATTAGTAATGTTGTAGCATATATGAATGCTGTTGCTTTGCATGTGTGCAGCTGTTGGCATGTGTTGTTTAGGTGGGTTGCCCACTCTATGTTGTGCATGTGATGAGCAAGTCGGCAGCAGATATCATTGCTTCATTCCGAAACAAAGGCTACAAGGTGTATGGTGAAACACTAGCAGCTGCATTGGGCACAGAGAGTAGTCATGACAAACATCCTTGCTGGAATCATGCTGCAGCATATGTCATGAGTCCACCTATCAGAGACAACCCTACAAATCATTTAGAGTTGATGGAATGGCTGGCAAAGTGAGTATTTGCTGTTTAATGAAAATTAAATTAAGTTGGGCTTTTGATTAATAAATGCCTTTATATTTATGAGTGCTGTGTTTTAGAATACCTTATATTTTTTCATATAATTTATTTATTTATTATCTTTTTATGATTTAAATAGTGCATATTTTTAGCTCCTGAAATAAGTTATCTATTTATATGTCTATAAACAATATAATTTACTAATTTTCAGAATTTGGCCCTTTCTCAACCTCCTACCCCCATACACGAATATAAAATGTTGACATTAAAAAGTGAAAATTTCAACATTTGCCTAATAGTGTCATGTAACAGATTGCCTGCAAAAAACTGGTTCTCGGCCTTGTAAAAAAAATTAGCAATATACCTATCTGGCAATTTATACATTGACTTATTGGGGCACTGTATTTTTCTTGTTCACAACTGATCCCATTGTATGCCACTTTTTTACCAAATTTTGTATACACTGCTTTTTGCAGGAACTCCAGGAAATTTGGCTGCAGCATCCTTCCATGATTTCTTAATGAAACCAGTATACACTTATGACTCAATTCTTTGTTATAGAGAATACCTCTTATTTTGCAAGGCTACAAACACTTCCTCATTTTGCAAACTATTTCCTCATACTGACATGTACATTGAAATAGTCACCACCTATAAATAGCAATAACCCAGCTTTCTTCTTTCTTTTTCCTTTCCCTTCTTTGCCAGTATTCCTTCATTATCTGACTCACTGTGGTCTTGTCTGTATGCCTGCTTGAGGCTGGCTTGCTATTGTTGGGCCAGTGTTTTGAAGGCTACCCAGTAGGTTTTGGAGCATGTACATATTATTCTGTCTTCATTTTATACATAGAGCCTTTGGTGTTGATCATGCCAGGAGTGAAGGTCCACATTGCTAAATTTTGCAAAATATATTTTATTGGATAAATTCCTGATAATTCATAATTTATAATTATTAGCATAAGTAAGAATAATTTGTTAACTCAAAAAAACACAACTTGTGAATGGAATTGATATTTTCAACAAAGCATCCATTTGAATTGTGTAGGCACTCCAATGTTAGTAATTTCATTATAACTTACTCGCATCTTAAATTACCTATGTAACAGAAGTTAGATATTAACTCTGCAATGAATCAAGAAGCATAACAGAAAATTTATTATTACTGAAACAACCTGGATATTAACTTGATTTTAATTAATTATACTGGACTCCTAGCTACACATTTTCACTTAAAACAAAATGGGGCCTGATACATGGTCCTTATTGTACTTAATCTTGAGTTATATAATTTATGTACCTTTATACAAAAATATAAACAGGTAAAAATTGTGTGCTATATATAGCTTCCTAGAAATTTATTTGTGGGCAATTTTCCTTCTAATTCTGATCTTCAGTCATCACATTTTATTTACTGCTGTTCCATAGATTTTTATCATACATTCTCTTCAATATATTTCTTTTTTAGAACATTTCTGTTTATAGTGCTATTATGGTATATTTACTTTTAGTAGTGCTTAAAGCTGGTTTTTGCTCTTGAGGCACCACAGGCAGTGAAAACTGATGATATGAGATTGTTTCTTGAAATGGTTCATTACTGTATAAAATTAGAACAGAATACATCAACGAATCCATTTTCATTGCTTTAACAGCACTAAAACATGGATCATAGGAACACTATATTTGTATACCATCTTGCTATTGTAAGGTTAAAATTAAATTAAATTAACATTTAGTAATAAATGCTAAAAATTCCCAATTTCAGATCAGAGGTTTTGCTGACTTTTAAATTGTTCAACACAGTATTTTAGAGGTTCAAACTCTTTTAAAGATTGCAAAAGTATGGCTGTTATATGAGAATAACAGCTTTTGCAGTTCCGGAAATTTTCTTGTAGTTATTGACAAGAGAAAGTATATTCCAGATAATGAATGCAGAAATTTAAAGAATAAATAATAAGAATTAAAGAATTAAGGTGATAGATGTATAGGAGCAAAGTATGTGTGAAAATTTTGAAAAGCAAAATTAGATTAGTTTTAATACCCACATCAAATGCCAAATTAAAAAGGCTTGCTCCAGTAGTTTCTACATCTTTCTAAATATCCTTGGAAATCTGTTAGCTGCAAGTTCTCATATTTGAATATATTGATGAAATAGTTGCTTAGGTATGATTACCATTCAATGGGGTAATGTAGATGAGAATTTTAAATGTTCAATTAGAAATGTACAGTGGCCAGAACTACAAAGAATATATGCAAGATGGTAACAACATTATGATTATCTGCTTTCCATTTAACACACACAAATATGAAAACTTCACTTATGCAGTATCTATCTGTTTAATCAGTATTTCAGAATGAGGTTCTTTTGTAGATATTTTGTTGACAATGAAAATCTAAATGCCAATCTTGAGTTCTCTTTTGCACTAGAACTCTTTTACCCATCATTCAGTTACAGTTTGCATAATAATAAAGCGGAAAAAATAAATCCTTCAGCATTTTTAAAATATTTGGACCAAAGCACATATTTTAACAATTAACAGTTGAAAGAAAGACAGAAAATCTTGAACTTTTTACAAGCAACAAATGACCCACATTCTGTAAATTAGTGATCTCATCTTCAGAAAATCTAGCACAATATCCACATAAATCAGTAGAATTGCAAGGTTACTAAATTATTTCAAAGTTCAATTGTGTGCATGCACGAATATGATGGCTTCATGAACCTGTGTAACTTATAAAGGTTAGTAATTTTGATTATTCCTTCTGATATTGTTTTGGTGCATTGTAGTAGTGCATTCTATTTTGTAGTGTACAGATGTTACAGAGAATTATTTTTGGCCTGCACCTACAGCTGAATGCAAGCTGTGTAGGGCTCAGGTTGTGTCAGCCACTGGCTCTATTGCTGGACAAATTCCCCTTGTGTTTCCTTTTTCATAATATTGATTAATAATAGCAGGTACACAATCTTAATTTTATTTCTTAAGTAGTACTAACCTGTGCTGCAAGAGTTCAAAGTGATGTCCATCTGCAATTATACTTTTAATGAAATTTGCATTCACTAATAGTACCTCTGCTTCCATAATTCTTTCCATTTCATGCTTGGTATTTTCTCTAAGTTCTTTTACAATATGGAGATTATTCTGTTCTATTTTTTCTCTGTTCCAGTGGTAACATTTCAAAAAAATACACTCTAGTAAAATTTACCTCATTAACACACTGTAATTAAAAACACTGGTACACCAGTAGCTTGCAATAACATGTAACAGCTCACCCGTAATGCTTCAGTAGTCAAAATGGCCATTAAACACGACTCAAAAAAAAAAATAACAGAAAAAGGCACTTCAATTATACCAATTTCTTAACTGAATTATAATTACACAAAGAAGAAATAATTCCTGCTAACATAACAGCAAATCTCAACTCCACTTGCAGCCATTAATTTTTTTATCATGTTTAACACCTGCTTTTATTGTTGAGATACCATAGGGGGTGGACTCTGGTGATACATAAAATGAATTCATAAATTGGGAAACTATATATTTTAAAGGAAAAAAGTATTCCAGGCCTAGCCTTAGGGTACCTCAACAGCATTTGCCATTTATGAGGCCTGAGGAAAACCTGAAAAACTTCAGTCATGAAGGTCGGTCCTGAAAAGAATCAAACCCCAGACCATCATGAGTACTTCCCTTAATGATCTCTGCCAACTGTGTCAGTCCAGCCATCATGTTGCTATGGCAGGCAACTGATGTGACCTTACCCTAAAACATCAGCTGTAATTGTAGTCCATAAATAACTATTGGTATAAGAATTTTATACCAATGTTAGGGTAGACATATAAATAAAATATTTTTTTTTTAATTTGTTATGATTAATTGTATTCACATATTAAAATAATTGTAGAGATTTGCTTTCAAAAAAAACTTAACACAAGTTTTTAGTTTGAATGCTGCATGTGTCCTTTAAAGCATAGCTTCTTTGTTAACTTTCAGCACATTTCACAAAGACAAGCTTCTCCTACCCTTTGGGCTCATTTGATTCACTATTCTTTATATTTTAGGTTTATGGTATCACCAATCTGTACATTTTCTGATAGTTTTCATAAACAGATTTCATTCTAATGAAACTAAAATATTTACACAAAGAGAGGATCTTGTTTTTCTACATTTTATATTTATTTAGTTATTTATTATCACGGAAATGAAGTAGCTTGTGTCACTCTATTGTTGTTTGCAATAGAAAATGTAATTGCTTAAATCTAAATAATGTTAAATAATTTTTCTTCTCATACTTAAGTTTAATGCTTCTTAATCATTAATTCTGTTTATAAATTTGACTAGTTTCAAATACTTCCTTCTGGTCCTTTTATCACAGTGATCTCAATGAGAAGTTGTAGGCAAGATTTAAAATGCAGTCATTTTAAACTTTCATTGAACCTCTTTCACTCCTCTAACCATTAGTAAATATAATCTGTTTCTTTGTTTACTGTTAACACTATTTTGTGTGCTGTTGTTAGAGGGAGGTATTTTGCTTGTTTCAGTAAATGGGGAAACTATGTTTATTAATGGTAACAGAATCAAGAGTAAACAAAAAATGAAAGCACAAAGGAAAATACCCCATCATTTAATGTGATTGCTCACATAATATTTATATTTTACTTCATTGCCTGTTAAGTTTTTAAATATTCTAAATCATTTAGCACTTCAAATTCCATCAATTGACAGAAGTCTTTGGGAGATTTAAAAATTAATCTATAAAAGTGTTAATAGGTCTGAACTTCAATAATACTATATTACACACACTTTATTTGAACTACTGTGGCAGACATTTACAATATCTGTGATCCTGATGATATTAAGACACCAGTAGCCAAGTAACCAGTTGGTTATGACATCCCTCATGACCATTTTTGGCACAAACAAACACAACTGTTTCATCTCATTGGTTCTTTGGTATACCTAAGTGATGATTCTCTGTAAATATTTGCATAAATTCTAATTTCATTATCCTTTGTGTGTACACATGTATTGGATTCCTTGCATGCTCAACATTTTTAATCTGTCTTTTGTGTGCTACATTATGAAGATATGGAATTTTTTTGCATTTTATAAAATTGCCTATTTAACTGCATGCTTAAGTATTATTGGTACTCTTGGAAAAAATGCTGCTACTGTTAAATCTTCTTTATCTGGGATAGGCTATGTCACTGGTTGCTAACATTTCACTCATACCTATATTGAACAAAACCAGTAACCTTTAATTTAGCTTATCCTGGAAGATACAGGTTTTAACATTTAATGTTAGAAATGGAAACCTGTAATTTTATATAAAATGCTGCTACCATTTTCTAAGTCTTTATAGTAGAGATAAAGGACTCCAACTTGGAATGGTTCCAATGCATATCTTCACTTCAATAGTGTTTGTTGAATAACAGCCTTCCATAACAGGGAAAGTCTTAAATGACAGTTTTTATTTGTTGTGACTGAATAAGTTGCATGGAGGGTTGGAGTCTTATATTGTAGCAGCTAATGCAAGAGGTGGTGACCCCTACAGGTGGATGCACCTCTGTATGTGGTACATGTGATGAGCAAAGCTGCAGGAAATGTGATTGTGGAGAGAAGAAAGAAAGGCCAGGCTGTGTATGGTGAAACGATAGCAGCCTCTTTAGGGACCGATGGCACTCACCAGTGGAACCGGTGCTGGCAGCATGCAGCTGCACATGTCATGAGTCCTCCTCTCCGACCTGATCCTAACATGCCCCACCAACTAATGGATCTCCTTGCCTCGTAAGTGCATGTACTGAGGCAGGATAAGGAAATTAAAAAATGTGTGTAAATGGAAAACAGATTAAGGAATTTAAGTGGGTCTAGTGCAAGTAGCAATACAAATGGTGCAAGATGTTGAAAGAAATGGATGAAAAATACAGAATATAGAACTAAGTAAATACATAGAAATCTGTTTTTGTTTCACAAATGGCCTTGGCACCATACATTAAAATCAGTAATGAATGTTTATGGCTATAGCATTTCATTAATTTTTACAGGAAGGTCACAAAGCAAAGATTGTCAGCATGATACTAGTAGATGTTTGCTGTATTTATATAATAGGTGCATAATGTGCAGACTAATAACACAGTTATATTTCTAATTTTCAGCTATAAGATAGAAATGGAAATTTGATATTTAACTTGTTAATTAACTACTGTGATTTGTGGGTGGATGCAAATCTATTGTAGTTGTGAATATTAGATCAAAGTTTATGAAAATGTTCTGAAATTTGAGAGAGTGAGTATATGGAGGAGGTGCCTAATGTTTAAACATTAACATTCTGAACTGTTAACATGTACTCCTCTAGAGGGCCATAAGATTTTTAATCCTCATGATAATGTTGAGTATAAAATTTTAAGGAACTATAACAAGAATTTCTTCACCATCATGCTGAAAAAATAACACTGGAAAAATTTTATGCACTTGTTTATCTGCATATAACATTAATTTACTAATGGTATCAATTGGTGTAAAGCATAATCCATTATGTTACATTTGAGAATATTTTATAAAATTTTGTGTTTAATGAAAAAACAAAAAATTAAATATAGGTATACCTTTAATATATATATTTATGTAGTTCAAAGGTTCCTTCATTTCTAATTACTGCTTACACATTTTTGTGCATTAATTTATATAACAATTAGCAATACTGGGATGCTGATTTCAAAATCAGAAAGTGAATTAGTAAAGTCTATCCAAAACAAGTTTGTTGGAAGTATAGTTTTTAGAAATATGTCTTCGTATACTTGAATAACTGCTAATTTTTTATTCCTCTCTTTTATGAAAACAAACAAATATATTATGATCTATTGCTAAGCTTAGTAATAGCTTATTTGCTATTCATTACTATCCATGGAAAAAGTATGTATTATTTGATTCTTAATCATAGGATTTTTCAGTTTGTGGTGGAACATTTTAAGTCCCATTAGAAGCTTGAATATAAGTTGTTTAGTTAAATTAATGAAGACTTTGTTATTAGTAAAAAGGGAGAAATGCATGTGCTGAACTCTTTTTACAGAGATGGACTTCAATTAACTGGGAGTGATAATTGCACATTCAATGCCAGTCAAAAAGGCCTTGGCCAAAATGATTTCTCCAAAATTCCTAATGGGGTAAATGGTGTGGAAGACAGAATGTCGGTAATATGGGAAAATGGTGTACATGCAGGGAAGATGGATCCCACTCGTTTTGTTGCCATCACCAGCACCAATGCTGCCAAGATTTTCAACATTTATCCAAAGAAGGTAAACTCAAGTAGTGAAATTTCATTGCCAAAAAATATTGAATGTTGATTAAAGATAAATTTTGTTTTCCCACCTAGTGATAAGAGTAACTAGATAATAGAAGTAAATTCTGTCCAGTCAATCACAAAGGATAGATACTAGGTTATTTGCTAAATTTGCTATATGGAAATTTGCTAAACTAAACAGCTAGAAGTGGAGCAGAATTTTCTTCTTCCTCCTCTGTTGAACTCAGACCAGTCCATTTTCACTTGGTATGCTAAAAAAATTAGCACCTTCAGAATTTCTCCTGGTACACAAAATTCCCTTGAGCAGAGGAGGCTAAAGTATAATACAAATAACATTATCCCCATCTTATGCCATTGTCATGAAATTGAGTTGCTTTACTTCTTGACACCATAGACCAATGAATCATGCCTTAAATGGAAATTTAGCTCACCTCACCTCATAAGATCTATTCAGTATTACAAATATCAAGTAAAGTATAGTTTACAAGATTACCAATTACAATTTAATTTACATAACATAATTTACATAAATACAAAATCTCCAAAAATTCAGCAGCACCAAAACTGAAGCCCTCCCACACCCCAACCACTGTTATTTGTATGGTAAAGGACCCCCTGAAATGAATTAATACTTTTCATCATTGCTTATGTCCTCAAGCTTCTTCTTTATACTTATTCTCCAATTATCCCTTACTTTACCTAAAAAGTCCCCTATCTTAATCATTTTCTTTGCTATCATTTCTGATAACATTTTTGTTGCCATTATTTCTTGTTATAATTTGTCCTATTTTCCATCCCAGATACTTTACCTCCTCCTTTTACATTCAATTAACAATGGAACATACTTCCACTTTCTCACATATAATGCATCCTTCTTTACAATTTATTCTTAGTCCTTTTAAAAGTAATACCCCTGTATACATCCATGCAAAACCTATTCTTCCAAATTGGTCACAAATGTCTGTATATTTCTCCCAGCCCCAATTTCTTTTAACTAATTTACATAAATCTAAGGAACTTTTATCCTCTAAGCTAGCCCAGATCTTTTGCCTCTCTATATCTTCTACCCTGTGCCTCACTTCTTTCCAAAATCCACAAATATTATTTTCACCCAATTGCCATACATCTCCCATTCAAATTTCTTCAGTTTTCCCACCTCTCCAAACCAATACTCTCTTTCCAATACATCTTTTTGATATGTAAGACTTTCTTTTAGTGCACCATTATTGCCTGGTTTCAAATATCTATATCAATATTTTAAGATTCTTTCCACTATTATCCCTTTTCTTCCTACTTTTCCTAATTTTACCATACTTGGTGAACCTTTTGGTAACCCCAGAATCTCTCTACAAAACATTCTATGCACCATATCACTCTTTGTCCACACCTGTGACACTGCCCAAATTTCCACTGTATACATAATCTTAGGCTGAACCTAGCCTCATATAGTCTTTCTAACCATTTCATTGAAAATGTGGGAACTTTATACTAGCTTATTCTAACACCTTTCATAGCTAATTTATCTTTTGCTTGTGCACATTTAGACTGGATCTCCCACCTTCCATTACTTATAAATTTCACCCCAAATCAAATTCTTTCATTACCTCTATTAGGCTTCTATTTATAACTCATCTCTTATCTTTTCTTAATTTTTTCCCTTTTTAAATACTATTATTTTTTATTTATTACTATTTATCCTCGAGCCCCATTCTGCTCAATATCTAATAATTTCATCAATGGCATGTTTTAATCCTATTACAGTTACTGCCCCCATTATAAGATCATTCACAAAAAACAATACTGGTACTTCCTTCTTTCCAATAATTGGACATTGATTATTGTTTTCTTTAATCCTATCTAGGATATCATCTATAAATAAATTAAATAATGTTGGACTCAATTTAGATCCCTGTTTTAAGCCCAAATTTTGAATTATATAGTCTGTAGATCTATTACCTTCACATCTAACACAATATCTACTTCCTTCATATAATTTTTGAAATCCTAAAATAAATTCATTACTAACTCCCTTACACCTCAATTTATATATTAATATATCCCTATTTATTGTAACAAATGCTTTCTCAGAATATGAAAAGAAAATGTAAGCCCTACCCCTTTTATTTCTTAAATATTTACTCACTAAAGTATGAATTATCATTATATTATCTATTGTTCTTCTTCCTTTTCTAAAACATGCTTGAAATTCTGAAAATTTACATTCCATTTCTGCCTACTCATGCAACCTTCCTGTTAATATACCAGTGTATATTTTACTTATCATGATAGTAGACTAATCCCCCATAGTTGCTCAGGTTATTTATACCACCTTTCCCTTTATATATTGGAATGATCATGCTATCTTTCCAACCCTCTGGTATTACCTTATTCTCCTTAATTCTATTTAATAATTCTGTTAGCAGCCTAATACCTCCTTCCATTTACCCAAAAACTTTCTAAAATTCTCCTACAATTCTGTCTATTCCTGCCACCTTTTTCTTCTTCAATTTATTAATATGGTACCCTACCTCATTGATAGTAAACTCTTTATCTAAACATTCTATCCTATACCCAGTACTATCCAAGTTTAATTCATAGCTTGGGATATTCCTGCCACCTAACAGATTTATAAAGTAATTCTTCCACTCTCTTAGGGTTATCTTATTCCCTACCCTTCTCTTCCTTAAAACATCCTTCACAAATGCCCATATATATTTACTATATTTAGCTATCACTGCTCCTTTAATTTTTTCACCCATTCTCTGTTGCCACTCATTCTTTTTTTTCTGCACTAGGCACTTATATCCCCTTTTTTGAACAAAAAATTTGCCTATCATCTTCCTCTTCTGATCTTCTCCATCTTATTAAATCCTTAAAACACTTCTTTCTTTACCTTAACACACTCTCCATCGTACATCCTATAACCTTTTGCATTTCCTCTTTGATTCACTTCCATCTTACTTCCTGCCCACCTTACCATAGACTCCATCTTTTCCAATGCTCTCTCTATCTTTCCTACCTTCAGTGCCTCTAGAATTCCATAGTTTCTTATTTTCCCTATTTTGGATATGGAATTCTCCCAGTAAAGCTTAGCATACTCCTCTTTCCATTTAAAACATTTTGTATATTTCATTTCAATTTTTTCTTCCTCCCTATAGCATTTCCCTAACTCAGCCTCATTTTTAGTGGAAAATGTGCACTACTTGTTATCACGTCCAGGACTTTGAAATCTACCATCACCTGGTTGACTCCTTCACTACATACCATAAAGTCTTTCATACTCAGATTATTTATATTCAAAAATGTAAATTCCTCTTCCAGTCTTTACCTCTTAAATCACTGCATATAAATTATTCAGCTCACAGAAGTCTTATCAATTTTCTACCTTCATTATTTAACATCTTATCTCTACTTTTCCTTACCTGCTCCTTTCTGTTCATTCTTCAACCCCATAAATCTTATATCATGTTCAACTACTCTGGCTTCAAAATCTCAGCTATAATAAACTCTATACTAGGATATTGTCTACTTAATTTCTCCATATTATCATTCAGTTTTATGTACAACCTTTCATTGTAAAACTAAAGTACTCAGTGAATTATAAACTATACCTATTTCTAAGCATAGTTTATTTCTTTTCATCTTATATATCTTTAACCACATCACTTGCCCTTCTTCTACAAGTAATACATCCTTCACATTTACTCAACTCTCATTTATAAATACCCCATACCACCAGAAATTGTCACTGTATTACTTTTCCTTATACCGTGATCACCTATTTAATCATAACCTTCCACTTCTATCTTTTCATCTTTAGCCAACCAAGTCTCAACCATTACTATCATGTCTCCTACTTCAAACACCTCACCACTTATTATTTTTGGTCTTAAACCCTCCATATTCCATAACACCAACTTCCAGTCCATTTCCCAATTTGAACCACTCAGTCATCCCTTAAATTTCTCCAAATTCGCTTTATACCTGGTTCTTCTTTCACTCGCAGCCACATTCTCCTTATCAGCTATCTGCATTATGCTGCCCTCAGGAGTTGATACTACTTTAAGCCCAGTGCCACCAACACTACTATGCATTCCCCTCTCGACTGATGACAAGGCCATTACTTCTACTCTTTCCTTTTCGCGTGCTGTGACTTGCCTCCTTGGTGACGTCATGAAGGTTAGATCTTCTTCTCCTCTCTCCTCATGCTACCCTTGTCTTGCCTGTGCATCTCCTCTTCTTTCCTCACACACAAGCCCGATTGCAACTTCTAGTTCTGGATATTTCACGAACTCACCATTTCTCATTATCGGTTCTTTCACGTTTTGCAACTGACTCACTTCCTGTTTCCTTTCGTCAATCCATAATTCCGTGCCATTTACATATGCTTTTTTTTTCCTTCTTCCCTTGCCACTTGTCATTTTCTTTATTAATGAGTTCCTGAGCTCTCTCTCCTCTTTTCCGTAGTTATGATCTATAAAAATTCCCATTCCTTATAGCTTCCTACCATCTCTCAATTTGTTCATTTAATTTTGTTCATTGCCAACCTAACCACTATTGGTCTGGATTTCCACTGCTTCCAATTTTGAAACACATCACAATTTCCCACTCAACCAATTTAACCTCCAAAACTGTCTCAATTATCTCTTCAACTATTTGTAGCAATCTATTCTCTCTATTTTCCTCAAATGAAATAATATCAGATTATGTCTTCTTACCTCTTATTTTCATTTTTCTTGCCATCCTCTTCATTCGTTCTTTCATGCACTTTTTCCATAGAGTGTAACTCACTTTTAGCTTCTATCTTTTTATCTTATTTTATATTTTCTTCAACTCAACTGTCTTCCAATATAGTTTTCAACATGTTCATTATCTGACTCATCTTCGGGACATGGGTTTATCTCAATGCCCCCAAAATTCAGCATTACTGCTAATATAGCTAACAACCACAGCTGTTCATTACTCATTAATGTACCTTTCCCTATGTTTCTCTTTCCTCTGCTTACATAACGTCCAAATCTGGCCCAATATAGTTCTAAGTTATTGCCCATCCCGAACTTTCTCGCACACAGAACAACACTCACACACGTCCTCTCACTGTGACTGCTCAAGGCGAACTCCCATAAGATCTATAGATAATGACTACTTAATAAATAGGTATTTCTGATTCTTGTATCATATTTTTAGTATATTTGGAAAATTCTTTTATATACTTAATTTGTCAAGAAATTATGAGAAATTAATTTTCACCATAGATTTGGCTTATGTCAAATTAAAGAACTTCAGATGAAATGAAATTACTATACCTACTGTTTCGAAGTGCTGAAATTTTTGCAGCTAGAATTATTCATTTGAAAATAAGCTCAACTTATTAATTGTAAAAAAATATTGTTTTTTGTAACTTTTTTTTGTCAGCAGTGAAAATGTATATTACAAGGATTATGCATATGCACGATTTTATTACAATTTTGTGAGAGAAAATAAATGCTTTTGAATCATACAGTGTAACAAGAGCTATGTTCAATATGTTCACAGGGCTGCATTGCTGTTGGATCTGATGCTGATATTGTTATTTGGGATCCCACTAAGACCCATACCATCTCAGCCAAGACTCACCATCAAGCCTGTGACTTTAACATATTTGAGGTATGAAATATTAGATCAACTACCTACATGAGCCTAAATATTTTTTAAAATGAATGTTGTCAATGGGAAGTAATAAAGTTCAATAATATTGACTATAATGCTTAAGGTAGAACATTGGAATTTTATACTATTTTAAAAAGTCCAGAATAACTGCCAGTCAAGAAGGCTCTAGTTTGAAAAGCAATTCAATGAATGGTCAACATCTTTTTACACTATATTGTAGGGGTTGTTCAAATGAAACTGAAGCTATTGAGTTATATGCATTTTCTAGTCTCATAGCACATTGTCGTTAATAATGCTAGAAATAGGCAAACTAATACTTAAGCAGGAGTCCTATACATAGTTTATAAATTCCCTCCATATAGGATGAAGAAGGCTGCTTGGCTAATTATTTACAATTTGGAAGTGAACAGGTTAACTTTCGATCCCCAAAAATATGAAAATTTCAAGGCAACAGATCAGAGCTGTAAGGAGGATGGTCAAGGATTTTTCAACCTAACTGATACAGAATGTCGCAGCTCATGTTGGCAAAGTATGGCCCTCATATTTCATGTTCAGTATGAATTTTTCCATTCACTATAGTCATAGATGATTTTGCCAGATTACCCTCCAGAGGTTGCCAAGGGTTTCATAATACATATTTTGGTGCATTGGTGATCCCTCAGGTTCTAGAAAATCAATTAGCAGGCTATATTGTTATTAAGTAATTTTAGATTTAGTAAATGTTGATATAATTGAATAAGGTCGCAGGAAACCCTTCTCCTTGAATAAAGTGTCAAATATCTCCATAACCTCCTGGGGAACCAACAGGGTAGTGATGTTATGGCTCTATCATAGTTTTATATAATTATCTTTATTCTGTTCATTTTTCTGCTGGACCATCTATTTTATGTGAGATGAATATCATTCACTACAAGGGTATACATTTATCTGTGGAGGCTTTTCATATAGTTGCTTCCTCAATTTATATGTTGAATCTGGTGAATCAGCTCTTATCTATTAGACATAAGGCTTTACTCTGTAGATATTCTGTTAGGTTGTAAGCCACACCATGTCCCCTATATATAATGTGCTCCCCAGTCCACCCTGAACAACTATTATGCACATAAACTGCTGCTTTGCTTCCACCAGGAATTTGATTTCAACAAATTTTGTCCAAATAAAAAGAGTTAATACCACCAATGTTATATTTTACATAAGCACCACTATCCACCCCTAGGTTGAAAATGTGATAAATGATTGGTAGAATGACATATGTTATATATAAAATATTTCTCCAGAACTATTGTTGCATGCTCTTTTATAAATTGTTACATAACAGCAGAGAATATTATACATACTGATGGCTCCAAGACTGCTGATGGAGTAGATTATGGTTTTATTTTTTATAATAACTCCTTTTTGTGTAAATTTCAACCCTTTTCCTCTTTATTTACTGCAAAGTTATTTGCTGTTTATCAGTCTTCTAAACATGTTCTTTCTGTAGATGCTGCAAATTATCATCTTATTTGCACTGACTGCTTAATTGCCATAATTCTGTAGGATATGTATAGTGCTCATCCCATGGCATGATTAATCCTTTGGAATATTATGATTTTGCTTAGGTATTGAGCCATTGTGGTATCTGAGGCAATGAACAGACTGATGAGGCAGCTATATCTGCATATTTACATTCTCTAGAGACTAGTTAAGTCTGTACCATTGTATATCAAATTTTTCTAATGCAAGTATATTCTTCAAGACTGATACCACCTGACAGTCCTATCAAGTAAAATGTATGAAATAAAAGATCTTCCTTTAAACTGGGATACTTGAATTTCATAATAGTGGAAACAAAAGGAGTAATTATAGTTCAGGTGGGATTGGCATTGTTATTTTTGGCCATATTCATCTTCTTCAAGGCAACGTGGCTTCTCTGTGTGATCATTTCCAGGTGAAATATGTATTATTACATGGTTCGTCTTAAAAGTAAGTTACACTATTTTTTTAAAAAAATAACAAAATGTTCAAATATTTCAAAAAGGGTATATTTTGAAAGCTAAATTTAATAATTACTTTTCTACATAATTTCCTTGAATCTAAATACATTTTTGGTACCGTGATAACAGGTTTTTTAATCCAGTGTCAAACAACTCTCCCACCAAACTGATTGGTCATCTTTCCACTTCTTCTTTTAAGTCATTCCTATTTATGAAGTGCCTTCCCCCGAGATGTTGTTCAGTTGCAGCAAAAGGTGGTAGTCGCTCGGTGCAAGATCAGGAGAGTAAGGTGGATGACAGAAAAAATATTCCATTGAATGTGGGCGAGCGTTGTCGTGGAACAAAAAAAACTGTTTTGCACAAATTTCCCCTCCTTTTATTTTAAATCACCCTATTGAGATTTCTCAACACCTCACAATAGCCAGCAGCTGTGATCATGGTCCCACGAACCAGGTAATCGATAGCAATACTCCCTTGGAATTCCATAAGATCGTTGCCATGACCTTGACAGTCGATTGTGTGTTTTGGATTCAGGCGTCCAGTGATGGATCCATGTCTCGTCTCCGGTCACTATTCTGTCGAATAAACCGTCTCCCTCATCCTCAAAAAACTGCAAAAATTGCAATGCAGCGTCAACTCTTTGCTCTTTGTGTTGTTCTGAAAGTGCGCAAGGAACCCATCATGTACACACTTTTGATAGACGCAGATCTTCAGAAATGATACTGTGAAGTGTTGCACGGCTTATTTCAACATTCGGAGGAAGTTGAAACAGAATTTCTTCAAGCGTAAGATGCCGACTGGTGTCCATGACCCTTCGGACCTCGTCGACAATATTCGGAGTGCGGGAAGTGAAGGGTCGGCAGCTTCGCTGTTCACCGTGTAACGTTGTTCTCCCTTCAATGAATGATTGACGCCGAGGAGAAACCATTGGTCTTGACATAACGTCTTTAGCACAACTCGCGATGAATTTCAGTCGTCAAGTTTGTTGAAGATGGAGAGGATCTGTTCGAAACGGTCCCACTGTATTTAAAAGTAAGTGAAGCATAAGAGTGTGTTAGATGACAGATTAATTATAATTTACATTTACATTTAACAAGTTACACTGTGTGGGTTCCGACAGAATTTTTTTAAAAATGTCTTATTTTTCCAAAGTTCTTGAATGAATTGAGCAAGATGATTATATGATAGGGATGGTTAAGGAGCTATTATAGATTGTACCAGCCTATTCAAAAAAGAAATGGGTTGGGTTGTTTAGTTTATTAGCCATTGGACTTCTAAAAATTCATCGTATCATCATGATTTAAAATTATACAGAAAGTTTATAAAAATATAATAAAAGTAATAAAATATAATAATATTGATCATATACATACAATGTAGGCATGTGATGCTACAATGTCCATAATATAACAAAATAAGAATAGTTTTTAGATGTGTGGCCATGTAATGTGATAGGCATATGGTGAACACCTCCTCCTTCCACCATGTTCTAGTACATAAACAAACAAAATACAGGTAGTATCTTTACTAAGAACTATTGACTTTAAAAGATTAGAATTGCATATTAGTTAGCAGAGTTTGTTTTACAGATTTTTTTAAATTGTTAATGACCAAATTGTTTGATTAGGTGTGAAAATTGTCATAAAATTTGTTTCCAAGATGAATGAATGATTAGTGTTTAATGCCCGTTTTTGCTACAGAGGCACCACAGGCGATGGACACTGGTGATACATGAAATGAAATGATATATTGGGAAAGGATTTATTTTTAAGGAAGGAAACGTTCCAGGTCTAAGTTTAGGGTACCTCCCCAGCATTTACTATTTATGAGGACTGAGAAAAACGCAAAAAACCTCAGTCAGGGAGGATGGTCCTGGCAGGATTCAAACCCCAGACCTCCTGCTCACGAGTGTGTGATTTAACGACCTCGGCCACCCGTGGTGGTTTTCCAAGATGAGATACCCAATGAAGACTTCTGGTAATTTTATGAAAATTAAAGTATATATTTTTGGGTGTTTTCATTTTGTACTTGTGAAAAGCTGAATTTGTCTGGAAGAGATCAATTTTGATGACTGGAACAGATGGACCCTAAAATATATATGCAAGGGACTGGCAATATTCTAAAGTTCTTTGAAAACTCTTTACTTTCTGATTGAATTGGTAAATTCAATCATAGTTTTATTTTATTTTTTGTAATAATAAACTTGCATAGGTTTTAACATTTAATAGGAGTAAGTGTAGTGGTGTATCTATCAAAGAAGAAAATAAAATATACAAAAAATTCACATACCGCCCACAGCCTTTCACAAATTTCAAAAGATTTTTCAAAAATATAACATTATTTTGGCTCCAAAAATAATTATTCCATTAAAAATATCCTCAAAACAAAAAGAAGATAACTTACAACAAAAATCGGGAATATACCAGATGAACTGCAATGATTGTGAAAAAGTTTATATTGGAAAGAGCAAAAGAAATATAAAAACAAGAGCTAAAGAACACATTAGGAATATAAACCAAAGAGAAGAAGAAAAATTGTTAGTGGCCTGGAATTTTTGGAATGAACAACATAGCATTAATAAAAATTCTAAATTACTTAAAAATATTAAAGGGAAAACTGAACTTATAGTGTGGGAAAACATTTATATTTGGAAGAACAAGCATAAAGTATTTAATTTTGAAATCATGCCAAGTGATCCACCAGAGACGAATCAATCCACCACAAGGAGCAAGGCCGACAGTCCAGGAACTGACGATGGGAGCGATGCTTCCAGAATCTAGTCTTCCTTTTTATTAAAATCTTAGGGATGTATATGTTACAATTTTGACTCAACTTTTTTAAATGTTAATATTTGGCATCAATGTTACAAAAGTTCACTATATTTTATTTAATTGCATAGGTTTTGATTATGCACCCCATGGAGTTTGTGCCATATGTATGTTGTAAACAGCTTAGTATAAAAGCAACGCAATATGTCTATTAATTACATGTCGTTACATCATTAAGTTAAAGGATAGTATTCATTAACTAAAATTGTTAATTTTAGTTGATTGCAATCGCACAGTGATCTTAATATGTTACAGTATTCATGTTTTGAGTTTAGAGCTCATTGGACACACCTTGAATCCATTTCCATCCCTTTCCCCCTGATGGAGTGACTATGATGTGACACTATATGTAGCCACCTTGTATTAAGAGTTCAGTTGCATGTAATTGCATTGAACAAATGTTTTGCAAGGGACTGTACCTCTGTGCAAATACTTTCAAATATCCCAGCTTTTTGTGAAGGATTGTGCTAACAGGATGACTGCTAATGTTATTACAGCAACCAACCTGCTATTATTCATCCTTAATGAGAGTATGCAATTCTGCTATAGTGTCTTAATGAGATGAAGGTACATTCTTGTCCAGTTGCAGCAGACTCCTAGTGCTTTCACTTTCTCCATGATATTCATTGCTATGATATCAATGCTGTGTTTTAAGACATACATTCCTATTTAACATCTAAATGCATTAGAGAATGTTTCTTGCTGTGTTTCATTCTTTAACTAAAAATTTATTAAAAGCTTGCTCTTCTCATTATTTGTTTGTTCACATCTAATGCATTGCAGCTTCTAATTTGTTCATTTACTACATTCTTCTTTATTTGTTGGAATCATAGGGCACTTTGCTTTGGTGGTATTTATGTTGCCAGTGCATATATTAAATCTGATCTATATCTGAATTCTAATAAATGGAGCATTCTTTTTTCCTAATCAGACAATCCTTATGTCTCACTGTTGGTGCACTATAATGTATTCTGACAGATAATATTTTGACATAATGTTGTGCCATTATAATATATATTGATTAAAAGATCAATTCAGTGAAGCAAGCATAAAAATAAGAAAAAAAGATGGTCACAAGATTTCATTTGGGCACATTAATAGTATATTTAATATATGTTTGGTGTATTTCTGTATATTATTAAACTTTATATATATATATATATATATATATATATATATATATATATATATATATATTCATTTTTAAAACCCTGTGAATTCTGCATTCTATGTAAATGTGTACTTGTAAATATTTACATATTTTTTACAAATTTCCAACTTAGATAATGCTGTTACAGAATTTATTTGTCCACATTAACTGCAAGCATTGTGGAAGCAGTTGCAGAAGTTGAGAGAAACAATGTAACAGTGCAGAAGCATGCAACAAACAGCAATTAAAGTACAAGAGCAATTGTAATGAATTTTTGTATCACACTAAAATGCAGGCTTAGATAACTATTAATCTTCAAAATTGAGCTGAATTATCCAGTATATTTTGACACAAACTTAAAACTTAATTTTATTTTTATAATGTTCAGAAAGTAGTTATTATTTCAAATCAAAATTCTGCATTTGCCTATTATATTTAAGTATGTGGTAGCAACATAGTCATTTAAATGTACTCACAAAGCTGTTGACAATGAAGTGGTATATATATATATAAACAACATAGTCAATTTTTCCACTTATTCATGAGTTAGTGAACTACTGCCTTGTTCTTGAATAAGGTTTAGAATGAAAATAAAGAAGTTGTTGACAGTATGAGCAACAAGACAAACTAAAAGTACTTGGTGGAAACTGTCCAGATACAGCTTTGTTTACCAACAGTTCACATCCAGTTGCTAGAGTAAAATCATGATATTTGGTAGTCTGACCACTCATTTGTGATATTGCCCCAAGTTCAGAAAATTTGATTATTAAAACAAATATTTTTAAAAATGTTAATGTGTCTGGTTATATCACAAGCATAACTTAAAACTATACCTAAACAGTTTTATGTACATGATTTTTGCAAGTAGGTTAGAAGGGTGTTTTAATAAATTCAACTGTCAATATAATAATAAGACACATGGCCAGTAAACTTAAGGGAAAAGCTGTTAAGTTGATACGCTTTGATTACTATTTATTATAAATCATGAATTATTACCATTTATTAAACTTGTATATGCACTAAAAGGAAGTAATATTGTATTCAGAAGCATGTTATTTCACATTGTCTAAAACAAGGCTTTTTCTCTCACTTTTTAACTTCTTTAGTTAACTCATGCTTATTTTTTGCTTAAACATATTTTGAGATACCATATAAATGCCAAATATTGTTGCAGGGGATGGTGTGCCATGGTGTGCCAGAGTATGTTATTGTCAATGGTAGAGTATGTGTTGATGAAGGGGACCTGAAAGCTGTGCAAGGCTTTGGAAAGTTTGTACCCACTCCTGTGTTTGCTCCATATGTCTATGAACATGTAAAGGAGCATGAAGAGGTAAGGTTAGAGTAAAGATATGATTTACTTATTAATTTATTTAGTATGATGGTTTGGCATGTTTGCTTTGGATTTTTTTAAACCCAGGTGGTTAATGATAGATCCTTTGGTTGGCCAGAACTGGAAAGCATGGCTTATTTTGGAAGGGAAATTTAATGGCATTGTTCCAGCTGTATGCAATATTAACTTCAGGATGTCATAAAATACATGACAGGTCGTCTTTCCAGGTGTTGGGTGTTTCATCTTGGTTATTGTGGAACCATTTGCTGCTTATAGATTTTTAAGTGACTGTTATTATTATACCAATGTTTGTTATAATTTGTGTATTGTACACTTATAGTTGGAAATGTGTTTAAACACTTATGTTATGTTGTTGTGCTTTTTTCTTTTTCCCTGTTGCTAGACTTTCAATAAAGCTGTAATAAATTTTAATCTATAAAAATTCAAAGATGGTACAAAGAAGAACAAAAACAGAACTTATGAAACATGGTGCTTGATAAAGCTGAAGAAATGTACCTGAAGAAAAAAGAAATCTCATCATTATATTTTAAATATATATAAATATAGTACCTGTTTTAGTAGTTCAGTATATAAATGTATAATTTGATCTCATAGGGATGTTTCATATGTGTAACTAAATTCACATCCATTTAGGAACTGAACAAGCTGGAGTTTGATGATATGCCATGATATTGAAAAATTTCCTACTTCATTTTTATATACTGGTGCTAATTAAGAATTATTCCTATTACTTTGCTACAAATGCAATAAAAACCCATAATTTTTCTTGGTAGATGTAAACATACTATAATGATTACCATAGGTCTTTAAGTTAATAAATGAGTAATGATGTAAATGAGCCCAGATTTCATTGATATCCTAAGTTACTGTTAAGTACCCTTACAGTTTGGGAAAAATCTTAAACTCCACCAAGATAACTTGTCCCCACCAGGAAACCAAACAGCTTTGCCACTGCAGTAAAATCCCAAAATGTAGTAGCCATTATTCTGGCATGTAGAAAAGTTTCATTTATCAATCTGTTGCACTTTTTCCAGTGCTTTCAGTCACATTTCCAAGGATATAGACAAGTCTGCAAATTGTTTTGAAAGATTCAAAAAAAGAGTTTATGGCCAGAATAAAGGAATATAAATGCTCTTCAACATAACCTATTTTTACAACTTAATAGCTGATTTTTCATCTTTTAACTTTTTTATTCCAATTGAAATATATAAAATCTACTGTTCCTGAATATTCAGTTGAGTCATAATGATGCAATTCTGAACTTCAAATTGATATTGTGTTCAGTGAAAAGAAGTTTCTGTATTCAGATTTTTTCTTAATACATAAGAAGATTAGAGCATGTTTTTCTGTTCTTATGTCTACACCAAGGGTCTTCAATGCATGGCTTGCATGCAAGAGCTGGGCCAGAGCTAATTGCCATGGCCCATACCCTTTTTAAGAATAAAATACTTAAAATGAAAATCTAATTGAATAAAATTAGAGTTTCAATGATGTATAATCTTTTTTATAAGTAAAGACAATTAATCGTTACAAAGAGCTAAAAGAAAACAGTAATTTTTTACAATGGTAATGAGAAATTTGGGAATGCTTCTCCTTGACCAGCTTGTCAATGTTGGTACTAAAGACACTATGCACAGAGTACTCTTGAGATGTTAGTTCATAATCTGACTTCTTGTTTTGGACTTTACATGCTTTATCCTCAAAAAAAGTTGCTTTTATAAGTATGTGCTTCCTAATAAAGCACATATTTTCAAAGCATGCTGGTGGAGATTAGGGAATGCATACTTGGAAATGTGGTCTTTGTAAAATGTAAGAAATGACCACTGAACATTTTTTCTCTTCAAAGAGGAGTTATTCTAAAGTTCAAGCGGCTCCATTTGTACTAACCTTAATATGTTACCAGCATTGATACTGAATGGTTTTAAAAATAAATCTAAAGATGACTATATGTAATGAAATCACTAAATCTTGCTTCAAAATGAAAAAAAGCTACTCTTGGAGGGATAAGCATAGAGTTTTCTAATGAATTTAGATACTTTGCCCTAATTTTGGGAAAAGGATTAACTTGTAAAAAAAACTTATGCATATCTCGACAAGGTTCACAGGGCCTCCTGGACTTATAGAAGTGTGACAATAAAACATGGGGTTTAAAATCTAAGGTAGTATACCAGACATATACTGCAATCATCCAATCTATTGTTTCCTTTGCTGCCTAAATTTGATGGCCTAGAATAAAATTACAGATCTACAGAGCACATTTTTCTAACTTACTAAGAATGGTCTGCATTGATATCACTGGGACTTTTAGGACTGCTCTTACAGCTAAAATGGAAATTCTGTTGGGCCTATCATCACTTTATATCTGAATAGAAATGGAGAAATCTGGATTCTATAGGCTTATGCAGTGACTTTAAGAACACACGAGTCTATATACTATAGACATTGAATTTTTCAAGGGACTCCATTTTGAGAATGGGATCCAATAAAATTATATCTAGAAAATTGGGTGAAAAGAAATTCACTGGTATTTACACTTAGTGCAGTGAATGGGATGAAAGAATAAACCTAAGATTCATTATGGGTCAATTAAGTTCACAGATGAATCAAAAGCTAATCAAGAAACTGGGACTGATGTGTTTGACATACAGTTAACATATGGCCTTGGGAATAATGCTACTGACTTTCAAGCAGAAGTTTTTGCCATTCTGATGAAGGCAAAGTTGTTTTTATAAACTTCCTACCCATTGTTAATGTACATTAGTGATTGCAGTTTCCCAAGTGAACTCATTAGTCTAATTCCCTTAACATTAGACTTGAAAGGGGTCAGAATGACCCCTGACCAAATTTATTGTTTAACAGTTTCCACAGGTGTTCATACTTTTCCATCAAATATGACTTTTGTTCCATTTTATTCCTCTTAATGATGTTTGTTACATTTGGATATAAAAATATTTTATTTTTTCATTCTTTTTTTATGTTCTATACCTAGAAGGCATGAGGGGTTAATTTGAGTCATAAATTTATAGAATAATTGACACAGTCAATTTGCACAGTCAAAATTTTGAGAAATGACCAATAATACAGTTACAGTAATCAACAATGTGCAGAGAGAAATATTGACTCATTGTTGGGACCCGGCATATGTGTATACTATCAGTTTTAGCTCTAAATATTATGCTTCCATTTAGGTAGTGTTATGTGTTCAAGACAGTCGTCTTGAATCATGTGTCATCAGAGGGGCCTTTGGAATGATGAGATTTTGTGCTTGTTTTTTTTAGAGTTCTGACATTGAATGAGAAATCGATCTATGAGACTTGAGTAGTGAATTTATGCCCAAAATTAGTGATAGTGATATAAATGTTAGTGAGTATTCCATATCCGAAGCAGGTATGAGTGCTAATATTCCTCAACCATTGCCTCAGTCAACTCAGCAGGGCCAGGCTTCATTAGATTCCTCCACAGTGAAAATGATGGATAGAGAGGGATCCAAATGGGAGGTTATCAACATATCATCTTTATCAGGAGGAAGGACAGCTGTAAATGTCCTAAAAGTGAGGAGGTCTCACTACATATGCATTCTAATGAGTGGATGGCTATCCCATCAGTGCTTTTTTTCTACTCTTTGATGAACCGATACTTCGTCTCATAAAGAAGTATACAGAATCCATTATTCAGATGTAACTGAAATACCAATGGACTATTTCACTCAAACTGGAGAAGATAATAATCATGTACACCTGAGAAGTAATTTGTATGAAAGGTATGCCTTTGGTCACTTTTGTGGAGACCTACATTCATCAAGGACACAATGTCATGGGATAGACTTCAAGAGCTGCTCATATTTCTCTGATTTGATGAGAAATCAACCAGAGCTGGACATGGCAGCAATCAATGCACGAATCATCTACAATGAGGTAAAAAACCAAAATATAAAAGGGAAGAAATTCATTCTTCAGCTGGTGAATGAATTGAAGGAAAGGAAAACTCGAGAAGAGGAAGAGGAAGAGGATGAAGGATATAGGCCTTTCAAAAAGTGAAAGAAATGTCAAATCACTCTGTGTAAAGGAAACAGGACAGTAATTTTTGTGAGAAGTGCCGCAAAGCTGTTAATGGAAAATGTGCACAAAAAGTACAGATCATCTGTGCAAAAGGTGTAAGCCAGTTCAGGAAAAAAAAAGTTATGATCCTTAAAATAAATGTATTTAACTGAGAAAACTAGGAGGTATAATACTGTCATGAACTGAAAAACAAAAGCTAAATTTTCAGATTGGGAATAATGTATAACTTTTTCAAGTTAAATATTTAAACATAATTTAATATCCACTTGTTTATTATTCTAAAAGCATTTGTAAATTAAAATGATGCTGTCAATAAATAAAATAATAAAGTTTTGCATGTTTATATGTTGGGGGTCATAATGACCCCTTTCCGCCATTCTAAGTATATCAGATTCTTAGCTGTACTAGTATTATAGAGAAAATTTTTTCACATGTGGAATTTGAATTAGTGTGTATGTGTGTACCCCAAATATATAATTCACAGCTCACCTTAAAATGCATATTCTGAGATAGGTTCAATTTCCTTATGAAATGTAATGGCTATTTTATTTGATGGGATACTGCAACTAGGGCTTGGATTTGATATGTCATATTTATTTTTTATTATTGGATCATATTTTTGTTATGTTTTTTTTCTTTTTATTTCTATATAAATAATGTTGATTTAGAAATAAAAACATTTCCTTCTTCTAAGCTATTTTTGGAACACTTCTTTTGTATAGTTGTAGTGTATATACTTTAATATCCTCAACTCCCTGTAACTGAAGATTATTGTGTGGGATATAAGAAACTTTGTAATGTTGTTGTTTCATGGAAAGGAGACATTATGACATTGAAGCTGTAGTGTAAACTGGACTCTCCACTAATATCCCTTTCAGTGAACAGCTGCATTGTATTGTAAAGTTGATGGTTAGCAAACATCCAATACACATAACCCTATTATTTTACTGGAAATATGTTATATTTACCTATTTTACTATTCTAAGAAAAATGCGGTGAGCAGAAGTTAATATGAAAATATTTTTGTAAAGGAAGAAATGTCAATTATAAGCATCATTATGTGGATGACAAGGGAGAAGGAATGAAGAAAATACATAATTTTCCTTCGGTGACTAGGAGCTTATGCTAATCTAGGTCTTAACACAGCTCAATATGCCTAAAAATGTGTGTTCAATGAGCACAAAATTGCAAGAATTTATGCAGGTGTTTGGAAAGGAAAATGTATGTGCAAATGCTGCCTTACATTTCTGTAAACTGTGCAAAATTAAAGAGGAAGTTAAAAGGCAAATACAAAGTCAATGTAATTTTCTACATTACCACATGGCAAAGCACAAAAATAGTTTGGGCCAGAATGTCATTTCAGAGAACCATGTGTAACATCTGTTTGAGAAGATTTCATATCATCCATTTCAAGGAAACCATGAGCTGTTAAGAGTCTGTGTGAAATAATATCTACTGATATATATTCATAGAGGAAATTTGAATGAATTTTATTTTACAAACCACATTACAATTGAATATACATCAAATTACACTATCAAAACTACTCTAGAAATTTACCAATATTGAAACTAGGATTCTCCCATACCTTAACCGCCCAGTTGTGTACATGACAAAGAATCCCTCATAGAAAACCATTTTTATCCTGAGTATTTGTTTTTTTTTTTGAATGATTTATTTATGGACGCTCTTTAACAGCTCAGGTCATCAGTGTCCCATTCAACTCAGGGCATGAAACGGCCAACAAATTTTGCTCAGAGGCCTCTCTTTCAGGCTTGAGGTTCTTTTTCGTGCCGTAAATGTATGACACGGGACCCATGGCTTTACTTCCCTTCTGAAGGAAGCCATACTTAGGATTTTTACGCCCCAAAAAAATCCATCGGTCTTGGCTGGGTTCGAACCCGCGATCTTGGGTTAGGGGGCAAGTATGGTAACCACTACACCACCAGGACCGACACCCTGAGTATGCCCACCTACTCCTTTCTTTAACTTCTACTTCACTTGTATCTTACTTTTCCTATGAATTCCCCCATCTTATTAATTGTCTCTATCCTTAGTTCTGCTAACATTTTTATCGCCACCAACTCTTGTTGTAAATTGTTCCATTTTCTATCCCAGATACTATCCCGCACCTTTTTACCATTTTACATTCAATTAGGCAATGGAACACATTATCCACTTTTCCTTGCATAACACATCCTTCTTTAATGTTTATTCTTAATCCTTTTAAAAATATTCCAGCTGTATACATCCATGCCAGTCCCATTCTCCCAAAATTATCTTGATTATCTACATACTTCTCCCGCACTTAGTTTCTTTTGACTACATAGATCTAAAGAACTTTATCCTCTAAGCTATCCCAAATCTCTAGCTTCTCTATATCCTCTGCCCTCTGTCTCATGTTTTTCCACAATCCACTAACAATGCTTTCACTCAGGCGCCACACATCCCCTATTCCAATTTCTTCTAATAATTTCCTCACTTCCCCATACCAACTCTCTCTTCCCAACACATCTCTTTGATACATAATACATTGTTATTATCTAGTTTGAGACATCCATACCAACATTTCAAAATTCTCTCAGCCTTTCCTTCCTATCTTCCTAATTCAGCCAAACTTAACCCCCCCCCCCCTCAGTGAATGTTCTCATAACCCCAAAACTTCTCTGCAAAACATCCTATGTATCACATTGACCTTTATCCACCCCTTTGACACTTCCAAAATTTCTACTGCATACATCATCTTAGACTCAACCACAGCCTCATAAAATCTTTCTAACCATTTCATTGACAGTGTAGGGACCTTATAAAAACTTATACAAACAAAATTATATTAATTTATTCTAACAGTTTTCGTAGTTAATTTGCCTTTGATATATGCACATTTAGACTGTACCTCCCATCTTCCATTACTCATGAATCTCACACCCAAGTAATCAAATTCTTTCACTACCTCTATTGGGTCCCTGTTAATAAACCATCACTTTTATTTTCTTAATTTCATTCCTTTTTTAAATACTATTATCTTTAATTTTTTACATCCTTAAATCCTTAGACCCCATTCTGCATAAAATCTAGTAATCTCACCAATGACACATTGCAATCCTATCATAGTTGCTGCTTCTGTTATGAGATCAGCAGCAAAAAGCAGTCCTGGTATTTCTTTCTTGCCAATTATTAGACAATGTCTATTATTTTACACAGTCCTGTCTAGGATATAACCTATAAACATGTTAAAAATATCACAATAAATTTGCATTCTTGTCTCAAACCTGTATTTTGAATCATATAGTATGTGGTTCTGTTACCTTCACATCTGGCACAAAACCTACATCCTTCATATAATTTTTGAAGTTCTAGAATAAATTTATCACTTACTCTCTTATTCCTTTATTTGTGTAACAATGGCTCCCTATTTACCATATCAAATACTTTCTTAAACTCTGCAAAGAAAATATACACCCTACCTCATTTATTTTTTAGATATTTATTCACTATAGTGTGAATTATCATGATATTATCTAATATAACAAATTATTATTTAGGAAATCACTCAAATTTCACTAATTTTGTTCCAATTACTTGGACATGTTTCAAAGTCTGTTGCCTTCATCTTCAGTATGATTTAACTGTCCACTTCCCAGCTTGGTATTAAGATGTTGCTCTGTGGTTTTTATGTACTTAGTGTTGAGGTTCCTATTGTTGGGGAGATCAAAATTAACCAAATTTTCCTTGTTTTGGTTTATGAATTTTCCTTGTTTTTGTTTATGAATATATTTTTCCACACTGTTAATTCTATGGGTTTTTAAAGAGCTTTTAAGAGTTTTGGTTCCTTTTGGAGTTCATGGTTCTTTTGCCAAAAATGGTCTGCTATTGCTGATTTTCCATTTGTTTATATTTTACATTTCTCATGTGTGCCTTAAACTGTATGGTAATATTTCTTTTTATTTTACCTATGTATTTCATATGGCAGTATTTGCAACTGATTTCGTAAATGCCTGATTGTTTTCCTGGCAGAATTTTGTCTTTTATGTTGGTTTTTAGGAGGTTTTTTAAACTACATTTGTTTACTGGAGCCTAAATGATGTTTTCCTCTTTAAAAATCATCTGGAATTTTTGGTGTTCCCATGGGTGGAATGTGAATTTGATATATATATGCATCTATATTATCTCTTTTGTAGCCTTTTAGTGCAGTGATATTTTTTATATGTTTTTGTTTTTTCAATTTTTCAATTTTTTTGTTTACCTATTTTTTTTTTTTTTTTTTGTTGTTGATCTATTGTGTGGCCATTTTTTTTTTGCTATATCAATGATTTTATGGTACTCCAAAATGTATTCTCTCTTGCTTATTGGTTGATTTGTTAATCTGAATGTAAGATTATTGATTATGGTGAGTTTATATTGTTTTTGATTGTGGTTGTAGTTTTTTTTATATAATTATTTTTGTGGGTATCTTTTCTGAATATGCCAAATTCCAGATTATTGCCATTTTTTTTTTATAATTCTTATATCCAAGAAAGGAGGAACCTTGCTGTTTTCTATTTCCATTGTGAATTTAACAGTGCTGTAGTAGGTAGGTTGATTAGTTTTATTGCATCCTCTTTCCATTTTTCGTTTATTATTACAAAGACATCAATATAATGGTACCAACATTTGCCTACATGTGGAAAAGCCGCAACTAATTTTATTTCCAAGAAATTCATGTATATATCTGCCAAGAATGGTGAGAGTGGGTCTCCCATTGCTAAATCCTTCTTTGTGTATAACTATTGCCTCTGAATGTGAAGTTGATTTGATTTATATAAATTTTGAGTGATTTCCTCAATAAAAATTTGTTATATTATACTATATTTCCTATGAAAATTCCTGCTATTCAAAACTGTATTATCTAATGTTCACCTTACTTTCCTAAAACCTACTTGAAATTCTGATAATTTATCTTCCCTTTCTGCCCACCATGCAACCTAGGAGCTAGTGTGCCAATGTATATTTTACCTAAAATAGATAAACTAATTCCTCTATAATTGCTTCAGTTACTTAGATCACTTTTCTCTTTGTATAATGGCACAATCATGCTCACTTTCCAGCTCTCTGATATTACTTTCTCTCCTTGATTCTATTTATTAGCTCTGTTAGCAGCCTAATACTTCCTCCCATTACTGCAAATATTTTCCAAAACTCTACTGGAATTTCACCTATTCCTGAAGTCTTATTTCTTTTCAGAATTTTGATCTAATATCCAAACTCATTTGTTGTAAACTCTTTAAACATTCGGTCCTATTTATTATAACACTATCTAATTTTAGTTCATAACTCAAAACCTTCCCGCTACCCATCAAATTTCTAAAATGGTTTTTCCATTATATTGGCATTATCTTATTTCCTCCCCATTTCTTTCTCAAGATATCCTTCATAACTGGCCATATATATTTGCTGTCTTTTGCTGTCGCAGATTCCTCAATTTTTTCACCCATTTTCTGCTGCCACTCTTTCCTTTTCTCCTGAACTATAGACACTTGTACCCCAATTTTTTAAAAGAAAATTTGCCTATCATCTTCTTTGGTCTTTCTCCACCTTATTAGTTCCTCAAACACTTCCTTCTTTGCCTTTATGCACTCTTCATCATAACATCCATAAGCTCTTGTATTTCCTCTTTGGTGCACATCCATCTTCCTTTCTGCCCACCTTACCATTGATTCCACCCTTTCCAATGCCCCCTTTATCTTTCCTGTTTTCAGTGCCTCTAAAACTACATACCTTCTTATTTCCCCTATTTTATATATCAAATTATCCCAGAAATACTCTGCATACTCCTCTTTCCATTTATAACATCTTATATATTTCTTTTACTTTTCCCTAAACTCAATCTCATTTTTAATGGAAAGTGGACACTTTCCATTAAAAGTGTATCAAATCCAGGACTTTAAATTCCATCAATGTCTGATCAATTCCTTAATTAAATAACATATCATCAATTACACTTTCCCCATTTATGTTCATGAATGGCAAATTCTCCCCCATGGCTCTCCCCTCTTAAGCCATTATACATAATTAGATTGTTCAATTCACAAAACTCAATCATTTTTTTGCCATCCTTGTTGAGCATTTTATCCCTACTCTTCCTTGTCCTTTCATCACTTCTCACCCATAAACTTTCATTTTATAAACTCATAAATCTTATATCATACTCACCTACTCTTGCATTAAAGTCACCAACTACAATGGACTCCACTCTAGGATACTCTCTGCTTAGATTCTCAATACTTTCACTTAGATTTAAATACAAATTTTCATTATAAATCTCAGATGTATCAGGTGGATTATACACTATATTTAGTCCTAAGCATACCTTAAACTTCTTTCATTTTACATATCTTTAACCACGTTACTTGCTTTTCTTCTGTAAATAAAACTTTTCCTCACATTGACTCCACTACCTTTATTTAAGAATACCCCTATATCACCAGATCCCTATATCTCTCTATTATTTTTCCTTATGCCATGTTTATTGATATGATTATAAATCTCCACTTCTATACTTTCATCTTTGTCCAACCAAGTCTCTACCATTTCTATCATGTCTCCTAACTTTAACACTTCTAACACTTCTCTACTTTTCCACATTCCATAGCACTGCCTTCCAGTCTAATTGCTATAGTGAGTCACTCCTTCCTCCTGAAATTCTCCAGCTTTGCTCTATACCTCATTCTCCTTTCACCAGCAGCCACATACTCATTATCAGCTATCTTATCAGGAAATGATACCACTTAAGCCCAGTGCTGCTGATATTACTGTGTATTCCCCTTTCAGCTAATAGCAAGGCCTTTGCTTCATCTGTAGATAGACTATACACAATGCTACTTCCTTTCCCTCTTTTGTATTCTGCTCCCATACTTTTTTTCCCCTCTCAACCAGGTCAAGCTTTACTTTTACTTACCCTCTTCTTGGTATCACCGTTTTCTTGATTGGTGTCTGAATGAAGTTAATAATCAAAACTTTAGAAATTTTATACAGAAATATGGCAGTCAGAACATTCCTAATACAACAACACTTTGCAAGAGTTATGCGACTAGTTATAATGAAAATGTTTTAAGGTTTAGTGATAACTAGTTATGGGATTCTGATCCGAGGGGAGATGCAAATAAAATTTGGCATTTTAAGGAGACAGTGATCAGGAAAACAATTTGTTTCCTCTGAAGTACTGGAAAGGACTGACTGATAAACCGTTGATGTTGTCTTTGACTATAATACAATGAACTTCTCGAGGCCTAAATGAGGAGAAAGTAAAGTTCTTCAAGTAACTGATGCAGTTCCCTTTGCAGTGAAGAAAGGCAAACATCTGCTGCTTCCCCACCTTAAAAAAAATAATTTATCATACATCGCATAAGTGTTGCTTAGGACTACCAAAGAAATTTGGAGAAATTCTCCAGATGCAGACAAATTACTTGCAACAGATAAAAAATAATAAAAAAGAAAGTTAATGAAAACTCCTATGCAGGCATGCACATTTTTAGAATTTTCCCCATCTGTGCTTTTGCATCTTCAGCTCAAGTTAAAGGCTGCACCTGGTAAAGTTGACAAATGTCTTGATGCGCATCAGATTGCTAGTTTGGAACAAAGTATTCTACACTCTGAAATGTTGGTGACAACTGAACTGTGCATTAGAAGCATTTGATAAGGTGAGCTTTAATTCAAGAGCAATGATTTAGCTTAATAATTTTCAAATATATCCTAATAATAATCTGCAATATTGTGCAGAGATTTTCCTGATTCAAGTCTATGTTAGTGAAAACAGATAACAGTTTTTATTTGCAAATGTAAAATATATCCATTTTGCTGATACAAATTCTGTACAGCACTCCATTAAGTAATATTTCTTTCATTATTTGTTGATTGCAGTATCTATAATCTGAATCATTAAAATTATAAATGTCATTGATATAGGATTATATTTAAAATACTTTTTAGATCTTTCAACTCTTCTGAATAGTTTAACTTTAAAGAAACGGTGACATGTTAGAAATTAATCAGAAGAAAATACAGCTGTTTTAATCTAAAATTTGGTCTTCCTTTTTTATTAGTTTGTAAGATTATAAATGTTTGGTTTTTTCTAAAAATTTAAAGTTCATTATATCTGGGCTGTAGTCCTAACACATACTAATAATGTTTCCATGACAATTAAATAGAAAAACTAATAATATTAAATGACTACTTCTGTCAGCAGGCCTAATGTATTGAGATTTTTAATAAAATTTGGAATGGAATGAATGAATTGAATTAAATTGAATGAGTATGATCTGTCTGAAATTCCTCAAAAATGAACTGTCCCTTGAAACAGCCTTTATTTCCCAGAAGGGGTTGGTGCATTTAATATTATAAACACACATTGGGCTTTCATCTAATTTGATCTTCAGGTAATTTAGTACAGTGCTCAAACTTTCATAAATATTTCTACTGTTCAGCCCAATTATTCGGAAACATAATCATTCATGTGCATAGTGTATAGATATTCCATATCATAAGGTACAATAGGCCATGAGCTTCATGCATATCTCCTACAGAAGAAGAAAAGTACTACAGCAACAATTGCTACTGAGTCATCTGCTGCAGCATCAGGAGGAATGCCTGTGGCTGTTCAGAATGGAACTGCAAGCTTAAATGAGAGTAAACCTTCAACTCCACTGCCTGTTCAAGAATGCCCAGCAACTTTCACAGAAGCTGCTGGTCTTCAAACTCCAACATTCAGCAAAGGGCAGCGTAATCTTCAGGATTCCACCTTCTCCATCAGTGGTGAGCAACCCAGTGGCTTGATTGAAAACAATGCAGGTAGTTGTGTGCACTTGAATGTCCTTGATTTTTAAGTTTCTTGCACATATAAATTAATGATAAGCTCTATTGCTGACACTTGCTTTGCATGGGTAATAAGCTTAATGCTTGTACCAGAAAATAGCTGCTTTTTTCCTGCATGTAACTTCTTCATTATAAGAATATTATAAATGTACTACAGGGTAGAATCCAGCTTTAAGCCCCATGTGCATAACTGCAGAAGAGAACATGTTATTATCTTTTACAATATCTATTGTTCCACATAATTTACATATAATAACCATAAGCATGAACATTTATGCTGCACTTAAAACATAGTTTTCTAAACAAAATACAAACTTGCATGCACTATAATGAAAATTCCAATCTATATACTTGAATGGAATTGAGTTGGCAAAAGGTCACACTTTCAGAACATTTCCCAGCAGTTATTGTTTGCTTTCATTTGTGTTTGTACTGAGAAGGTGCCATTTTATTATATTCCATAAACAAAATTAAGGTATATGTACTTGGAAAATATTAAATATATATTAAATAAAAAATGTTCTAACAAATTGTAAGTTTGACTAAATTTTCTAGCTTTCTTGAATCCTAATTCAAACCTACTGTTACATAACAAACAGTTAAATAGTTTTTCCAAATAAAATAAATTCTTTTAACTGTGATATTTCAACATTGATGAAAATAATTTAATTTAATTCACTGTATTTGTAAACATATTTATCATGTTGTTTTATGAGAAGTAAATTAATGTGTAATAATTTAAATTATAATTTCAGAGTGTGTAATATGAGCTTTCCACAGTGTGTTAAATAGTTCTCTACCTAATGATGGTGTAAAATACCAAAAGCTAGTCATAAGCTCCTAATAAAGTTTTAGTTCATTAGAAAAGAGGCGAGGCCTTAGAAATGTTTACAAAAATTCATAAAAATTAAACTTAACTGTAAAAATATTGCTGATGAAGTTCCAAGTATCTTTTCAATGTGTTGAAAGTTCTTTTAAAACTTAATTCATAAAATAGTGCTTGTGCCTATGATCCTGCAATGCTGTCTGATGCATGAAACTTAATGTCACCAGTACTAGGAACATCCACATAGTTTCCTATGACTGGAACATAATGTAATATCACTATTGCAGAATTACCCAAGAGTATAGCAAGATGGCAAACAATATGAATTAATGCTTTAGAGTGCTTCTTGTAGCAATATAGATAGCTAAGTAGCTTTTCATTGCAATTTTATCACTTTTTATATACTTTTATCATAAATATGTATTTTTTACAGTTAAAAATGTTAATATAATCTTTCTGATACATAAAACAAAGTAATTGAATGTGTAGTTACTAAGCAGCCATACACTTGTATATTTTCACTAGGACAAACTATGTTGACATTTACACTTGTCCAAAATATGATATGAATTAATTTCTACTAATGCAATGTAACTGGAAAAATTACTTGCAAATCAGCCTGCTACTTTCAACTGATTTATATCTTAATTTTACTGTTTCATAATGCAAATTTTTTTGCTGATCCAAATTTATAATGAGAAGTTTTAAGTAAAGTATAAGGGAGATACAAAAACAGTACTGCTAAAGTACAGTAATATTATGTTCCTCTTTGGTATCCTTGCATAAATGTTTGATGAGTCATTTTCAGTTATTTACTTTCTGGGTTTATTATTTTAAATGCAGTATGCTAGGTGTTTCATACAATCTATATTTACAATATTTAGATTATTGATGATAGACAAAGCACATTTTATAGGATTGTCATATTGTAGAGAGTGCTGAGCAATGCAGCTATAAAAGATAAAGATAGCCTATTGTGTCCCATAAGCGTAAAGTCCTCTTAACAAGTAGGGAAAGTCACTTTTTCCTAATGTGATCAGCTATTACACGCTAGTTGTTTGTATGCTGTTTAAGACACTTTGATTTGTTCTTTGGTTACTCCATTTCTTACTCCACTAGTTGCTTCTTGAGAGATTTCCATTTTTCTCTTCCTTTTGCTACTCTTGACCAATCTGGACCTGCATGTTCCTTGAAGAAGTCTGTCCTTGTCCTTCTGAGTCTACTTTGGTCCTTTTTCCTATCCTGGGGTTCTACATGGAGATCTTGTAGGACCATCTATTGTCCTGCATTCTTGCAACATGGCCTCCCCTTTGCTATTTGCTTCTGGTAGCTATTTTTGTGATGTCAATGGTTTGAGATAACTGATTTATTAATACTATAGGTATTTTGTCTTTCAAATTTATTCCCAGGATCTTGCATTGTATTTTTCTTTGGCATATTTAATTTTGTTCTTTTGTTTTTCTGTTATTGACTATGTCTGGTACCCATATAGTAATACAGGGTATAAACAGTTTCAAGCATCTGGAATCTGATGTTCTTAGTGTTTGGTCTAACAATGTAAACTTAAGGGCCCAAAATGCTCTCCACATTAATGAGATCCATTTTGTACTTCTTTTTCCATTTTATCATGGAAGAAAATCTGTTGTCCTAGGTATGTATATTCACTTATATATGCAAGGACTGTTCCATCTATTTTTATCTGGGTTTCAGGTTCATTTGAAATTAACTGTGTCTTCAGTTTATTTAGTGACAATCCTGCATTTTTGCTATGCTCATATACCTGTTCCAGCATAATTTGTAGTGCTTTCAGTGTTTTGACAAATAAGACCCATCATCGGCAAATCTTAGATTTGTTATTCAACTGCCATTTATGTTGATTACAAAATTATTATACCAGTTCATATTCCTGAATACGTGCTCCATTATATAGGCGAAGAGTTTGAAAGAGATTGGATCGCCTTGGCAAACTCCTCTTTCTAGTCAGAATGGTTATTTCTCTTCTGTTTTTACTATCGCGAAACATTGACTATATATTTTGTATAGGATATGATTGAATTTTGCCTCTATTCCTTGAGCTGCCAGATTGTGTTATATGCTTGTATGTTTGATTGAGTCAAAGGCCTTGCTATAGTCAATAAAGACGAGATGTAGTGTTAGATGGAATTCTTCTTTCTCCATCAGCTGGTTTATGGTTTGGAGATGGTCTATTGTGCTGAATCTTGTACAGAAAACCTATGCAACTATACTTAACTGTAAATATTAATGGTACTACAGTAAAACAATTTTTTTAAATACAACAGACTTTTCATTTAATGTAAAAATTTGATATCTAGATAAACTGCATATCTTAAAATGCAAGCTCATTGCGAGTGCAAATGAATGAACTGTCAGGAAGGTTTTTATTCATTGCAAACATGAGAAACTACAGCTGTAGTGTTCTAGATGTTTGCAATACATTACTAACCGTAGTTGTAATTCAGTACACAAGGTGTGTGAATGCTTAGGTATCCTTCTCCAAGCAAAAGTGAATGCATCTTCAAAAATACTCCTCACTATATCAGTATTGCTGGAGTTATTAAACTGTAGGCTTCTTGTATATAATGTTTGTCTTCCAGTGTGGTAGGTTTAGAAGCATAAACATGGTCTTTCATATATCCAAACAGTGGCCAATCTGGGTCAAATCCAACCTGTAATGTACTAACTAAGCACTACAGCAAAGGATTGCAATATGTTATCAATTGATGGCATTATGTTATGATGACTCTGGACTGCTGTCCCCACTTAGAAATGAAACAATGCAATGCCTCCAGTTTGACTCAACATTAGTCATCCCTGACATATCCACAAAGAAATAAATCAAATGATGACCATTCTTGGGACCTCAGCATCTAATTCTTTTATTTGGAAATAGAACATTTAATATTCTAGCATGTTGAGTGTGCTAGAATGCCATTATATTAGTACCACATACCAAGTCAATCAACATAGGAAATGTCTCCCAACAGGACTAGGATCTTATCTTTGAGAAAACATGAACTTTAAGCCTCCATCAGAGTGTTGTTATGAAAGTGGAGATTTGTCACCGAGAATGCCACATCAAATATTCAGATATCATCTACTTTAGTATTGCACATATTGTAACCAGTCAGAACTATTCATCTGACCAATAGTGTCTATTGTGTCAGTTCACTACACTTGTAAAGATAAATGTGCTTCATTGCTGAGTAATATCAATGACAGAAACCCTTCAGTGACAGAATCTTCAATTCACTAATAAAGCCTTCTAGTGTTGGAAATCAGCCCCATGTTGCTCTTGCTTTAAACAGAGTGTATAAATAAAGGTCATGTTCTTGAAAAACATTCTAAAAGAACAATGTACTCAATGTACAACAGCAGAAATTTCATGTATGATGCATAAGATCAATTGAAATTGTATTTAAAGTAAATATTCTGTTGCTTCATCTTAGGCAATTCTGTTACTGGTGTAGCATGTCCTCTATCTGAATAAATTGTTGCATATAGCATGGCAGTCTCTTCATATCACAACTACATTCATAAATATCAACTTGTTCACATACTCTTACTGCACCAAAAGTTGCCACTGAGGCACCCTCTGCAGCTTCAGGAGGAACACTTGTGACTGTTTAGAATGGAATTGTAAGCCTTTAACTCCACTCAATTCAGCAGGAGTCCCCAGCAATTTAGCTGACAATTCATTCAATTATTGTAAGTTTATGGCTATAATATATATTATAACTGTGTGTGCTCTAATCAGAAGGTTCAGTATGACTTTTTGGACAATTCGCTTGTTTGTTTAAATTTTTGTTTGCAACATTGTGTATCCTTTGCCTTAAATAGTTATTAGACATTCTTGGCAGTGGTATCATATAGGTTCAGCCACATTTCTTTTTCCTCATTCAGAAATATGCAACATTAACATAGAAACATAAATAAATCCCAAACAAAAACAAAAAGACCCTACTTAGGCCACATGATATCAAGGACAGAATGAACATTGGTAAGGGGCCAGTGTTCTTGTGTTAAATTTGCAATAGCAAACAGTAGGATTAGCAGTAGCAGTTAATTTTTACTAATTAAAATCTTGCAAACCATTAATGATAAAAGAAACTCATTCAAATGCAGATGTAATGCATATTTTATGCAGTAAAAGTTATAACAAACAAAATAGGAAAGTTTCATTTAAAATATGTTAACTCTTCTCAGTAAGGTAAAAAATTTAACTATGTAATTCTTCAGTTTTCTTTCTCTTCCCATCCTATGCTTCTAGTCTTATCATAGGAGCAAGCAAGCACTGGCAACCCTAAAATGAAACTAAGTAAAATTTTGCAATTTTTATAAGGAAATCACTCAAATTTCATTAATTTTGTTCCTGTTATTTGGACATGTTTCGAAGGTTGATGCCTTTATCACCAATATGGCTCCAATATTAGCTTTCCATCATAGTATTAAGATGTTGCTCTGCACATTTTATGAATTTAGATGAAGTTACTGTTGTTGCATGATAAAATTAACTAAATGTTATTTGTTTTTGTTTATGAATATAATTTTCTATACTGTTTATTAATCTATGGGTTTTTAAATAGTTTATAAGTAATATGGTTCATTTTGATTTTTTTTTTTTTTTTTTTTTTTTTTTGCCAGAAATTGTATGCTATTGCTGATTTCTCTGTGTGTTTATATTGTACATTTCTCATGTGTTCCTTAAACTGTAGGGTAATGTTTCTTTCCATTTTTCCTATACATTTCATATTGCAGTCTTTACAACAGATATTGCAAATGCTCGATTGTTTTCCTGGTAGAATTTTTATTTTTGTGTTGGTTTAAATTGCATTGTTTACTGGAACTAAAATTATGTTTGCAACTTTAAAAATCTTCTGGAATATTTCTATGGTTTGAAAAACACATGAGAAATGTGAAATATAAACACGCAGAGAAATCAGCAATAGCATATCATTTCTGGCAAAAAACCACAAATTCCAAAATGAATCAAAATAATTAAAAGCTCTTAAAAAGCCCATAGAATTAATAGTATGGGAAAATATACCATGCTGGGAAGCTGACAGTGAAACCATGCTAATGATAAAGGCAAATCCCTTTGAAACATGTCCAAGTAAGTGGAAAAAAATTAGTAAAATATGAGTGATTTCCTCATAGAAAATTGCAGAACTATACTATATTTCACTGTGGAAATTCCTGCTACATAAAACTACATTTAATGGAACTAAGTAGTTCATGTTTATGGTTCATGTAGTTGCAGGAAGTCGCAAAACAAGCTTTACAGTATTTTATCTGTAATATTGTATGCATATCATTTTGCAACATAAATTCTTTATTGTACTAAAACATTTCTGCAGAGCGGTTTACATTAACTATATTAGAAAGCATTCCAACCATTCTTTGCTTGTGTTAAATAGTTTTCTTCCAGGATTTGGAATTTATCTAAGCATGACAATGTCTCAGTTATTTTATTATATTACATATTAATAAGATTATCAATACAGGAAGGAATATATATGATAATCTTTTATGTTACAAGAGACAACAAGAGGCATGTTCATAAATGTGAAGTAAACAAACATAACCTTAGATAAACTCAAGAAGTATGAAGTTCTTTTTATCTTAACTATACATTTCATTTTAAAGCACGCTTTTAGTGTGTGAGTGTGTGTGAGAGAGTGAGAAGTAAAAAAATTATAACCTTAGATAAACTCAAAAAAGTATGAAGTTTTTTTATCCTAATTTTGTATTTCATTTTACAGCACGCTTTTAATATATATTGTGAATAGTTATGTCCCAATAATATGATATTACAGTGTGATGGTCATGTGTGTATGTAAGAATGCATAATGTCTGTATTTGGAAGATCAGTGTATATTATATTGCCCAAACCTTTATTAATGATATCCAGTCCCTTACAGACTGTTTATGCATTTGTGTTCTTCATATTGCATCTCTAAATTTTTATCCTGTAAAACTGTTGTTTTAACTTCCACAAACACAATATGTGAGAATGGCTTAAATCAAACAAATAATATGGAAATTTTAATTGGAAAGTCTGGCTATAATTATGAATCTTATAATAACAGTGAAATATTTTGTAAAAGCATTAAAACTTTTACCTTATCACATTAAAGACTAAGGAAAGCAGTTAAAGAATAGAAAATTCAGCTGAATCAGCCAAAATACAATGACAGCATAGTTATTTCTGTCATTCTCACTGTTTAAAACTGAATACATAATCATAGTTAAGACAAACAATTTCTGTTACAGCGGAATTAGATGACTCGACTCCAAGGGCATGTATAAGAGTGAGGAACCCACCTGGTGGTCAGTCATCAGGAGGCTTCTGGTGAATATGCATCTGTTGTGACTGATGAATACCTCAGCTTCTGCTTGTGTGTGAAATTTGCTAAAGGAGCACTACTTGCTGAGAGCGTTTTGGAGGATAGCATTTTACTTCAGTTTTCTCTTTCGTTTTCCCCCATCCTAGCTCTTTTATTTTTTATTTTATAATGTCACAGAGGATTTAAAAGAAAAATATAAATGGCACATTTTCCTCTGTTTACTACATGTTCTCTTCCAGTCATGGCATGACTAGTACATAAAGTGAGCACAATGTGAAAAAACAGGCTATAAAATTTGAAGGCATTGTACTACAATTGAAGGAAGGATTGTCAACATTTGTTTCTTATAAAGGATATTAGCCTATCAAGCTTGTTGAGAAGTATCTTATTAATACTAAAACACATGACAAAAGTAAATACTTGTATTTGATATCCAAAACAAGAACTAGCAGGCATTGTAAATCAGAGCTGAACAAAGCATTAGAAAAATAAATTATTAACAAACTTGGATTATTTTGTGCTTAGATGAATTAACATATGTAACACTATCAGTTTTCACAAAACATTTTTTTCTTTTTCTTCTTCTTTTCTTTTATTTCTTATTTTTGGACAAGTAGTGTACATTAAGAACTTATATACTTGTATATTTTGAACTGTGGTGCTTGGGATGCATTTGAGATAAAAAAAATGCTTAAAATATATTACCAGCATGTCATATTTAAGATTTTAAATACCTGAAATGTTATGATTTTACTTTTAAGTTGACACTTCTTGTTATTAAATAATGGTTCATAAAAATGTTTTTTTTTTTAAATACATGACTGGTTAAAGTAAAAGTGTGGTAAGGCTGTAAAGCAGTCTTGTGGCAGCTTTTGATATAACTTGTTATTATCCTAGGCTTTTGATGTAGGGTTTTCTGAATTAATTACAGTTTTTAATGAAAATTAAACAGAAGAAAATTGCTTTTCTTTGAATGTATGAAGTATCAACCAATAAAAGCTGATTGTGCTTAATCTTGTGTTTTTGCATAAAAGGAGTAATAAATATGTGTTGTTTTAAGTTGTGCTGCTCTTGTACCCATCCGCTTGGAAAAAGAGGCGATAAATGTCATTGGAACGCTGTTGGTAGTGTATATATGAGGACCATAAGATTTGAATGCTAGGCAGTTCTGTGTGAGTAAATTATCCTTTTTGAGGTATGCTGTATGTTTTATTCAATGCTCAGAAAAAATATTTTGCAATGCATATGATGCAAACAGTTCATAAAAATATGAATTTCAAAAAAATAAATATATATATAAATATAAATTCATTCTGTTAATTTTGGTACAAAAGAAAAAATTAGCAATATTTGATACTCTTTTTGTGCAGAAATCTAAAAAATTACAAAAATTACTACAATATAAAATAATGCATAGGAAAAACATAGTTACTTGACTGGTTTTCATACATAACACTGGTTTACATTAATAAGTATGGAACTTTAAGATGGATGGCTCAGAGTTGTTGATTATTGATATCCTGTTATATTTTAATTATAGTAATTATTATGATCATGATTGCTCTAATGGGGTCAACAGGGCTTAGTTAATACTGTCTCTCTAGTTAAGATAACTGAAGTGGCAGACTTTCTGGAAAATTGCAGGATATTTTGTATTACTACTTGGCTTTTAAAATAAGTGGAGGAGTGACATCGTATGAGCATAGCCAAAAAGCCAAAACCAGTTTTGTATTCTGATTATAATGTAATTTGTGTAGAATGAAAATAATCATGACAGCAATATGTCTCACATATTAGATGCAATAACAAAGCTATGTTAATAATGGTACCTGAAAAGATCCGAGATGTACCAAGAAATATGTTGGCCATATATGGGCTTTTTTATAATGAGAGCCACACATTTCAAAACATTTAAGATGGCCTTGCTGGTTGACAATTGGTAACTAAATTCTTTAATTATCTCTTGGCCATCGCCTAAGAGATTTTGCTATATATTGCACATGCTGATAGTGGCAAGTTCCATTTCCTTATATCAGCTTCATCCCCTCTCTGCCTCCTATTGTAACAAAGCATTCAGTAGTTTTGAGCAACATTTACTTAGGGCATTTTGGAAAAATAATATAAAATATACTTATTGCTAATATAGTCCTAAAAGAAGATCATGCAAACATTTTAGCTATGTTGCACTGTTGTGATGTGAATTCCAGAACCATTTCAATGACAGTTTGCAAAGCATCAGACCAGAAATTTTCAGCAAAATCATTATTGGAAGTCATTGTGAGGGTTCAATCTGTTGAAGCCAATGCACAGGCTTTCTGCAGGCTTTCTAATGTGTATGGAATAGTAGCCAGTATAAATTTGCTTACATTAAAAATAGTGAGTTTTATATATTGAGTCACAGAATGATAAAAATCTATTCATTGCAAACTGCCTTTGTAGGTATTGCAGGCTTTTGAAATAGATTTACAAAAGTGTTTCGGTTACAAAAATTAAATTCTATGCACATGCAGCATCCTATGTGCTATATTTTTGCACTGTGCATTTTGCATTTTAATCATGCTCCAGTAGCTACATGGTGCAAGTACATGTGCTTTCTCAAAATGCACCGCCTGTGGTGCCTCGGTAGTAAAAACGGGCATTAAACACCATTCAATTCAATTCAAATTCTCAGCATTCTTATTTAAATTTATATTTTATAGTACTTTTGTGCATATTGTGTACTTTTTTCTATTGCAAGTTTAACACCTTGTATTGAGAAATAATGGAACAAAGCTGGAAATGGAAATGAGATACAAATAAGCTTGTGTTCCAATGGTTTCTTTCTCAAAATAAAAAAGAACCTGAATAATATTGCCATCTAAGTAATTTTTCTGAAGCAAAAGCATCACCTCATTTTATTTATATTTGAAGTATGTGTTTTCCAATCTATTTTGTTACCAAAATATATTATTGGAAAAATTAATAAAATATAAGAAAACTATATTTTATAAATGAAATTCAATCTTCTGTTACCAATAAAGCCCCTTTGCATTAAGTAAATGTGAATCCCATGTTTTACCATAAACTCAACAACTACCATGACTGAGTACAGATCACATGTCTTCCATCCAGGCATTTCGGTTCTACTCCAGTAGCAGGTGTAAAATTTGTGGTAGAAAGTGACATTAGTTTCCATTCTCATTCCAATAGCAACATGCACACATTGTAATGTGCCAATTGATGTGCAACTTGAAAATGGTTTATGTAGTTGCCCTCTTAACCATCTAGCACAGGACACTAGTCTTCATCAGGCTTGATTTGCATTGGCAATCACCACCACCACCACATGAATGCAAAGTAACTTTGTGCACCATTGACAAAATTGCTCCATTTTTTTATTCTAATCATCACCTCAAAAGACCTTAACAATTAAACACTTAATAAAAAGCATCCTCAGCATAATGATGAATTGCAAAATAACTCATCTTTTTACCGGGTTGGTAGATAAACATTGTATACCAAGTATAGTTGTAAATGATAACCAAAATTTGATCAAAATGTACCTAATTAGGTAGCAGTGTAACTAAATTATGAGTTAGCATACACTATAGCAGAGATAGCATATACTATATCAGAGTGAAAGGGATGGGAGGTCTACAAAGAAAATTTTGATCTGAGTGGATGATTTTCTAATGGTACAAGTATAATAATTTTGGTTTGTTTTTACTGGACCATCTGTATATCTGAGTCTGAGTTTATTTACACTTTTATTCTACTCAGAACTAGTAGTCAACTGTTGTATACAGTCAAATTAAAGAAAACATATGGTTCAAGGTTTATTTATTCCAACTAAATGATTACATATGATGGGAATTTTTGATTCCTGATATAAGGCCTGTGGTGAAAAATCTTTTACATAATGATCTCACTCCTTGATGCACTAGTAATAGTTTCATTCTTGATCAATATTTATTAAAGTTCTCAAATGAAGACAATTCAAAAGCATGCATACTTTCACATAGCAAGTAAGCACACATCACTACTGTATAACTTGACATTTAGGAGGGATATTAAATATGTATTTTTGATGAAATTTTTCAATTTTTTTGCAATATTCCCCAGTGGACTTTTAAGACTTCCAGCAATCAATCTGAGGATAGTAATGTTACAAAATGGAGTAGGCTATGCACAAATATGCTTAAACTTAAGAATTAATCGCATTTAAGTTTGTTGAAACAAATGCTTTGGGTAGCACTAATTGCTCATAGATTCCAGAAACTAAGACATTATGATTGTTCAGTGTTGCCAAGGTATATCTTGGGTTTAGAATTATGTCTGGAATTTACAACAAGAGTGAAGAAGCCTCTCACTATTATAACATTAATTAAAAGAAAGCCAGGGGCACAAAACCAAACTGTTAATTGGGGGTAACATATCAAAAGCTCAGAATAAAGCTGAGTTCACTTAGAAAGGAAATGGAGTGCTTATTTATCAGTGACAAACTGTTGTGAAATAGAAGAGTTAAAGTATATTGTACAACTGATTGAATGCAGGCTGAGAAATTAATACTAAGACAAACCTGCACATGATATGCCATATAAATAGAAAATTCTGAGGACAATTTTAGTGTTTTATTAAAATTAGATTGTTTCATAAAATGAACTTAATATTTTTACATATTATAAAATTTCTCATAGGAGCTGGTTTATTCCGATTCTCTTTTGGAATAAAGAGTATTATGCTGCTGTAGGATTTTCTATCTTAATCCTTATTAACATAGCTATGGAAAAGTAAAGAACATGGAAATATTCTATAGTGTTTTTGTTTACTTTTTCTTTTTACAAAATTATATTCATTTTTAATGTGCTGCCATTATCCAACTTTAGCTTTTTTTACTGGATTAAGCTACAAGTTAATGCAACTCACTGGTTTATTTATTTCATATTTTTCTTACAAATTCCTCAAATTCCTTGAATTCTAAGGCTCATATCAATGCACATTGATCATAAGTGTAACAGTATAATCTTATAATATTTAAAATGGCTGTATTGTTATTTACCAGACTGAAATAAAGAAATTTGTAGAATTTTGCAGCTGTGACAAAATTACAAAAAGTATTGCTATTCAGCTTTTTATTTTTTTTTGTTAAAAATAAATATCTGGTGCAGGCTTTTTCACAACTGGGGAAGTTCTGGAATAATAAATAGATGAAGTGGTAAACTGGAAGTCATGCTGAGAAACACTGCCTCTTTATACAAGAAATAATGTGCATGTATTATTTGTCTGGAATCTGTCCCCCTTCCCAGCTTCCTGATCCTACTCTGTAATTGTAAGAATGTAAGTAATTTTGTGACAATATTATTCTACTAGATTGCGAAGTGAAAATGGGAAATTGATAAATCATTTATTATTGTACTTTATGCTGTAACAGCGTTTGCCAATATGTATGCATTATTGTGGTACATCAATTTTCTTGCTTAGAGAAGCTGAAAATGATCAAATCTCTCTCGACTGTAATTGTTTTGGCCTTTGGCACTAAATTTGGTAAAAACTATGTGATATGATTTTGTTTAATGTGCACAGAATAAAAGCAAGAATTACAAAATTAAATCAAAATTTCAGTTTGTCTGTTCAGTATTGACAGCTTGATTATTTGTATCTCAATCCTATCCTTTTAGGAAGAGGAGTATGAGCTTAAACAGTCTTGCAAAACATTAGAAATTGTGATGTTTAGTTGCTGATTTGTAATTGTTACCTATAAAGCAGCTTATTCATACTCTATTATCTGTAATTTTAAGCTCCTTTGGAGAGTTATCAATAAAAAATTTGACAGTGCGATAATTTCTATAGTTTTATTTTTTCCATGAATGCTGTTACAGTTTTACTTATCACGTTTAAACTGATTTTATTTCCTTATCTCTTATTTTATTCAATGTTACCAAAGTATATAAGCAGAACTACTAAGACTTTTGTGTTCATGACAATTCACATCCTTAATTTATAAAGATTATTGGATTATTGAAAGCTGATGCAACGGTTTTATTCAGAATTTCCATTATACTAGCTTTATCAGAAACTGATTTAACCTGTCTGTGCATGCATTTGTGTATCTGAGCAGATAATAGCTGCAATAATTAGCATATGCTAATAATACTAATGCTACTAATCTTATTAATCCATTTCATTTTCAATGAAAAACTAACACACTTGGTCTACCTCTTTTGTTCTCACAAATATAAATTTTAAGTACATAAAACAGAAGTAGTGGAAGAGCTCAAACCTCTCTGTTTACTTACAGCATTCTTGGAATGAACATGACGTGCATTCCTGTTAACCATCTTTAGCCATGCATGCAATGGCAGTTGACAGCTACCAAACAAATAAATTCCAGTGTTGTAGACCTACTGGCAGGCCATTGAATGAATGCTTAAACATTATTTAGAGCAAATTAGCAAGTGTTGTCTTAGTGAATGTGTTATTACTTCAATACTGCAGAGGAACAATTGTCATTAGTTCAAAGGTTTTCAAGCATGTTTCAATAATTCTGTTTTTTTTATATCAATTTAATGGTTTCTCTAGTTCTGTACAAATGTTTGGTAGACTTAGCACATTCTTTCTTGGGGGGCTAATTCATGGGGCAAATGTGTTAATGACTGTCACCATAAGATGTAGGTAATGGCACAGGACACTTGTGGTAATTTAACAAATATTCACCATATTATATTACTAATTTTCAGTATATTTGGTCTAAAACTGTCATAAAAACCATTCATTTTGGCCCATCTCGTGTTTGCTACTAGGTATCTCTATAGCAGGTAGCATATGTTGCTATTTGCAATGTTTCTCAGGTACTGTACAACTGGGATGTAGAGGGAATTATCCTTTTTCTAGCATTGTGCTTGTGTTGATAGAAAGTCCCAGATTTGAAAATACTGGGCATTTAATCATAACTGTAACCTTAGTGCTTCTTTTGTTTCTTCTATCTCATGAGCCTGGCACACCCCTCCCTCAGGTTTGTTTTTATATAAGCTAATATGAAAAGGAATGTTTACACAAACACTACGTTCCATTATTATGACCTTGCTCCATCCTACAAAGTGAGCATTATGTAAGGTAGAAATTCTCTTCAGAAAGATGTGACTAATTCAGAATCAAAATGCAGGCAAGCGTGAATATGATTGAACATGTATTAATAGCTATTCATTATAGACATGCAATTATCTGAATACATTGAAATGAAAACCATGAAATTGATAATAAAAAAAAAAAAAAAAAAAAAAAAAAAAAAAAAAATAGAATTATTGAAACACACTTTTGAACTAATGACGTGGGGGAAAATATTTACATAATCAAAAATAAAAACTGTGTCGTGAACTTTTGAGTCCTGATAAAAAAAAATGATAAATTTCTTGGACTGCCTAGAGGGTATGCTTTTACCAGTTGGTTTTCTGCTGATGGTGGGACTGAATGTTTCCAAAACATATCCAATTAAAAAACCAACTAAGTGAAGTATAAGTGTCGCCAAACTAAAGCTATATCAATATTACAATACTTTAGTTCACCTAGCACATACATAGGCATTTATATAAAATAATACATAAGTTGAAGTTATATTGCCACTCCATTGTCAACAGCTTCGTAAGTACAATATTTAATAAATGGTTATTAATTTAATATGATAAATAACAGGATTTTCAATTATCTATGTTTACAAATATGCTTTATAATGCATATTTTATATAAAAAATTGTCTACAATATAACATTTTCATCACAAGAATTAAATGAAAAATGAATGAATGAATAGTGTTTAATGCCAGTTTTTGCTACAGAGGCACCACAGGCAATGGACACTGGTGATACATGAAATGAAATGATATATTGGGAAAGGATTTATTTTTAAGGAAGGAAACGTTCCAGACCTAAGTTTAGGGTACCTCCCTGGCATTTGCCATTTATGAGGACTGAGGAAAACCTGGAAAAAACCTCAGGAGGACGGTACTGGCGTGATTCGAACCCCAGATCTCCCACTCACGAGTCTGCGATTTAACGACCTCGGCCACCCGTAGAGGTAATTAAATGAAATAGGTAAATCTAAATATATATTTTATGTAGAATTTAAGATTTTTTTTCTATCATGCAGGGTTTTGTTTCAGCATCTACTTTTAGTTTTACAGAATTAATTACTTAATGTAACAGCAAATGATAAACTCACAAATTCCAACATGCCCTAAAAGGTTTTTGATTATTTTCTTGTATATGGATGTCCTTTAGTACCAGAAGTACTATACTCCACTGCAGGCCATCCATCCATCCATCCATCCATGTTGACTGTTTCTCTGGATTGTTCAGAAATGGCCAGTCAGTACACCGACACTTCATTTACCTAATTCCCTTTTTACCATCTTAGAAATGTGCTCATGGGGATGCTCTCTATTCCTGTCAATGACAGCCTCAGTGTGTTCTAAGAAGAATTTAAGCAGAAATTCAAAAAGTTTAAATATATATTTCAACCCATATCTTTGTATCACTTCAGAAGATTACTCACTACATCACGATAGTTTTGTGATTTTAGATTTCCAAGAAATTTCCAACAAATATATTTAAATAATTTCCAGATTGCTTTTTCCAGTGACTTTAACAGGCATTTTGACATTCATTATTTATCTTCTTTGTAGCCTTATAATATTCCTTGTTTCAATTTTTGATTTCACATCATCAATTGGCTCTAGGTCTCACCAGTTGATCCTGGTAGTCTAGTGGTAACATTACTTGCCTGTAAAACCAAGACTATGGGTTCAATCCTAGCCAGGGTCAATGGATTTTTTTGGGCATAAACATCCTAAATATGGCTACCTTTAAAAGGGAAATAAATCTGTAGGTCCCATGTAGTAGATTTATGGATGGTTAAAGAACCTCGTGCCTGAAAGAAGAGACCTCTGAGCAAAATTTATCAGCTGTTTCACATTCTCAATTGAATGGGTTGCTGATGACTTGAGATGTTAAAGAGATCTGTAAATAATCCAAATCAATAATAGGTCTTGCTCTTTATACCTTGCCACAGGACATCTTTTATCATATACCATCTCCATTAAGAGTTCGAATGTGCTCCCAAAGGAAGTTAGAGGTTGTCATACAATGTCATTGTTTAAAATTAAACTTCAACAATTGTTGCTTAACAGGTCAATTTCCATTTTAATTTTGATAAATATTTATTAAATCTCCCATCTAATTTTTACCATATTGATTATTAATTTATCTCTTCTTGAAACCTGTGTATATATTATTTATGCATAATGTATATTTTAATTTTTCTGTTTATGCATTTTTTAAATAAACTTGTAACTATAACTTTGTTTACTGTAGGTAGGCATAAACTGAAATTTATTATACACTTAAATTGTGAATTAAGTTTGAATGATAAACTTTCATGAGTAATTCTAGTTTGAAATTCAAATTTGATTTCACCAGTTTTCAAACTCTATTCACAGCTTGGCTAAATAAGAAAATCCATATTATGGTTGTTTGGTGTTAATTTATGATGTGTGGCATAAACTCAATAATGTAGATGTAATAAAAACCAAAAATAGACAATTTTTCATAGGAAAAAATGGCACAGATAAACTAAGATAGCCAATTTTTCGGAGGAGAAAAAAAAAGTTGGGGGGAAATGGGATAAGATAGCCGGTTTTTTTTTGAAGGAATAAAAGAAAGTAAATTTTTTGTATTGGAAAAAAAGGCAATGATAGACAATTTTTCCCAAGAAAAAAGGCAAATGTTGACAATTTTTTCCAGGACAAAAAGGGCAAATATATGCAAGGAAAAAAGGGAAAAGTACGATATTTTTCTAGGGAAAAAGACGCAATTTTTTGTTGGAAAATGTAAATATAGGCATTTTCTCTTAGGAAAAAGACAAAGATAGGCTAAGATAAATGATTTTTCATAGGAAAAAAAAAACCAAAAGCAAACACAGGCTTTTTTTTTTTTTTTTTTAGGAAAAAAGGCAAATGTAGGCAATTTTATGTTGAAATGAAGGCAAAGATATGATGATATAGGCAATTTTTAAAAAGCAAAAAAGGCTAAGAGGGAGGGAAAAAAAACAAAGATGGACTAACATAGGCGATGTTTTCGCAGGGAAAAATTTATAGATAGGCTTGGATAGATAAATTTTTCGTAGGAAAAAAAGGCAAACTTACGCTATATTTTAGGAAACAAATTCAAATGTAGGCAATTTTATGTTGGAATAAAGGCAAAAATATCATAATATAGGCAATTTTAAAAGCAAATGAGGCACTGATAGGCATAGGCAGTTTTTTAGGGATAAAAAGGCAAATATAGGCAATTTTAGGTAGCAAAGAAAAGGCAAAAGTTACCAAATTTTTGTATGAAAAAAAAGCAGGCAATTTTTTGTAGGAAAAAAATGAAAAGATAGCCCAAGATAGACATTAGGAAAAATGATAAATATGGGCAATTTTTTTTTTATGAAAAATGTGCAAATACGGGTATTTTTATGTTGGAAAAAGGGCAAAGATATGCTAATTTTTGCAATTTTAAAATAAAAAAAGGCAAAGATAGGCTTCGGCAACTTTTTTAAGGAAAATGAACATAGGCAATTTTTTGAAAAAAATGGAAAGATAGGCTAATATTGGCCATTTTTCGCGGGGAAAGGCCAAAAAATAAATAAACGCAATTTTTGTATGAAAAAAGTCAGATAGGCCAAAATAGGACATTTTTCGCAGGAAAAAAGACAAAAAATAAAAATATGCAGTTTTTGGTAGGAAAGGCAAAATAGGTAAAGATGTTCAATTTTTCTTAGGAATAAAAAGGCAAAGAAATATAAAGGTAGGGTAAGATACGCAATCTTAGTAACAAAAAAGGCAAAGAAAGCCAAGATAGGTAATTTTTTCCAGAAAATACAGGGGAAAAAATAATAAAATAGCAATTTTTCGCAAGAAAAAAATGCAAAGGTAGAAGGGAAATGTTTCATAAAAAAAAATTGGGGCAAAGATAGTACATTTTTTCTTAGTGATAAAAAGGCAAAAATATGCAATTTTTCGTAGGAAAACAAGGCAAATACAAGCATTTTTTATAGGAAGACGGCAAAGATACGCAATTTTTCTTTTGGAAAAAAAGGCAAAGAAAGACTAAGATAGGCAAATTTTAGAAGCAAAAAAAAAAAAAAAAAACAAACAAACAAATAAGGCAAAGGTAGGCAATTTTTCGTCGTGAAAAAAAGACAAATATAAGCAATTTTTCCTAGGAGGAAAAAGGCAAAATAGGCAAAGATGGGTAATTTTTCATAGGAAGAAAAAGGTTGAGATAGATTAATATAGGACATTTTTCGTAGTGAAAAAGAGACAAATATAAGACATTTTTGGTATGAAGAAAAGGCAAAGATATTTAATTTTTCGTAGGAAAAAGTATGGTTCAATTATTCCATTTCTAAATTATCCAAAATTGTTTTAATGTGCACTGCTGGCAATTAAAATTGCAACGCCCATAACAGATGCGTTAAACTGGCCCTACATTTTCTCAGAAGGAACATATATGGCTAGTAAGAAATACGACAGAAATGATCAAGGGGGAATGTCATTCCGATAAATTGGCATCCGTGTTGAGCGAAATGCGTCTAAAGCGAAACGAGTATGAGTAGAACGAACATATAGACGTGAAGGACCCCAATGATTCCGTCAAACAGCCGAACTAGAGACACTTCCGCTTGGCTATTATGAACACGCGCGTGCATTGCAATTTTAATGGCCAACAATTTACATGAAAAATTAGCACAAGAAATTCACAAAATTTGATTGAATAGTTTCTGAGAAAAGGTACATTACATAGTTTGTAGAAAATGCCAAAAAGAATGAATTTTTAACTTCATTTTGCTTTCTAATATGCTTTCTGGTTTCGTCATTTTTTTTTTTTATTCCTAACTGCCCCTCTTTTTCTTAGTGCACACTGTTTTATTATTCTGAAGTCTGCCTGTCTAATACTTGCTTCATTCACTTTTTGCAAACTTTTTACATCAAGTTCCAGGAATAATTTTTCTTTTCCATAGAGTCTCATTCCTGATTATGTTCTCGTCATTGAATCAATCTTATTGCCTCATTAACAGTTGTTTCTATTATTGGCTTCGATGTAACCCTTGACTTGGGAATAATTTCAAATCAAGGAAATCAGAGAGTCCTTTACATTTTGAATTTCCCCATGAATACTTTTATTTAGAATGTATGTGTTGGAGATATGTTTATAGATTGGTCGTTGTTTTCAAGTCAGGGAAATCTCTAGTTTAGGCAATATATGAAGGCTGTTCAATAAAGAATGGCAGGTAGGTGTGGCTCTATGGTGCGGTTATTAAAATGTTAGGTGCTTTAAATTTAAACGCCTAAAAGGAAGATTAAAAGGTTTAATTTAAAAATATATGTACAGCAATATTCGGTGAGCATTGTTAAGAAATAAACAACACGCATTTTCATTATAATGTCGCATTAAAACTTTGAATCTTCTTTCAGACAAGACATTGTCATAAAAAATATCCAGACCGAACTTTAATTATTGCTGTAATGATACGAAACATTATTATGATATTGCATTAGTGTCAGTTTCCAATCAATTCACTTTGTTTCATTACCTGTTGTTTCTCTTTGGTAGGTTTAAGAGGGCCGTTAAACGTATGGTTTTCAATTGATTTTATATTTAGCTTGCTTTCATGTTGTATGCAAAAAATAACATCAATAACATTATTACATTTAGAAGCGAAATATAGATTTGTTCATAAAATAGGTTTGAAATAGAATCTAAGGAAGATTCAGCATCCCAAAAGACGGGAGAAAATGTTCAGTCTACATCGATATCTTATTTTAAAAAATGTAAGTAAAATAAGTCACTAGTAGGAGCTACAAACACCAGCGTCACTGCCTTTATCTGGAGATAGCAATGGGAAACCAAATAGAAGAAAGAATACCAAAGCCATTTACCTATTTTAAATTCCGAACCTATAATATTATTTTCTGTTTGTACACGGAAATTTCACGTCTTCATTCTTTACTGCATATTAATTTCTGAATTTGTAGTTATCATTTTTTCCTCCACACATTTTCCCTGTGTGAGAGGTGATCTATGGAAATACTCATACTGCACAGCCTCGGCACTTTATTAACTGAGTACTATACTCCACTGGCTCGCTGCTCCTTTGACGAACTATTACGAAATCCATGCTTATTTTACTTTTCCGGAAGAACTTTGTACGTGGCGTGGTTTTGTTTTCTCTATAAGTATTGTGTTCTGAATATTTTATGAGGTACAATATAAGGTAAGTGCGGAAGCCATATACCGGCTAAAACTTTTTGTGGAACGATTAGATAAGAAAGTAACAACCATTCTAAACGTCCCCTACCTTTTCGACCCAACAGACCTCTGTAATTCAAATAATAACATGCATGACCATCCTAAGCTTCTTATATCCCCAGGAAATACTCTATATACCACCTCCTTTTCACTTTATTGTAAAAACCAGCTTATAAAAGACACCGGTAAAAGTTAAACTGCTTTCAGGCGATAGTGACGAACTTATTATGTAGCGAGACCCGTCAATCAGTTAGGATTTTCCAGGATTAAGAAGAAAAGATGACAGGTTAGGCAGGGTAATATCCAGAGTATACCTGTGTGATTGACCCACCGTGAAAGTTGAGATATGCATACCGACAACTCTCAGTTTAATATTTTATAATTTAAAATTATACTTTACAATTTCCTATAATTCAGTGTGTTTAATTAAAAGACATTTGGCATAGATGATATATTGTGCATAAACATGCAATTATCTTTAAAAAAACGCAGTATTATGCGAAATATATAAAATATGCAATATTAAAATTAATTATAATGATCCTAGTACCCTAATTCGTCAACATTTTAAGATTTTTAAACAGATACATAGCAAGGAAAAAATATGTAATTGCATAATAATCCTGACTGTACTTATCAGCAAAAGCAAAATGTTCCAGACAGGTTTGAACACCGAGTCGGGTAGGTACTGCTAGTCACAATACTTGAGACTCGAATTCGGGTTCAAATCCTTTTTGGTCATCCATCTTGACTTTGATTTTTTCGTGGTTTTCCCTGGCCGCTTAGGCGAAAGCTGAGACGAATCTTTCCGTTCCATTAATTTTCCGCTCTCCCATTTAACTGCGTGGTGTGCAGTGCCATGTACTTTGGAAAGGTGTACGTAACGGCTTCTGGTTTGGGAGCGGCCCTTCTGAAGGACTCGAATTTCTTGAAGGGGGCTTCGCTGTCATCGAAGTCTCTTTGGGAACTATAATAGAGACCTTGTCTACGTTCATAACTCACTGTCCTGGTCGCCCTGTGTCTCCCTTAACCCCTTTCTCATCCCTTCTTTCCGGAGGTATCTCCATGGGGGAGGCGTAGGTACAAACTACTAGTCCTTTCTAGTGACTGAAGTACTGAAAGTTCCTCATCTGTCCCTATCAATCTTCTCTTGAAGCAACACTGTCAGTGATGTCTTATACCCGATCTTCCGTCTCGAACCATATTGTCGTGTGCTTCTGACTGCAGATGTAATTTCGCGACATGACAACGCACATCCTCATACTTTCTAGATCTCTCCCCAAATGATGATTTGTTTGCATCAGTCACAGAAACGATGGAATAAAAGCGGTTCAGTCCTGCAGAAGAGGTGCAATGCCTGGGCACGCACAGAAAGGTTTTAGTATAGGAAACCACGCACTTTCTAAGCACCTACAAATTGTATTGAAAGTAATGAACTATGTAGAAAAAGGATATGTGTGCACGACATCATGTAAAATATATTTAAGGTTCTCATTTGGCTTACCCCCGTGCGTACCTAGGTTATATTGCGTCAGGGTTAGATCACCATTAACGGATTTTATTTCTAGACTGAAGGAAAAAAAATTATCAATAATGATGAGAAGTCTGTAGTGTGCAGCTAGAGATTTTAGAGAAATTCCAACTGGCAGAAAGGGATGAATAACCGCAAGGGGGTGAACCAATTTCAGCATGTATAAATGTTCATATACCAAGACAAATAGTAATAAATTAATAATAATTGTTTCTTAATACACTACATTGAATACTTTTACAGTTTAAGCATTATCACTGTTTTACTCACTTTTGTGTACCAGCTTTATTTAAATTTTCGGTCCTAATTTATTCATATTCAGTTTTTCATCTAAATTATTTAAATATATTCAAAGAATTATAAGGCTCCATATTCCATATAAATGTATTTAAGAGTAACTTTGTAAATTGCGCCAAATTTTTGTCTACCTTTTACCTAGTACTATCCCTTTCCGATCCTTATCTCTGTGTTCCCGCTGGGAGGCGGGTTCCATCCCGGCCAGAATCGATAGATTTTTTCGGGCGTAAAACTCCTAAGTATGGCTTACTTCGGAAGGAAAGTAAAGCCGTGGGTCCCATGTCGTACATTTGCGGCATGAAAAAGAACCTCAAGCCTGAAAAAAGAGGCCCCTGAGCAAAATTTGTCGATCATTTCACGCCCTGATTTGAATGGGACGCTGATGACCCGAAATGTTAAAGAGCGTCCATTAATAAAATAAATAAAAAACATCCCGCTGGAAGGCTTTATTACCTGTGTCTTGTTCTTATTGGTTGGGACAAGCACGACACTTTTCCAGAAATAACGTCATGTAATAGTCCGGCTTCAGACCGGACATTTCTATACAAGACCAATTAACTCGAGCGATGACATTTCAAAACTCATAACAATAAAAATAAGAGCAAAATCGCATGTTGGCGCTTGTTGGATACTCTACAAAATGATGTGCTTAAACATCCCGCCCAAACTTCCTCAACAACAGACAAGTAGAAGTTCAAATCAACCGAAAAACCCCCGACTTCTTTGAACTAAATGCAGGAAGCGCCATATCAGTACTGCTCCCTTACACACCGCAGCCAAAGAATCCAAAAGTACTATTAGCACAATATGTTGACGTCACGGCAGCACAGGCAGAAGACTACTATGGGCCTAAATGCAGCTCCAATAAATATCATCACAGTCTGGGCTAGTAAATGGCGGATCAGCATTAACATTAATTGCATCTTGCAAGTACTAGTAATTAAACATAAAATGAAAAAACACGAGGAAAAAATGGCAATTAAAATAAATTACTCTACAATATATGCATAAAATATAGAAAAATACTTACGAATTACGTTACAAATCAAACTACAAAACATTGTAATAATGAACTTCAGAAAGCCCTATCCACAATTAGACACCTACTGGAATTTAAAGAGAAGGTCTTTCTTCCAAGATACCAATAGAGCTATACCAAACTTTATATGATCAATTATTACGTATGCCTCAATTCCACCTAAAACTACACTAGAACGACTCAGCAAACTTGAAAGGAAATGTTTGCTCATTGCACTAAGACTACAAAAAAGACACAAAAGGAAAAAAGTGTACCAAGCAGCTAAGACCAATCCACTAATCGACCACATAAAGAATACACAGATAAATACAGACGGAAAGCAGCACTGATAAACACCGCCAAAATCATACAGCCATCAAACACAAGAAAGAACAAAAATGACAAAAATCCGCCACTGCTAACACAAATAAAATTATTTGACGACTATGATATTTGATTTATTTACGGACGCTCTTTAACATCTCAGGGCATCAGCGTATGACTATGATATAATTGACACAGATATACAAGATTATCTAATGAAACTGGTTCCATAAAAACCGACTATCCAACAAAAATGAACATAACAGATCCAAGAACAAAGACAATAAGTAAGCTGAAAATAATACAATAGGAAAGAACCGCAATAATGAATTAAAACAATTAAATCCCTAACCATATGTAATATATAAATTAAAATACAGGTAGCAACACTACAATTCCTGTACATCACAAACATCCATTAACACTGCACCTTACTAAACCCGGGTCCTGTTCGTTCAGCGGGCTACCCCAAAAGAAGAAAAACAGCGCAGGCTGAAGAGGAAGTAATTTTCTAAACACCATAAGAGAGGTTTTTACCTCTCGTAAAATTTCCTTATTGGATAGGATTGTTTCTAGCATGGTTCCTTCTCCTTCTGTACTCCGCTGGCAGGGAGCTCCGAAATCATTGGGATAACACGTTTTGATCATTTTTCAAAATTAGTAGGACTGCAGCTTGCTCCATTAGCCCGACCCAGTAAACCATGGCATTATTATAAAAGTTTGTAAGCGTTTTATTTGGGGTATTGTAAAGGCATTAATGCTGTTTAATGTTCCTAGTTTATTTTATTATAATAGAAATTGTGTGATATATAGTTTTCATATAGATGACAAATAAAGCTAACACTAAAGCTTTTTTAATATTCTTTAAATGACGCCTTTGTAAAATGTTTAGCCAGATAATTAATTTAATGTTTAAAATGTTAAAAATGTTTTATTATGCGGTACTTGAGTTTGCTTTTCAAACTTCAAGTTAGTTGTTATGCACATGATTATGAGCAAGCTAATTTTGAACCCATTTTGCATGCTAACTAAGTTTGTTCGTTGTAAAATAGATCACAACATTTGGCAATTGTCTTCTCTCATATTTGAAAGTTAGCTTTCCTTGGTCATACCCTTGGTTTTTTTTTTTTTTTTTTCAGCATGCTTTTTATGTTCATTTTTGTCCAGGCATCAGCGGAAGGGTCTAACTGAATGTTTCAAATGATTGGTAAGAAAAAGGGACAAGTAGCAAAATAATGTAATAATGTAAATAGCACGTGCTTCCTGTCTTATTGACCTCTTAATCGTTGTAATGAGCAAATTTAGTGCACTTTTTCCCTTCAGGAAAACAACCATTTGCTGGAAAAATCTAAAGCTCGCCTCCTTAATCTCCTTGTGATTGCGTCATAGGAAGAGGCAAACTTGGGAAGTGATTACTTTAGATCTAGTCACTGCTTTGCAAAAAACTAGTTTTATCAAACATGCGCTGTTTCTCATTATGCATTCAATGCTCTCTACCTCTTCACGTAAGAAAATAATGAACTAAAGCAACTCATTGTCTTCTGTGGATCATGGCAAATGTTCTTATAAATTTCGAGAACTAAGGGAAATACAGATGGTCTGCTTTTGTCACATGAGATTCGGTGCTTTTTAAGATGAAACGTGAAGAACGCGTTCTTGTTCTTTAATTTTATTACTTAGTGAGTGTGTTGGTTTCCTCCTGGTATAAACCAATGGAGGCAGTTCAAACAAAACTATGAAATTTACTTCAATCAAAATTACGAAAAGTAATGCCTAATCGTTTCACTCAATAAACTAGTCCTCATCAGTATATACAGTTTAAAAAGTGTGAATTTCTTTTAGGACATTCTTGTAATTAATGCATTGTTTGCTGTAGTTGAATTCCTATGTACAACTATTTTTATTTAGTTACATATTGCCTCTCACTGGAGGTAGCCTAATATTTCCTTACACATAGATATTCCAATTACAACACCAACAGATTAAAGTAAGTTTGCCAATAGATAATTTCATCCTTATTGTAAAAGATAGTAAAATACTTAGCACAGACCAAATAAAATATGAAATAAATAAGACAAAGTAAAACAACTAATATTGAATAATTAATTACGTTTGAAAATAAAAATTGTGGAGGTAGTAGCTTTAACCTTAAGAACTATACATATAATTGAAACATGTATAGACTGGAATAATTTTAATTAATTGTGTAAACATACTGACAATGTCAAAAACTTATATGCTTAATTTTTTGAAAGTAAAATAAGTACTTAAGTATGTCATGAGTAGCAAACGATTTATTTTAGAGCCTGAAGACTTTTACGTTCCTTCAATATAGTCTCCTATCGCAACTCTGGAAGAAGCTGGATACCTGTATCTAAGCCGTTTTTATATCTGAAAAGGAAAGTCCTATCGCAGCATCATAGCGTGGCTTATTCTCATTTCTGCGCACAATTCCCTCGCTGCCCTTTGCCTACACACCTTCAGCAGTAATCAAAGCAACGTAACAGGACAGAACAACCTGTACATGCCCCATTTTTCACACTATCGCGTCCTCGTCGAAAGACTGATGCCCAAGGGGCCACCGTCAGATATGGTAACGTTTCATTACCACCGACTCCTCGGAGACCTGTATGACATTCCTCGTGTTCCAGTCAAGTACCACCTCAATTTTAATCCACGACTGCTGCTCACTTTTAGAAAGTTTTAGGGTGATCAAAACTTACACGACTACTTGACAAATTTATATTGGTCCGTTTACACATAGTGTACTAGTGACAGACCGCCACGGGTGGCCGAGGTCGTTAAGTCTCGGATTCGTGAGTGGGAGGTCTGGGTTCGAATACCGCCAGGATCGTCCTTCCTGACTGAGGTTTTTTCCAGGTTTTCCTCAGTCCTCATAAATGGCAAATGCCGGGGAGCTACCCTAAACTTAGGCCTGGAATGATTCCTTCCTTAAAAATAAATCCTTTCCCAATATATCATTTCATCTCATGTATCATCAGTGTCCATCGCCTGTGGTGCCTCTGTAGCAAAAACGGGCGTTAAACACCATTCATTCATTGTACTAGTGACAGTGCTGAAAAAACAACGCCCTCACATGTTCATTAGCAGCGTGGCGACAGGTTGCCACTACTTTATTTCTAGTTCTTGTACTTAAATATTACTGATGATTTGCCATTTAATGCACTGAAAAAAGATCTTCATTTTATAACTGTCATTGTGCTTTCTTACAAATATATCTGAGTTGTCTGTATACTCGCTTACGTTCATCACTGACGTTACTATAATAATAATAATAATAATAATAATAATAATAATAATAATAAAAATAATAACGTTACTATAATAATAATAATTATTATTATTATTATTATTGTTGTTGTTGTTGTTGTTATTTCGTAGTATTTGGCTCGTACCCTAAGTCCATTGACAATAAAGAACTCAATTGATAAACTTTTTTTTTCATGCTTTAAAATTCAGATGATCATTAAAATAACTATTGTTTTAGCTATAATATATTGATACATACATACGTTACTCGCTCATTTTAAAAATAAAATGTGTAATTCAAGAAAACAGCGCAATATTATATGTTTTATTAAGGAACATTTTATTGCTACACAATGTGTTTGCTATACTGCAGAAGTCTATATTCAGTTCATTTCTTTTAACTTAATTTAAATCGTTCTCCAAAAAGACAATAAAAATGTCAATCCTGGTGGCTTAGTGGTAACCATACTTAGCTTGTAGACCCAGGGTCGCGGGTTGAAAACCAGCCAGTATCGATGGATTTTTTTGGACGTTAAAGTCCTAAGTATGGCTTCCTTCGGAAGAAAAGTAATGCCGTTGGTGGCATTTTGTTACGACAGGTAAAAGAACCTCAAGTCTGAAAGAAGAGGCCTCTGAGTAAAATTGATTGGCCGTATTACGCGCTGAATTGATTGGGACTCTAATGACCAAATAAAAATTAAAGAGCATTCTTAAATAAAGTAAATCTAAAGGTGTCAAAATTAAAGATTAGTACCAAATATGAAACGAGATCTGTAATATAGTCAGCAACATAGGGGCTAAAGTGACTAATGGTTAATGTTTATTGGAAATATAAGGTTAGATGAAGTATGTCCACAACTGCGTGGATACTAACGTAAGAATGGTAGGCAGATTCATAATACAAAGTCGGTGAGCGCATTAAAACAAGAGAAATAATTAATTTTTAAAAAGCACTATTGTTTCTGTTCATACCATTATATAGGCTATTTAAATAATTTTAGTTGAATTTCCAATGACAAGATCAGTTAAAAAATAACTTTAAAACAAAATAGAAAGTTGTAGCACCAGTCACTGATATTTTTGGTAATTTTTTAGAAAATTGAAGCATATCTCAAGTTACTGCCTAAATAAATTAATTAAAGTCAATCAAAATGACTAAAGTCTTTGGGACCAAAAGACGTAAAATATAACATTGTAGCATAGAACGAAGTGTCGATAAGGCTTGGACTCATTAGCGAAGATATGCGTTAAAATCCCGCCTGTATCCTCAGTCCTAATCAATGGCAAATGCTTGGGAGGTACCCTAAAAAAACTTAAGCCTAGAACTTTTTTCCCCTCCAAAAATATTTTACAAATGTATAATTCTATCCCATATATCATAAGTGCCCACCTCCTATGGTGCTTAGGCATGGAATTCCGGACACCGAACGTATAAAGTTAACACGCGTGTTATTACACATCGTGCTGTTTACATTACGGCAGAGCTCCCTTCAAATGATACCTTTCATGCAGATAAAGTAAATAACCGACGGATATCGTGCAGTCAGCGCTCCTGTGGCCACATCTAGAGAATGTTTTGGTGTCCCCTCGTTATGTCCCATTAGTATAAAAGGGCGTTAATCGCTAGTAAAAAGATCAAAGTAACAATGAGTTACAAAATTGTTGCAGTTATGGTAAACTTACGAGGAAGGTTTGAAAGAAGAAGTTTAAAAAATAAAATGTTTTATGCTTTAAGGAAAAGTACAGAATGCTAAACTATTAAAATGTTATGCTTTTTATATTCTCTGAAATTTTCTGGTGAATTTGGTATATCATAAGTAAAACTGTTCAGTCTGCAAATAACACATCTATGCTTAATAGTATATAATTTAAGAAAAGCAATTATAAATACATATCTACTTTAAAGAAAGACTTGAAAAATTAAAGGTTCCATATATCTCTCTGATATACAAAAAATAAGGAAGATAACCCACATATTCTAACATATGAACTAAAAATGTATTAAGCAAAATATTTACTTCAGAATGGTATTGAAATTTTCATTTTAACATATTTAAAGTCCTAACCTAATGCACAATTTTTAACTTTTTAACAAAGATAATGTTATGTATTTTTTAAGATTGAAAATTTCACAGATCATTAACTTCAATATTTTTAATTATAAATTCTTATTTTCTCTTTTTATTGCAGCAATGTTTCACATTCCAGAACAAAAGTTGTTTGTTGAGTATTGTGATTCAAATAATGAAAGAAAAACAATGAAAACCTTTCGTAGAAGTTGTAGTTAAAAATTCAATAACATTAGTTGATAAAGAGGTACATTAATAACACAATGGGTTATGGAATTCATTACACTTGTTATTCATGAGGCAATCAAAGGTAAAACGTATACAGAAGTATGGCGTTGTATAATGAACTTCGATAAAAACGAAGCGAATGAATGCTAAGGTTTCATCCAACAGAACTACATGCTACTCCCAATAGCAGGGAGATGCTTTTATGCTAACCGGACACTTTCTATGTAAGCTCAGATACAAGGGGACTCTGGCTCTTTGCACCTTCATAAAATTTAATTATTAAAGTAACTGTTTGTTTCTAAAACGTACGGTCGTAACCATAGGGCGTTAGAAGCTCAAAGACAGCCTTAATCAAGTTTATGTTTGTCTTTTATTTAAACCATATAGAGTACAGGGTTTCAATATTGGTATGAACGCTGACCACCCATCTGCCCTGATTCCGTAACTTTTCTTATTTCTTAGTTACATATCTTAAGCTGCATGCCTTCAAATAAAGCAGAACATAAAGGGAAATTACCCAATGCCTGTTGTACCATGTTAAGCAAAAGCGAGTTTCTTGCGTCAAGCCTGCTTGAGGACTTTCCACGTTCTATGTAGAATCAATATTAAAGGTGAAGCAGTAACAGGCAAAGGACTTTCTCTAGTTGTCATGACGACATAGTAACTATATGTGTGAATAGAACATGAAATATAACAAGATTTCCCTTTTGCAGCATTATCTATAAGACAGATCACAGAGCATCTTTCGAAAAGTTCTTTACAACATATTTCAGAATTTTCCCGATGTTTATTTCAGGATTACATCATCTCTAAGAACAAATGTGAGGTAATGTTAACCTTACTGCTGTAACTCACTTAAAACAAACAATACAACAGTGTTTGAAAATCATTAGTGCATTTTAAAACTCTAATGTGCAATAAATTTATAGAGAAAAGGTTTAATACGCTGCATTCGTATATGTGCCTTCTTATTTTTATTTATACTTATTTATACGACCATACTACTTCTATAGGCTTTTAGTTAACAGCATTTCGTTACTTAAAATCATTAATTTGAATTTATACAAATTTCAATATTCTTGTTAAATAAATGCATGCGTAAATAAAACTCTATTAACAATGTATGCAACTGTTTTATATACTGAGTTGTTTGTGGTTTGCGTCGATGAACAAGTTTACCTTGCATTTCTGTTCATACAACTTTAATGAATTGTGGCATTTACACTGACACAAATACGAATGGGCGGATAAAGGGAACCTAGAGCACCTCGATTTATTTCTCTTTTGCTCGATTTTGTCCTTGAATTGACAAGTGAATAGGATGAGATTTCTCCGCTCTTATTACACCTTGATGTACTGACCAGATTTACGTGTTAAAACGGGGATCCTTTGCTAAATACTTGACCTGACGATGTTAATAATAGTAATAATGTTTCTGAAAACCCATGACGAGTGCACACACACACACACACACACACATTATTAGTAAGGAAATTTGGCATTAAAATTAAATAATTCAGAAATGATTTAATATTATTTGACTAATATATTTAGTGCATAGGTAGTTGCAAACTGCAATACAAAATAAAAGGCACTGTTCTACAGTCCACAGAAACATTTTTGAAATCGTACTAACCTTTATCAGTTTAATGAATTGATTGTAGCAATTCTTTGATTGAAAACATTTAGAAGCAGAAATCTGAGCTTGCCAACTTGAGGTAAGTTTTATTATAATAATAACTTTCATTATATGAAAACTAGGTTTATGATCGACTTTTCGTTACTTTCTTAGTTGCGTACTGCTGGCAATGGTAAAAATAAATATAACTAATTGAGAAAAGATTGCATGCATATTTCAATGATGAAAATTTGTTGGTGATGATTAGTTCTATTTACGGGCGCTCTTTAACATTCAGGTCAGCGTTATATTCAATTCAGGACGTGAAACGGCCGATAAATTTTGCTCAGAGTCCTCCTCTTTCAGGATTGAGGTTTTTTTTTTTTGTGCCGTTAATCTACGATACGGGACCCACGGATTTACTTCCCTTCCGAAGGAAGTCATATTTGGAATTTTTACGCCGGTAAAAATCGATCGACCCTGGTCGGTATTGAACCCACGATCTTGGATTTACGAGGCAAGTACGGTTACCACTACACCACCAGGACCGACTCAATGATGAAAATCTGGACATTTGCATGTTTCGAAGATTTTTCTTGAGATACTGGGACATTCGTGTGAAAACTGGGACTGTCCCGGCAAAATCGGGACGTCTGGTCAACCTAGTAAACAGAAAGAAACCGCATTATGTTGCATTCTTCTCTCTCTCTGAATTTTCTCGCCAGACACTATAAGCTAGCATTGCTGTAAGAACTTTTGATATTCGTTTTCCACCACATCTTGCACTTCAGAAATAGCAAGACGGTTGTCCATCACATCTTGCACTTCAGAGATAACAAGAAGGTTGTCCACCACATCTTGCACTTCAGAGATAACAAGAACGTTGTCCACCACATCTTGCACTTCAGAGATAACAAGAACGTTGTCCACCACATTTTGCACTTCAGAGGTAACAAGACGGTTGTCCACCACATCTTGCACTTCAGAGATAACAAGACGGTTGTCCACCACATTTTGCACTTCAGAGATAACAAGACGGTTGTCCACCACATCTTGCACTTCAGAGATAACAAGAACGTTGTCCACCACATCTTGCACTTCAGAGATAACAAGAACGTTGTCCACCACATTTTGCACTTCAGAGGTAACAAGACGGTTGTCCACCACATCTTGCACTTCAGAGATAACAAGACGGTTGTCCACCACATTTTGCACTTCAGAGATAACAAGACGGTTGTCCACCACATCTTGCACTTCAGAGATAACAAGACGGTTGTCCACCACATCTTGCACTTCAGAGATAACAAGACGGTTGTCCACCACATCTTGCACTTCAGAGATAACAAGAAGGTTGTCCACCACATCTTGCACTTCAGAGATAACAACAACGTTGTCCACCACATCTTGCACTTCAGAGATAACAACAACGTTGTCCACCACATCTTGCACTTCAGAGATAACAACAACGTTGTCCACCACATCTTGCACTTCAGAGATAACAAGAACGTTGTCCACCACATCTTGCACTTCAGAGATAACAAGACGGTTGTCCACCACATCTTGCACTTCAGAGGTAACAAGATGGTTGTCCACCACATCTTGCACTTCAGAAATAACAAGACGGTTGTCCACCACATCTTGCACTTCAGAGATAACAAGAACGTTGTCCACCACATCTTGCACTTCAGAGATAACAAGACGGTTGTCCACCACATCTTGCACTTCAGAGATAACAAGACGGTTGTCCACCACATCTTGCACTTCAGAGATAACAAGACGGTTGTCCACCACATCTTGCACTTCAGAGATAACAAGAACGTTGTCCACCACATCTTGTACTTCAGAGATAACAAGAACGTTGTCCACCACATCTTGCACTTCAGAGGTAACAAGGCGGTTGTCCTCCACATCTTGCACTTTAGAGATAACAAGAACGTTGTCCACCACATCTTGCACTTCAGAGATAACAAGACGGTTGTCCACCACATCTTGCACTTCAGAGATAACAAGAACGTTGTCCACCACATCTTGCACTTCAGAGATAACAAGACGGTTGTCCACCACATCTTGCACTTCAGAGGTAACAAGATGGTTGTCCACCACATCTTGCACTTCAGAAATAACAAGACGGTTGTCCACCACATCTTGCACTTCAGAGATAACAAGAACGTTGTCCACCACATCTTGCACTTCAGAGATAACAAGACGGTTGTCCACCACATCTTGCACTTCAGAGATAACAAGACGGTTGTCCACCACATCTTGCACTTCAGAGATAACAAGACGGTTGTCCACCACATCTTGCACTTCAGAGATAACAAGAACGTTGTCCACCACATCTTGTACTTCAGAGATAACAAGAACGTTGTCCACCACATCTTGCACTTCAGAGGTAACAAGGCGGTTGTCCTCCACATCTTGCACTTTAGAGATAACAAGAACGTTGTCCACCACATCTTGCACTTCAGAGATAACAAGACGGTTGTCCACCACATCTTGCACTTCAGAGATAACAAGAACGTTGTCCACCACATCTTGCACTTCAGAGGTAACAAGACGGTTGTCTACCACATTTTGCACTTCAGAGATAACAAGACGGTTGTCTACCACATTTTGCACTTCAGAGATAACAAGAACGTTGTCTACCACATTTTGCACTTCAGAGATAACAAGACGGTTGTCCACCACATCTTGTACTTCAGAGATAACAAGAACGTTGTCTACCACATTTTGCACTTCAGAGATAACAAGACGGTTGTCTACCACATTTTGCACTTCAGAGATAACAAGAACGTTGTCTACCACATTTTGCACTTCAGAGATAACAAGACGGTTGTCCACCACATCTTGTACTTCAGAGATAACAAGAACGTTGTCCACCACATCTTGCACTTCAGAGATAACAAGAAGGTTGTCCACCACATCTTGACTTCAGAGGTAGCAAGAAAACGCATAATCCGCATGTGGTAGTGTGGGTATCCTACATTTCACATAATGGAGACAGTAGAACGAAGCGAGAATTTTGTGCCCTATTGGACTTGTCACTACCAGGAAAAAGGGAAAGATGAATTAAAAAGTAAGAGCAAATTTTCTATTCTCAGGAAGACGGCAGGAGTGGAGGATGAACAACCTATCGCAGTTAGCCCTAAGAATTTTCTCTGCCATATTTTCACTGGGGAAAACCCTCAAACTGCAAGTTAGCGCGTAGACCTTAAGGAGCAGACCAAATGCCACTGAAATCTACCACAGATGGCCTGTAAATAAAAATGAATAATCAGAATGGTCTTCTGTTTGCAATATCTGTATGTTCCTACAGAATTCTGGAATACTACAATCTGGATAGATGAGGTTTTCTCCTCGGTTGAGGACGGAAGACTGTCACTTTGGTCACCTGACAACACCAGATACTATCCCGAGCACGTCGTTGAGAGGGTAGGTTAAGTCTTGCATTCTGAGGATGGATGATCGCGGATATGTTGGTCGGAGAGCTTGTGGAAGTGTCAAGCAACATGAATTGGGAAGAATATACTGAAATGCTGGAAGGCAGTATAATGCCCATCGTTCGCTTATCCCACGATAACAGCAAAGCGCATACCTTAAAATTAACAAAGGCATGGTTTGCAAGCCATCCTGTAATACATTCTCGAATGACATGCCATATCCCCAGATCTCAATATTCCTAATAGATGAGTCGCAATTAGCAGAAACATAAAAACACTCATAGAGAAAATGCTCATCACGAGTTATTTCCATGACAAAATAAAGTAATATAAGACTTTGTATCCTCACAAAAGTAAAATTAGATGAAACAGGTGCGAACAGAATTTTAAATAATTACAAATTAAATTAAAACCATACAGAACCTCAGTAATTACAACAGCGTGGTCACACGAGCAGACTTAATTTTTGTAACTATATTTTTAATGTTGTTACTAGCCGATAAATTGATCCGAAATTAAATTTGTTTTCACATAAAAATTACATTTACCATGTGCATTCAGCTTGGATTAAATTAATATCATCTTACTAAGATTGTCTGAGGCGTTAACGCTTGAGAGTCGCATCTGGAAGATCCCGGATTCAATTCCCGTTGGGCCGGTCATCCTGAATTTGATATTTTTCATGGTTTCCCCTGGTCACCTATGCGAATGCTGGGATGGATATTTACAGTCCACAAATTTTTCGCTCTTCCATTTTCTTTCCTTTCATTTCGTTGGTTCTGTTAAGGATCGAAAGTGCCAGGGCGAAGTGGGCTGGCGCATTGGAAATGTTTCTGCCCCGGCGTCTACTTTGGAAGTGGATGTTCTGAAGTGCCCGAATTGCTTAGAGGGGGGATGCTCCTCTTGGGCTATCCTTACACACCACTAGCTATCTCCAATGAAGCCATGTCTCTTTGAAAATCAGTTGGGGACCTGCCCTTTGGGAGCAACCATCTCTTGCCCAATTCGGGATTTCGGTGTTGAAGCGTCCCATGTGCACCCCAGAGTTCAAAGACCAGCTTCCTCAGCAGAGTCGACAATGTTTAGAGACTGATCATTCAGGGGTTAATAAATGTAGGAAATGAAGCCTAAATGGCACTATACACCTTTAATGGAACTAAATGTTACTTTAAACGCAATGATAATTAAATTTGCAGAATAATTATGGATTTATAGATATTATTTACTGGAAATTATATGCAATTTCTTTTTTGTATAATAAGAAAACAATTTAAATATTGTTTGTAAAGAAAAATCACAAAATACTCAAGACATTTACTAAATAAGTGATTTTTCTCCTCAATATATTTGTATTAATAATGTGTATAACGCGAATGGCTTGTTGAGTCTAACAAAGGATTCCATCGGAAACTGCAAGGCAATAAATAACGTTAAGTTGGCATCTCAGTAAAAGTTTAAGATGCTGAAACATATTAGTAGTCTTGTTTTCTTTACGGACAAGCTCCATTTAAAAATTATTCTAATCGTGTCCTTGTTGCTCTTCAAATCTTTGTAATGAACACAGTGTCGCACTGTAAGTGCAGTGATTTTTATTACAAGTCATTAACGTCGGGTCACAAACAAATGCCACTCCCCCACAATTTTTTAGTAGTGTTTAACGCCCTTTTTACTACTGATTTTGTTACTGATTAGATCACTGGTACAGAGGCACCACAGACGGTGGACACTGATGATACATGAGAGGAAATGTTAAATTGGGAAAGGAATATATTTTCTTTAACTTTTAATATATTTTCTTTAACTTTCCAGGCCTAAGTTTAGGGTGCTTTCCGGCACTGCATTTATGACTAAGGAAAACCTAGGAAAAAAGAACTCAGTCAGGGAGAACGGTCCTGGCTGAATCGGACCCCAGACCTCCCGCTCACGAGTGCGCACCTTAAAGATCTCGGCCACCCGTCGCGGTCACAATGACAACGTTGGCTACTATACCAACCTACTTACCCGGAGCGATGAACACATTGTTAGCCATAGAGCGGTTCTTTATAAATTCGCATCTGAACATGCTTTGTAACAGCTGCGATGGAACAAACAATGACTTCTTTCTACCGCCAATCAATCATTAAACTACAATAACAGTAAAATTGCAAAAATAAGAAAATTATTACAAAAAGAACAAAAATATGCAGAACAGTACAAATTAAGCAGCAAAGAATAAACTCCCATTATGTTTCATACTTCACGAGTATAATTTCTGAACAACTATAATCTTCTCTGACGGAGGAGTTTTGTCATTAATCCAGACTCTAGTCACGGTCTTAACATGAAGCAAACATTATGGGATGAAAGGGGAAAGTGGGAAGTTTTGAAAAGAAATCGGAAACGGTAGAACCCTGAGTACATTCCGGGATTTGACCATCTTAAATAAAGAAAGGGTCATCGAGAAATCGCTCCGCAGCCATTAAGTAGTCGAAATTTCACCAGGGTAGAGAAATGGGTAAAAGCACTGACCCGTATCGAATGTGTGTAATTATTTTGTTCACTTAACCACCAAGTCAGGCACACACTCCAAAAATCCAAACCTTAGCAGATTACTTACTAAAAACCTGTTTCGAAGGAAGAAATATCAGAAATGTAGGAGTACCAGCTTTCTCCTTTGCGGTGCACATCACCCGAATGCGGAGGAACTTATTGGTGACCCGTTACAATTTCGACTTTAACAGTGTACAAAACGGTTTTTTGCTATAAACTTAAGAACACGGTGACTCATTGGCACTAGTGAATATCTAAGAAAGGGAGGTTCAACTATTTATACACGTTTATAAAATGTATTTAATAATAAAATGTTGCATTCGATTTTGGAAAAGAATTTGGGATAAGCAGTCAATAAATCAATTCATTTCAGAGATTGAATTTGTGTTTCAGTAAACATTTCTTACTGAATGTATACTTGAAATTTCAATTTTGAGTTTTTCTTGCTTTCATTATTATGAGGACCGTGACAACTTTCAGTGCTACTGCAAATGGTCAACATTCTTAAACCAGGACTATTGGAAACACTATTGACTAATACACATTTATAAAAGTATGCTTATGTATTTCATGCTTCTGAATTAAACATAATTATGCCAATTATTTTGGAGAATGCTTTTCAAATTAAAAAGTAAAGTGTAGTCATTTTTCATTTATTTTAACACAAGATGGCATCTCACATAATAATGAAACTGTATATAGAAACTGGTTCAGAAGAAATGTGAAATTGCTTTCCTGCAAGTATTCCTATAATTATTTGTTGCAATTTTAGAGTAGCGGAAATTAAAATTAAGAAAAGATTACTGAAGAAGTGGAATGAATGTATTGGATTGGATTGCTAGGGAGAGGAGGGTACTGCGGTATTTCAGAGTTACTTGACGGCTAGCCATTTGTGCCTGCGTTTGCACTGAGAGGAATGGTTGAGGTAAGGGAGACACCAGGTGGCCAGGACACGGAGGTAAACAGATCCCTATTATAACACCCCGACGCTGCTGGAGTCCACCTACAAGGAGTTCTAGCCCCCCAGAAGGGCCGCTTTCACAACAAACCCCGAGGAAAGTGAAAAGTGCAAACCTCGCCGTGGCACTTTCGATCCTGTAACAGAAACAATATGATATAGGAAAGTTCTGGAAAGTAAAGTAAAGATCCACAACAGTCACCAGAGGAAACCAAGAAAGAACACAAGGTCAGGCCTATCCCAAGTGACTTGAACTTGGGAATGCGAATTTCAAGCGTTACTTCCTGAGCCACCCAGCTCCTTTGAGGAAGAGTGTATAGGAAAGTGACAGCTACTTATGAGTAAAACTCCGACACCATTGCTGATTCTTATAAAGTTTACTTCCAGTACGGGTGGTGTACTCAAAAGTGCAGTGGAAAGATAAGATACAGGTACAAAGTGCAGTTCGCTACTTAGGTAAAGTCGCTTGGAGAATAAGAAGCGGCTTATTTTATGTATAATTGACTGAAACGGATTATGTATTACTTTTTACTTCAGTTTCTTCCTATCAGGCCAATCTACATTTTCTATTCTACAGATTTTCATTATATTACTTTAGAAAAAAGGAATTGAACAATAAAATAAACTAGCAATGCTTTATTATTTCTTATTGCTATTTTCATGTTTCTATTGCAACAAATAACAATGCATTTTGTAAAGTGTCAAAAGAAAAACTCCACTTTCTTGGTGCACTTCTAAACAGAAAGGATTTACTTATTTACAGCACCATTGTAGAAGAAATTAAATAGTATTTACGTAAAACTGACTCATAGGGAACATTTCTTCCTGTGTGTTTGTGCATAAAAAGTTTTGAAAGTAGAATTTTGTTTCTTTTAAAAGTGAATATTACAACATAGCATCATTTAACAAAGCCTAAATACTCTGATATTATAGGAATTTCAATAATATAGATTAAAATTTCTAATAAAGAATTTGATATTTTTAACATATTGTTTAGGATTACAGTAAGTTTGAATGAAAGTACTACTTTGGCCTTTAAACATTTATGTGGCATAATTAAAAATTATATTAGTTTCTTTTAAAGTGAAATATTCATTCTCAAATTCTTCAACAAGAATAAGCAACCTATCACCAGTTTCTGCTTTCTTTACTGGTGGCAAACTCAGTAACTAACTGCTACAGTCGTTGCAGAATGACAGTTCACTGAACCAAGCACTTGATTACGGTTATCTCGTTCGGCGCGTTAAACCACCGATAAGATCTAATGCACTTTACATGTTAAACAATACATTGTATATATTACTTAACATACATGTTATATCGGTAATACTATTCAAGCTACACACGGTTTATAACACTGTGATGCGACCCTTTTTACCTCGTCTCGCTATCACCTACGTTTTGTCAATAACTACACTAGTGAGAAGCACGTTATGCGTTATATTTAGCTGCAACGGGTATACATGTGTTTATTTTTGTCATGATTGGACGCTTTGTTTACAATTCTGTAGTAATATGCCAAAAGCTGACATGTCTCTAGATGAAAATGTGTTTTATGTGATACATTGCTGAAATATGCTATTCTTTCATGTAGAAAAAGCTGGCAGGCGTATTTTTAATAGTGTCAAAAATAAGATTCTTAGAAAGTTGTGACATGTCAAAATTAAATGATTTTCATACCAAAAGTTGACATATGCGTTGTTTATGAGCACGTCATTCTTTAGCCATAATAAATAAATAAATGCAAGTTATTTTAAAGTTGACAAAATGTTACATGTAATGTTTTTCTTTATGGAAATAGAGACTGACATTTTATTACTTCTAATAATGAATAAATCCACATTGTTGTTCATATATACCTAAATTGATATATGTATTGATATTCTCTTAACTACTATTTCTGTAAGTTATATTACTGTTGTGCCTTGCCCTATATTGTCAAGACTTACATTGTCATTTTGTTTAATATAGCCAAACAAAAAAGTTGGTTTGTTTGCTTGGTTAATCGTAGCTTTTTGTGTGAAACAGAGCACAGAAAATTGTAAATATGGCTTTGTCCCTTCAAGAACATGAAGGTAAGAGAGCATTATACCTAGCTATGGTATAAAATATTACTCTTTACTCACTTATATTATTTTCATGTCTTTTAAATATCCGCCCCCCCCCCACTGTGAATCGAAATTGGAATTTGAGAGCCTAGGACTTCAGATTGTTATACCTCTTCTTCAGAATCGAAATCCAGTGATGATTCGGTTGCTCATAAAAAAGCAAATCTAATTCCATTAAGAAGTAACAACCTACAAGAACTAATCAAAGTGAAAGTTGATAGCAGAAGGAAATACCCTGAAATAGGGACTATATTCCCCTTAGTTTCTGTTACTGAAATTGAAGTTGGTACCAAAGAATAAACTCAGACAGGCTTTGAACAAGCTTCCTTACAGGAAGATGGTTTTGTAGGAACGCTAAAGCACATGTTTGGAATATACTACCCGTCAAGGGAAAGTGAAGTCCCGTACAGAGTTTAAGCAATCCAGAGAACGTGCTGTCGTATGAAATGTAGTTTAAATTAAAGAAGATGATCAGCTACAGCATTTCATTGATTATAAAGACTAGACAAATTTAGACTCCAACATCACTTTCTCCAGGAATGGGCTTGAAATCAAGAACAAAGCAACCTGCAAAACGTTCGATGCAAGAAAATAAATCAAAGATGAGATAGAGTTAAGACTGTAAAATGCTTTTGTTCTATTGACAACTGGGAAATAAGAAGTGTGCAAAAAAGTCTATGAAATTTGTATGAAGTAGGAAAGAGGAAACTTTATGAAATTTATTAAGGAAAAAAGTACATCAAAGATCTGGGTGTGGCAATATGAACACATAATTAACTTAAATCAGGGAGGACAGAGGCTTTAAGCGACACTTTCCTGTTTATGAGAGTCGTCAGGGAAAGCGGAAAAGAAACAGTATCTTGGAAATTCATTAAACATTAAAAAAATATAAACTCTATATTGAAAAGTGTCAGAACGAAGGCAAACTACCAGTTTCCTGCTGTGTTTATCATGGCAAATTTAAAACGACATGTTTAAAATTCAAGAGGTCGTGCATAGACACCTGTCGTACCTGTGTATACAAAACAAAACCTAAATTGCTGTCAGGAGATAATTTTAAAAAAAATGGAGGACGAAATATCGCACTAATCATGAAAGTTCTTATAAAAATAAGGTGGAAAAAGTTAACAAAGTAATACAGTGTTTACTGATACCAGATATTATTATAAGCAGACAACGATCAAAAGAGTCTGTGACCTTGGTGATGGTCCTTTATTACATGACACCCTGGGTAAAAAATGGTTCTAATCAGGTAGCTTTAATACTCAATAAACACTGGGCCGATGTTGCACGTGCACCTAATCAATAAATTCATTTACCTCCTAGCATCTTCTCGAGTCGTGACGTGGTCGAAGCGTTCGCTGATTGGCTAATACGCTTTTCTATTACGAACATGCAAAGGGCGGGAGAAATCCGTTTAAGCAAATTCGATGTCTTGTGATTAGACACACTGAACCTAGGATCAACATTGTGAGGTCTAGCGGTCTACTTAACCCATAGCACATCGCAGTTATCAGACAAGCAACAGCAGTGGCCTCACAACCTACCAGCCAACTGCAATCAAAATATGACAGAGAACATCCGATATCTTCATCAGAACTTCAAGGAATAGCAGGACCTACCGAAATCTTTAATCCCATCACACCCTTCCTTACTGCCAGGCAGCAAATCTCCCTGAGCACACCGTGCTTTGCAACAAACTTTTCCAGGTTTGTAAGTTCTGTAACTCACACTCAAGAGGCATTAAATTGCTAGGGGATTACTCTACCGTACCTTTGCGCAGCTGTATCTGTCCACCAAAAGTCACCTGGTCAATGCCGAAGGTAATGCCTCACGCCAGGGCAACCTCAAAAACGAAACATCTCCTTCCTTGCAGAAAGCTGCTGCCAAATTACGAATAAATAAATAAATCAATAAATAATACCAAGTCTGATTTTAGAATCCCAATTTCAAACACAATCACATCAGAAACAAGTATACATGACAGTGACTCTGACATTAGTATTGAATCAATTTAAATACTAGGAAACCGAGTCAAATAAAAAATCAACTAATCACGGACAAAAGAATATACAATAAGCATAGTAGCTACGCACTTTACATTGCAGACTGTAATTCAGTAAAACGTGATCCATTTATGATATACAAACTTCTCATTATATGAAATGCCAAAGGATACTATAACTCAAAAACTCAACATTTTCAAACCACAAAATACACATGCTCTGAAATTTAAAAATCAAAGCAATGCAGAGACATTTAAGTAAATTACTTGTTACAAGCACAAATGCAAACACGTCAAATTCCAACAAAAGAAGAATTACCGCTAAAAAGTGTACCAACAGACATTGTGATGAAGAAATTCTTAAGAGCAAAAAGGAACACTATCCACAAATAAATAGCGTATCACGTATCATTTCTAAAGGTATAAACACACCTTTAGTACGAATCTTCAGTTCTGATCTGTCAATAATAAATTATATCCTAGCTAATGGCGGTTACTTAGAAGCACAGATTTTCAAAGCAGAACCTCAAAGCAACAAGATAGAAACATTCCATGTAAGAGACGCCAGGAATATGGACATATTGAAGAAGAATTTAAAAACCAAGCAAAATGTTTCTACTGCGGGCAATCTGGTCATTCACTACTATGTACACATACAAGTATTGCGTCGCCTAACAAACACGTGCTACTTGAGCAAGATTTCAACTCACACTGAAGCCTCGCTGAGGGGAAATATACGCCGACACAGCGCTGCCGGCCGGTCCTGCGGTTGCATCAAGCATTGCTCACTGTATACAACACCACAAATAATTCAAAATTTTCCACACAACATTCCAAAGACACCTGAAAACGTCCTCATTTAACAAAAAGATGTCCTCAACTTCAAATGCAGAATATTCCACCAGAAACAGAAGAATGAACACCCAAAGAAACAATAAAAAAATTAAAACAATAATCACAGACACGGAAATAAACATGAAACAACTGCAAGAGAAATTGACGACTACAAGTCAAGCCATTCTTATTTTTTTTTTTTTTTTTGAATGGTGTGTAACCCCCGTTTTTACTACTGTGGCACCACAGGCGGTGAACACTGGTGATACATGAAATGAAATTATTTATTGAGAATGAAGTTTTTTAAGGAAGGAAACGTTCCAGGCTTAAGTTTAGGGTACCTGCCCGGCATTTGCCATTTATGAGGACTGAGGAACACCTGGAAAAACCTCAGTCAGGGAGGACGGTCCTGGCGGGATTCGAACCCCAGGCCTCCCGCTCAAGAGTCCGCGCCTTAACGACCTCGGCCATCCATGGCTGTCAAGCTATACTGAGTCAGTTAGAAACTTCCATTACACACGTAGTAGACCAGATACTAAAAGCAGTAGTAATGACATTGCCACTCCGCAAAGAAAACAAAAATTCATACAAAATTTAACAAAACACTCAAGAGATCCATTAAAACAATGAAAACTAACTACCAACTGCCATCCTACTTAATTAGACACTAGCTGAACAAAAACAAAGAAATAAGTGGGAAAAATGGAACTCTATACACCAGCAAGACATCAAAATTCTATGTGCAAGTATAAATAGTATCATAGAAAAAAAAAAAAACACGAGATACAACAGCTAGTAAACAGACACACACACGACGTTATGTTATCAATGAAACAAAATTAAATCCAATCAAATTTACTTTCCACCTTACATAATATATTGCAAGTATAGATTAGAACAAAATGGAGGATTAATGATAATGAACAACGCTTATTTAAACACACAAGAAGAGACAATAACAAAACATTGTCAGCATGAATGAATCATCACACAAATTAAACTAACCACTTTAGTAATACATTTTGATCGTATATGTAAAATCGATGTATTATATACCACTAGTTTCTTCCCGAAAAGTTATTAATAAATTTGAAAACTTGCTAATAAATTGGAGACTTTAATGCTGAACATACAACATTACTTGATGGCATGGCAAATAAATATGCACTAGAATTAATAAATTTATTACAAAGTACGGGGATACAACTAGCACGTATATACCGGGACCTACACGAATTGTACAAACAGGCCAGCAACCAACAGCGCCCGATAAAATTCCAGTATCTCATGCAAATCATCAGCACTAACACTCCACCAGATTCAGATCAGCTACCAATAATTGTGAAATTAGCTACCACCATATGACACTCAAAAACACAAAACATCTACCAAATACACAATTATGAAAAACTCAATTGAAATACACCCGACACAATGAAAGAAATACACACGGTTAATAAAAGAGAGGAAGACGCATTAAAGTTGAATACAGCTATTACTAGTGCCCGAAACAAAACAACAGCAACAAAATAAAAAAAACAAGCAATAATAGTCGTCAACTACCTAAAGAAATCCTCTAATTAATCATAAAGAAAAGAAAAGCCCATAGAACATTCGTGGGAACTGATCGTTTCATTGACAAAACAATATATAATAATTTAGCCCTTCGACTTAAAACCGCCATAGAACAGCATAAACATAAATCATGGAAGAATTTACGTACCCAGACTTGAAAAAACGGAACAGATCTAAAACGTTCTGGAAAATAATAAAAGCTACAATAGAAAAAAAAACATACCCAATAAAACACAATGGAATGATATGATCAATACATGAAAAACCCAACATATTTCAAAACTGTTACAAAAATATGTTTCAAAGTCCTGAAGACTCACAATTTGATAAATTATATTTCCAAAGAATATTTTATTATTACATAGTAAACAATCCATATATATATATATATATATATATATATATAAAAATTAACACTAATAATAAAAGTAGATAAAGATAAAACACTGAGAAAGAGAGAAAGGTACAGCAGAAGGACTTAGTTCCCAAGATATCACTCTACTTACTCCTCATGTCCCTCGTACTCCCACCACATACTTTCTCCCTAAAATTCACAAAGAGAACTGTCCAGGCCGCCCGATAGTAGCCAGCTACGATTCCCCTACTGAACGTATTTCCGCTCTAGTAGATTGTTTATTACAGCCATTTGTTACTTCTAGGCCATCCTATATTAAAGATTCCTTCCATTTTTTGAGTTTGCTTAAGAAAGTTGACCTTACGGCACACTCTGATATACTTCTTGCCACTATCGATGTGACGTCACTCTATACTGACATCCCCCATCATGAAGGATTAGCTGCCGTTAAACATTTCTTGAACTCTCGAGCACCTCCTCATATCCCATCCACAGATTTCATTTGTCATCTTGCTTATCTGGTCCTCACTCGCATATGCGTTTAGTTTTGATAATAAACATCATCTACAAATTAAAGTTACTGCGATGGGCACCAGAATGGCACCGTCTTATGCCAATCTTTTTATGGCTCGCTTAGAGGAGGAATTTCTTAAGTCAGAACCTTTGGCACCATTATTATGGCTGAGATATATTGATGATATATTTGTGCTTTGGACTCATGGCTCAGAATCTCTCGAGCAGTTCCTTACTAATCTTAACTCCAAGTTTTCAGTTAAGTTCACTTCTTCTGTCTGTCCCAATGCTGCTACTTTCCTAGATATTGATATTTCTTTATGCAATGGCTCTTTCCTTACGTCTGTGCATATTAAGCCTACCAATTTACAACAGTATCTTCATTTTGATAGTTGTCATCCATTGCATATCAAAAGATCTATTCCTTTTTCTCTCTCAATCCGTCTTTGTAACAACTTTTCATCTCTTGACAAGTATATTAAAAACCTAACTCTAAAGTTCCAAAACCAAAATTATCCTTCCGCTCTTTTAAAATCCCGTATAATCCCATCACACAAAACTTTCCAATGCAAACCTAAAACCTCTAACAAGAACTTCAGCAACCTTGTTACTACTTACGTACCTGGAATTGAAAGCATCAGACCTATTTTGAAAGAATGTCACGATACTTTGTTAATGTATCCATCTTTAAATGATTTTTCTAAAAGTGTACCCCGCCTTACTTTCAGAACACCCCCTAACCTTAAAAGTATATTTCACCGTAACCTATCCTCTCCGAATTTACCCCGTCCCTTTGCTGGCTCGTATCCTTGCCAACGTCCTAAATGTAAAACCTGTGCACTAATTATGCCGTGAAAATCACTCCATAGCCCTTATTTATCCAAGGAATTTAACATTTTTTCATTTGCTACCTGTTCTTCCAAGAACGTCGTATATATGTTATCTTGTAAGCTTTGTAAAGCATTTTATATTGGTTTAACTTCTACTGTTGTTTCGCTACGCATGAACAATCATAGACGTTCTGTTAAAACCAAGTCTCCCTTGCCTGATGCCCAACATGCCTTATCTCACTGTAAGGATTTTGATGATGCTTTTAATCTAATTCTTATTGATGCTTTACCTGCACAATGCTGTGAAAGTTTACTCAGAGATAGAGAAATGGCAGCTATATTTGTACATAAAGCGCGTATACTACCTGGTTTAAATCTTACATATTAGTTTTTTTCTTCCCACACTCTCATTTCTAGTTTCATCTGTTTCCATGCATAACGTTACCTTACTTTTATCACTTTCATTTGTCTAGCTTCTTGCCATTGAAGAACTCGCAGTAGTTCGAAATATAGCGATTTCAAGTGTGACGCTTTCTCAGTGTTTTATCTTTATCTACTTTCATTATTAGTGTTAATTTGTTACATTGTTAATAGTGTTTCTTTATTTTTATTTTTCATATATATATATATAAGGATTGTTTGCTATGTGTGTTTATGTGTGTGTCTGTTTGTACACACCTCAAGAAAAAACCACCAGAACAAGAAAACAATGCAGCATGTCAACCCATAAAGAACATTGAAACTATGTCAATAATCCAAAATGAGAGAACGTGGGCTTTCTCGGCCGGAGTCATAGGGAGAACCGTGATATTCTCCCGGGTTGTTTTGCCGTGGTCTGCTGGAGATGAAGATTCCAGATGTTAAGTCTGCAACTACGGCAGACACCTTCGGTGGCGTGGACGGGTTCTCCTCTTTGTTAACACCGAATCTGTAGTGAAAGCAGTTCGGAGTGAAAGCATGATTTTTTCTCACATTCTGCTTTGTTACAAAATATCTTGATACGACATCACATAGATAACAACATTGAATTGTTGAAATGGCATAACATATGCTGGCTACAAAACACTTCCGATTTTGGCATAATCCATTTCAAATATTCCGCATCTGATGAGGAGCCCTTTCATCAATTGGTTCTGCGACGTACCGAAAGAAATCGTTCAATTGGCTTGGGAACATTGCAACATGCAGTGGACTAATTTCTATAACCCAGTCAAGATACGGAACTTATTGAGTTTGTACCAGTTTGCGTTAGGGACCCCGTTTATGTCCGCGCAGTCACCGCCCGTGGATACTGGTAGCCCGGTGTCTCCCTCACCTCATCCCTTCCTCTCAGTGGTGTCCTCATTGTAAGCTAAGGCACAAAGGGCCAGCCGCGAGCAAGGTTGAAGTATCAAAGTATTCTCCCCATTTCAAACAATCCAATCCAATTTTGGAAATGTATCAATAGATCAATATTTATGCGTCACATTTATCATTTTACATTTCCTAATAATTTCCAAATTTATTTTATTTAAGGCTGTATAAAAAGTGATAACTTGTTTGTTTTTAATAGTACAATCATTGGAGTTAGTTATTAGAGGAGTCAGATCCTTTTTGGGGATCACCCTTCACCCTATGAGGGCGAGTGCTTTTATCTCTCTTTCTTTTTCATTTGTCTTTTTCATTTAAATGATCTCTATAGTTACATTGAAATATTAAGCATTCAAATTTCTAATAAAAAAACCTAAACTCCCTTTAGAAGTATTCTGGCTATGCCACTGCCTCAAATTATTGCACCTCTACGCTAGTGTTTGGATATGTAATGTCAATAATAACTAGGTATATGCCATTATAAATATTTAAAACAGATAATATTCAGAAATATTTGATAGCAACATGACACATAATTAAGTCACCTTTTCATGTCACAGTAACAAACTATTATGATAATCGCACATTTCTATTCAATGTCAAACATGATTTTTGCTGAAGATCTAAACTTCAAATTTCCTCTCCTGAAAGCTTTAGAAAATTAACATGTCAGTTTTTGGTTTATTATTACAAAATTGTGCATGACTTAGACACGCTGAATAACACATTTGTTCGTTGCTACTTCTATCCTAAAGTAAATATAATCATGTAGTGCAGCTTTGTTTCTCATTGACTGCAGAACGACTTATATCCCTGATGTTACGCACAGTAGTTCCTAAAGGAAATTACAGTTTAAATTTAAATAAGGGCTTGTTTTCACTGAAATAACCATAGTACTTAATAATATTGTAATCTTGAGAGATACTAGTTATATATACCTTATTATGCACTTTAATTATTAATAATTTATGCGCATGCTGCTCTCTGTACAGTGTAATCTATATCAGTGCAAAGAGGTGCCATGATGGAAGCACGTGCTGGTCATGCTGGTATTGTCAAAAACTGCGAAGGAAATTGCTTGAAAAGTGACGACAATGTTATCGTGAAGACATTTATAAATGAAGTTTGTTAATAGTAATCAGAGTTAACAACTAAATATCTGCATCAACTACTTAACCAAACGGAGCCATGCACCGCAGAGTGATACATTCATATTTGTTTACGTCGGGATGGATGTATTCGAAACGGGGAAGTCATTGTAAACAAATGGCCGTTTATGGGAGATCACTTCAAGCAATCTGACATCTAATCGCGGCTTAGTCAAGCCAAAGGCAACTGGTTTTGAGGGGCCGTGCAGCAAACAGGTAATGGAACCTGAGATTTGTTTATGAGTGTTTTTTTTAATCTATTTGACTTATTTATGGACTTTTTAACATCTCAGGTCATCAGCGTCCCATTTAATTCAGGCGTGAAACAGTCAATAAATTTTGCTCAGAGGCCTCCTTTTTCATGCTTGAAGTTCTTTTACGCGCAGCAAATCTACGAAAGGAACCCACGGTTTTACATCCCTTCCTAAGGAAACCATACTTAGGATTTTTACGCTCGAAAAAACCATGGACCCTGGCCGGGATCGAACCCGCGATCTTGTTACAAGGCAAGTATAGTTACCACTAAACCACTGGAATCATCTCCTGTAAGTAAAGTAACTAAATTTATTATTATTAGCATTTCTATAATGAGTAGGTATGCGTTAATTTAAATACAGGTATAAAGATTCCTTTTTTTCTAAAATATTGCATAAATACCTTTATTCTAATGGGATTGCTCTATACAGACGGCGAAATGTATTCTCCTGTGTAATGTGACATTTCTAAATAAAAGGGTCTATAGCTGTAACTTCATTGTGGGCTATATAATGGCGTTCTGTGGCACTGCGCTTGTTAATAACTTTGTCATGGAAAATTCGATTTATTGTTCCTCTACCAGCGGCAGAAGTAATAGCCTTGTTATAGCAATTACGTCCCCTTTTCAGGTGTTCAGGATGCTTCCAATGGGAACGTTAAGAAAGCACTATCACTGCACATTAAGAAGCATTACCTACACCACCCTTCTTCTATTTTATCTTCGCTGTAGCTGTTTGTCAATGAGCTCAAAGTGGTTGAAAAAATAACGTAAGCTTCTTTTGTAGTTTTATTTCGTCCGGAAAAAGCGAACGTCAAGTTTTGACGCCGAAAGACCGAGCGTGGTTTATTTCAGTACATTACATTCACCGCCTGGCATATATTTTGTTAGCCAACATGAAAGTTTAATAGGTGCAGAACATTATAGCCTGTACGTCAGTACAAGTTAAATAACTAAGGAGGTAACGTAGATCGCTAGTCGTTCATTAACAAAGAAAATAATTATAGGTAATTACCATTCTATAGCTGTACTCTGCAAGTTAGATACTGAACGATAACAATGAATCAGCAGGTAACTTTGATGCAGTCACTGGCCTGGGTGTCCCAGTAAATTCCAATGTAGACTATAGAAGGTAATCAGTGCGGAAGGCATAAAATACTTACTGGAAATGAATGGAGATCAAAGTTTGCTCTAGGACCAGGGACATGGTGATACATTGAAACTGAAGATACATTATCTGAAAGTATGCATATTTTTAAATTCAAACAGAATGAACATGTAAAATAGTTTTATTCTGAACTTTGTTGTACACACAGTTTTAAGCCACACACATACATTCCTACTTTTACAGGTGTTCCTAGATGAAATACAATATTCATAAAATATAATGAAACACCTACAAGACGCTTTCCAAGGAACGGGATCAAAATCGCCAGTTAAACGGGACCGCATATAAAAGAACTTTTTTTTTATTTTACTGGTACATTTAAAATACGAATGTTTTATTAGAGTTCATAAGATTGTTGACGAATTCCCCAAAACTCTGAAAATAGCTTCTGTTTCCATGTTGTATTCTCGTTGTGTTTTGCAATAATTTCCAATTTCGCTGATATTGAGACGCTTCTTTCTTCACAAATTTAGCAATATTGTTCTACTGCAAATTGTTGTCCCTACATTCAAATAGGATTGAGGGGACGAGGAGTTTTTACATTTTTAATTGTTTTTAAATAAGTTTTCTCATTGAATTCTTGTGGCGAAAAGAGGGTGAAATTCCATACCAAATTGTCCCAGCTATACAGTAACTCGTTTGAGTGTTAAGTTCATAACGGGCATGCAGGATACTCAAACACAAGTGATGAAAATTTCAATTTAAGTGAAGGAAGCGTGACATTGAGATTATTTAACACATACATACATACATGGCTAATACCAAGGAACCGTATGATAAACTCGCGTTTCGCAGAAAGAGTGTTAGGCTGTGGCGTATTATTGGTGTTTTACTGCAATCACTACTCTAACTTTACATTTATGTTTGTTCTCACATATGAGATTATTTAAAAACAATTAGATGGACAATGTTGGTCATCACAATTGCAACATATTGTGCTTGTTTATAATAACCACGCGGAAATGATGTCTGTGTTACCCTTTGGTTGTTTGATTAAACCGTTGGAACTTTACATCTACATGTTTGTTTTACAAAGATCCACTGATGACATGTTTGTTTCGCTGTTGACGCTTTTGTTCAACGTAAGCACCAGTTTCCCGAAATGACATCGCGCTCTCTCGGTACGCCACCATTTTCCCGCAATCAAATTCAGACACCTGCTAGTATTGCTGTCCTATTTTCGACTCGTTTCTTCTGAGAAAAAATTGGGGTCGGTTTAACGTGACTCTTATGAGTGTTGCAATTTTAATGATCGGTAGTATATTTTTCGTAAACTGTGAATAACATCAACCTTATACACAGTTAAAGAGATTCTGGTCTATCGCATAAGTGACTTTTGTTTGCAGCTCTATAAACAAATCTGTTTAGGCATGGAATCATGGCCGGAACACAACGTTACTAGCATGTCCTGTTCGACCACAACCCCGAAACTACCCTTGGGGCTTCTAAGGTTATCTCTTTAGAGAGATTTTTATTCCGACTCAAAATCTTTGAGTTCATATGACTTACTTTTCATAGTTCATTCATATGAAATGTTTGTGTGTGTTTCAAAATCGGTAATTTTAAACATTTGGATGCAATTAATTTAACACAAACAGAAATATTTAGAAAATTAAAAAGTATATTGAGAGAGTAAAGAGGTGGGAAGACAAATTTAAACGTCCTATGTAACTTTTATAAATAACCAGCTTATTGGAGATTCAAAAAAAGCTAAAAAGAGTAAAAAAATAAATTTCCCCACATTCCTATTCAATAAATTCCATTAAATATTTTCAAAATGGTTAATTTGTGGCTATCTCAAATACATACACGTATTAAATTATATCACAAGAAGTAAACCTTGGAAAATGAATGCCACCATTATTATCGATCGATCACAAACACTCGAGGTCAATTTTATTTAGAGTTTATTAAATCATTTTCATAGGTAGTACAAACCAGAGTCAAAACGCAGTCATAGCAGTAGATCTAATCTTATCACTCAAAAAAGGAAATGGTAGTATTGTTAACAGAAAAGCTTGTGTCCTCAGTTTTCTAGCATGCTATGAAAACACTGCTGACAATTTCCAAACATACAATCGATAATCGAATATCATCTTGCAACTCATGAATGATACAGAGATGAAATGAAACAGGTTTAACCTCTTCGGACTTGTGTTACCTAAGATGATGATGAGGATGACGATAATAATAATAATAATAATAATAATAATATTTGTAATAATGGTCTACGTAGTAGTAGTAGTAGTAGTAGTAGTAGTAGTAGTAGTAGTAGTAGTAATGGTAGTAGCAGTAGCAGTAGCAGTAGCAGTAGTAGTAGTAGTAGTAGTAGTAGTAGTAGTAGTAGTAGTAGTAGTAGTAGTAGTAGTGGTGGTGGTGGTGGTGGTGGTGGTGGTGGTGGTGGTGGTAGTGGTAGAAGTCATTTGACAATCTTAATGCAATATTTTTATGAAATGCACAAACAGTGAAAATATGTTTTAAAAAGCACATTAACACTCTTGTATATTAGACCGCAAGGCATTCAAATAACCCTCGTATAAAATTACACTTTTTTCTCTCTTACAAGCACTCATTTATGGAAACTTTGAACATGTTTGCAGTGATAGTATATTGGAAGGCCAATATATTTTAGTTAACTATAACAGCACAGTCAACTTGCATTGTGCATTAAAGCTGAGCATTTCATTACTGGTGATTATCAATGTTATTTATTTATTTACAGAGTTCGAGTTAGCTGCATATCTGGACAAAGCTAACTGAGACAAGTGAAAGGATCACAGTTACGTAAGCACAGGGCGGCACTGCTTTGATGACGCTGGATACAGTGTCTTTCACACTCTTTTTCTTCTGTGACTCATTCTTGGGGTATTTTTGTCTTGGCTTACCATTACCAGCATCCTGAGTCGGACAACTGACTCCACATCGTGTGGCAGTGAAGAGGGCATGAAGAGACTGATCAACTACATCGAAAGAGTCGTGGCATGATGTGGATTTGGTTACTTTCGCATTGCAAGAAGTCATCCCCATCGCCAGTTTGCTGCGGAAGAGAAAGAAAGTGTAGGAATTATGATTTGTAAAAGCAATTCACCAAACTTACTGAGGCAAATTGACAAACTCATTGCAAATAACTGCGCAGTAGTTTGGAGGAAGGTATACATGTAAATTAATTTTAATAAATTTTCTCATTGTTATCACACGATAAAGATACTTAGGAATAAATAACTGTGTGAGATAGATCATGACGGAAACACATGCAGAGATCACATACAGAAGTCGATAGTTATACATAAAGCTCATTAAAAGTTCGTGAGAAAGATATTGGTGTGGTTTCACATCACATTTCATAATGAACGGCATATTCTTTAGAACGTTACAATATAATTTGCAAAATTGTAAACTTTAGGCTTTATCAAATATAAAATCCATCTCATATTTATATATTGTGAAATAACTAATGAGAAAAAAAATTGTATCCATCCCAAGGAACTTTTTCATAATAGCTGGTCTTTGCAATCACAAGACACTAACACTTTTAATTTATGACTTGGTAATATCTAAGAAAAAACGTGTTTTTAATTGAGGACGTGAGTTCCAAAACTTGGTTAACTCAAAAATGGTAAAACTGTGTTGGTTGTGTTTTCAAGTAAGATTGATACCTTTGTAAGTTATGAGAGGTATATTTTGTCAGAAAAGAGATTTTATTCCATGAATTTACGATGAACAAAATCTGTCTTGGTTCCACAATTCGCCTTATTCAGTACAAAGAATTTTGCCTCATACCTGCCTATTAATGGTGATACAAATGTGTTGTTTTCTAAACTCTCTTCATTCAATGAGTAGAATTTACAACCACTGATTATCAGATAATAATGTAATAACCGTTACATTCTTAAGGTTAAGGAAAAGTTTATCGTTACGGTTGCCCAAGCGCAGATAGGCTTTAATTTTTTTAAAATATTTACCGCCTAATCTAGTATTTGGTCATTGTTGGAGTAGCCAACGTCTAATTTACTATACATAGCTCAATATACCTAAATAACTTGTTTAAGAAACAAATTTAAAAGTTTCCTATGTAAAATTAACAACTTGGACAGTATGGAATCTGCACTAAATCCTGTTCTGAATGAAGACACAAGATGCGGAATGGACTAAAGAGAAGTTACAGTCAAAACGGTTAGTGTTATTTCTCATTTTAGTACATTAATATAGTATCGCGTAATTAATAAAACAATAACTTTAAATCAATATAACCTAAAGACAGTTTTTGACTGGAAGTATTATTAATGATGCCATTGTCTACAATCTTATTTTTATTCTAAGTATCAATTATAAATCTTTGCCCAGGAAGCCTAATTGCTCATATCGAAAGAAGGTATTCCAGTGTAACAATATCTGCTTTCAGGACGTACGTCGATTCCACGAAGCCTTTTATCCAACGCACAATAAACAGTGCCAAGATAGTTTTCTGCTGAAATATGGGGTCACAGCAAGCTCCTAGCAGCAAAATATCAACTGGAAAAATTATTTAAATTTCCTATTTTACGAAGACAAAATCACTGGGTGTAATACAGGTATGTGGACAGTTTTTCTCAGTATTTAGTGGGTCAAAACTAGAGTCCAACTTGTTGCTAAAAACCATAAAATAATTTCAAGTATTTTCTGAACTTTGGTCCTGTTTTCTTATGAACTCCTAAAATAGGTACACTAAAGAATAGGTCAAACTATAGAGGCTTTTTCGTTTATTTATTTTTTATTTTATTTTGTTTTTTTTTTTTTCTCTTCCTGTGCTGCACTCTTGTTATTGATGAGAATTGACGTATATAATGCTGCGGTAATTTAAGAAAACTCAGAGAACTCTCACGTCAAACCATGTCAACAGTTACAAGTGTGCAGCAAAATGAAAGTTTCATGTGCATCAGGCTCAGGATATCAGAGGTAGTCAGTCTATGGGCAATTAAGACATTAACAGTTTCAAAACTGTTTTAATGTGTTTCCCTCCGGAGAATAAGGATAGGTTTCTCATGCTTTTAAATATTATTAGAGACGAGTCGATACCAAAGTTTCTCGATATTCGATACAGATACATGTTTAAACTCGATATTTTGATATTCGATACTTTAATATTTTTAAGCAAGTAAAGCAAAATTTGCATGTATTATCATTTTGAGAGTATCAATATATATAATAGATATGAATTTCCTTACTGTTTGAGTGTATTTTTATTATGAGAAATTTAACATCTTTACGTTTATTGTTAGTGTCAGATTTTCCAAATAGCGAAAAACCCTTTTCAAAAATGCGGCATGTGGCGCCGTTATCACTCACAGGATTTAATTGAAAATAGTTCCAAAGTTCTCTCATAGTACCGAAAAAAGTGGACCACGAAAATGGCCATTTTCAGTCGCTTCAAATTAATAATTGACTTGAAAATAACAACTAGGTAGAAGTGTAAAGTGAGTTTTCATGCTAAACACCCTAAAGTTCATATTGTTACAATACGTTATTTGTGATTAGAGAGATTTAACAGGTTACGATGTGTTGTATTATTAGTTAGACTCAGAAATGAGGTTTATTGTACACGGAGCGTGGTTTTTCCACTTCCCAAAAAATCAACAAAAACAAAATAAAAACAAAAACAAAATTAATGCAATGAAATCCAATGCAATGTTAAAAGGAACTAAGTAAAAATGCAGTTTTCACTTTTTTCCTATAAACCATTTCAAAGGCCAAACTACATCAAATTACGTTAAAAAGAACGAAGTTTGAATTTCCCAAAACAGAAATTCAGCTCAGTTCACTTTATAATACAATGTTAAAACGCACTAAACCATTGACTTGATTCCTTTTAACAAAGCATCGTTTTAAGTTGACAATACTTAGTGTACTCATTCCTGCTAATGATTTTGTTTTCATACGCCATTTGTTTAAGTACATTGTTGTTGCTGATGCAGAAGTTTTTAATGGAAATAACATACTATACTGGGGAATAATTCCAAAAGGACCAAAGAAACAGTATTAAGAAATACAGAGTTGCTGGAGAAGAGTGCATCAATCACAGTGGTAAAAGTACTGAACAAAGAAAAGCAGGTGAACATGTAAATGTCGAATGTATTGTTTTCAAATCATATTATGACAGTCATAATATTCTCACATTATTTCAAAATTGAAGATAAAATCAACAAGACATTCACATACAAGATGAAACTAGGCAAGCAACGCAGACCAAGACATTCTAAAGAAGAAACAAGCAAAACAGCGAAATCCTCATATGACTACTTTGTTCTTGTTGAAAGTGAGAAGAGAAAAGTGTGCAACAAATCGTTCTTGAGTCTTCATTCAGTAACAAAGAAAAGAGTTTTCCGGCTGAACTCTTTGTTGCTTAAGGGGATTTTACCTAAAGATATGAGGTGTAAATATCCTAATGTCAGTAAAACGTCTAAAAATACTGTGACATTAATGAGAGAGCATATTGACAGTCTTCCACTGAAGAAAACTTACTACTGTGGAAAATAATTTCCTTGATGCTTGTTTAAACATAAACGCACACTAACGTGTTTCATAAATAACATTCGGGGTACCAATGTAAAATATGAAATATTTCGAAAGTTCTAGCAAAAAAAAAATTATAATTGTCGTTTTGGGCATCCACAAATCGACGTGTGCAGCACATGTGAGAAACTAAAAGCTAAACTTTTCACCTCACCTGTGTGAATCCATGAAGCGATGTGCTGCAGCTGAGCTCAACGTAAGAGAAGTAACAAATTTCACAAGAAGCTGAAAGTTGTTGGTGAAGAATGCAAAAAGGAAAATGATGCTGGTGGTTTGGTGTTTGACTATATGCAAAACCTGCCTTTGCCGCACATTCCCGTGCAAGAGATTTTTATTAATGGCAATTTAAGTAAAATGCTTCTTCGCCTTGTTGATTCTGCACGTCTTAAGAAAGCGACTCACTACTTCTGTGAAAGGGGGCATTCTTTCCTATCATACGGTTTGGTGTTTTGTGTTTTGAGAAGAATCTTAAACGGGTAGATAGAATATATTGGCTAAAGGATTATGTAGAAATTATGACCAATTCAAGAAGAAATGTCCAAATAAAAGCTGTCACCGCTGATGATGGAGGTTTCGCCAATTGGTGGTCTACTATACACAAGAGGGTTGTTATCTCTGAAGAGACAAATGTCTATTCCATTGCCAAAAAATGCAGTTTGGACCTATTTCATAAGGGGTTTGCTTTTGATGTTAAGAAACCAGGCATAGTAAAGACCAAACCATTCCTTGATAGCAATGTATAACACACTTTTTCCTTTGCGCACAAGCGTCTACCTGTTGTGAATATGTACAATATTCCTAAGGCATATTCAGGTAAAGTGCCTATCAATGCTCTGAACATTCAAGACCTAGAAAAAGCCTATGCACGGCTGTATCATTCTTCGGGTTCAAAGGCATTTTATGATGAAATTCTGGCTTGGCCCAAAGGAACTAAATTGCAGCTTTCCAAGCAGTGAATAAAATTCGAGCAGGAAAACAAAACTTTTTATAATGAACAACATACGTACCACTATTACTTGCGTTTTTATGTCAGCTGTCTTTCTAAATTAATATGCCTAGCAGTGTATATTTGTGTTGAAGCGTTCAGATTTCAATAAGGTCATGACAAAAAATTACTATGAACACAATAACATTAACTTTGCTTCCTTTATTATTTAACATTTATATGTTAAAAGGAACCAAGACAAGTGTTACAATTGCGTTATTAATCGGAAACATTTAGAATCGGAAACATTTGTTCAATATGTCGGGCAGTCTGCGCATGTGTGGAATGGGCCCCTAATAACACCGCAAAGAATACACACGTAATGACTGTTTTTTTCGTTCTCCTGAAAAGTTGTAAATTTGTAATTATTTTCTTTTAACATTGGAGGATTCAGTTGCATTTTAAAAAACATTTACTTTAAACTGCAATTCAGTATGTTTTACCGCTCTAATGCATGGTTTGTAAAACAATTAGTAGCTGTTGCCAGTCCGTCTGCAGAAATATGAGGAAAGTGTGTGTTTTCATTACGGTATCGGCGGTCGGTCTTAGAAGCGAACCCAAATTCTCGGTACCTGCTACTTGCTATTTAAAGACTTGTTCTTGTAGCACGTGGGATCACTTCAAAATGTGCTACTTGTGACAATATTAATTAAAAATTCTTATTTTAACAAAGTTTCAAAAAAAAAAAAATTCCTGGTCATACATAGAGGTTGTGCTGTTCTTGCGCGATTCCTATGGTTCATAATCGATGCACTAGCTCCCTTTTCACCCGGTAACGCCAGCATGATACACTCTGTAGGCTGGTTCAAGCTGATTGGATGTTGGTGTTGTAGCGAAACTCAGTGGCGGGCGTGCTCAAGGCTCATTCCTCGACTTAACACAAAGTAGACACCAGCGGGGTGACTACTCGTTTCGACTCTTAGCTCTAAATTTCTAGGCCGGGCTTTCTTCATCATGTACACCTAATGACTCGGGTATAATGCAGTTTTGAAATATTTCATGGTAAAAATCTTGATTGAATTTATTGACTTACATTTTTCTTCGTTGAATAAGGAACTTATATTTGTAAGCCAAGATATCAAAGCCACTGTAATTAAGGGACAGCATTTAAAGATTTTATCTATTGTTAAAGCAGGAGATTTAACAAAATGCTTGTGTCCTAGAATTTTTTGCCAACAATTATTATTATTATTATTATTATTATTATTATTATTATTATTATTATTATTATTATTATTATTATTATTGTTGTTGTAATATATGTGTTACAATATGTTACAATAAAAGATTAACAATTTTAGCTGCACATTTAAATTCAAAGTTTTCATGAATTATGGTTTGGAAGCTTGAAATTTAATATTTCAAATGTTCTATAACTAATTCAATTGTGTATTTATGAGATACGTTTAAACCATTTTCATATTTAAAGTTTATTTCTGTTTTCCACAATTTGTTGTTATTCTAAACTTAAATATATTTTAGATGTGTTTTATACATTTATTTTTATTGTTCAGCAAGTTATACTGATTTTTCCCACCGTTAGAAACTGTAAATTCATTTTTCTTCTGCCATATTGCAAAGCTACGTTTCTATGACCGTATCTTGTTTTTTTTTTCGCGCTTCTAAAATTAAAAGTTATCTTAGCATCAACGGAATGTAGTCAAATTAATGGTAGTAACTTAAGCCATGGACAACGGCAAAACAGCCCGGGAGATTTGAACTGTTTTAACCAAATTAATGTCATTTAATTATTATGCCTGTGACATGGTGCATGGGAAAATCTAGATACCGATGTCTTTTGTGTGTTGAGATATCGAAAACCCATCTCTGAATATTACGTTATTGCTAATGTTAACCTTTTAAGCATACAGCACTTTTACACATAAAAGCAAATCCAAATGTCTTACGTTAAGGTAGTGAACTAACACAAATTATCAGTTGTGCCTTAGGGATATTTAATTAATCGTGAATTACTCCTGGATAATGTTTTAATAAGCTAAATAATATTAAAAGTTTGAGCAGTGATATTTTTCTTAAATAATACTAAAAGTTTTCTTGTTTGTCACTATAGAATGCAAGAGTTTGTAGTAGGAATTTCGAAACATTCTTTATAAGAAATAATAAAATTTGCATGAACTTACTAGCACATATCTAAATCTAACTTCTTGTGCATCAGGTCCACAACATGGCCAATTCCAACAGATGTGTTGACACAGTGCACAAAATCTGCCAAGTTCCAGCAACTGAACGTTCGTAGAACACCTAAAACAAAAGGAATTCTAGATCAAGTTTAATCTCTTTATTTGGTCTAGACGTAGACAATTTGTCGCCTTATTGATGAGGAAACTGTCAAATGACAGTTTCTATAAGTGTTTTCCTAAAATGTACGCTAGTGAAAACATAACGCAGGAAATGTTTCTTATAATATATTTGTCGAGAAATAAGATTAGAATTAAGCGAAAATTGTGTGATAAATTCCAGCATTAGTAATAAGACAAAGAGAGCTCTAGATTCTCGAGAAGCACTTACTTTTGAGTCCCATCTCGCTATCCATGCAGAAGGTGGCCTCTACGGCACTCAGACCGACCAGCCAGTTATCAAAAACATCTCTGCCTTCTTCAGGTTTGCAGTCTCCGTCTATTATATCAGAGGCACATCTCAGCGCTTCTGCACCGATGCTGTAGATAAAGGTACAACAGAATGTATAGTAGACTAAAATGTAAATAGAGCGATAGAGGATCCTGAGGCAAGGAGTCGGGCTAGTATAGTGATACGAGGTGCTATCAAAAATACCAAGACTAAAGAGCAGAGCGAAGCGTCTGTTGATGAGTTGTGGGTAGTCATTTGTCAAGTTGCCTCGATAGAAAGTAAAGGAGTACAAAGAGAACGACAAGTAAAAGAACAATCCAATAGCATCATTCATTTTCATGAGGGATTGGATTACTGTTAAGTTATACGGTTTTTGTAAACAAGCATTACTAAGCACGATAAATCTTTTACCGCCAAAGTGCAGCCAACTACAAGTAGGAGACTCTCCAACAAATCAAGCCTGGCATGCAGTGCCTGAAATAGAACGACATAAAACAGATTTATACGTCAGTACTTTCCCTGGCACAAAACCCATTACTCCAACTATCGTCTAGCTCGAAGTTAAAATGGTGCAGCTCTTCTGTGAACAGAACGGAGCTTTAACAAGATGAGCATTTTGTTAAGTATTAAACTGTATACTAGGCATACAAAATTTCTGCTCTTTCACACTAATTTAACAATATTATATACATAAACTCCATATTAATTGGAGTCTAAGTAAAGTAGCGGACACAACAAGTGCAGTTCAAATCGCAGATTCCAACAGATCTTATATGAAATTCGGGCGTTGCAGCCTTCAGATAGACCACTCGCCATGTTTTCTTTGCAAAATTGACTTTAGTAGTCACAAATCAGTACCCGCTTTGCAATTGTGACCACCGTGTTCAGCTCTTGCATACGATACGTCCCTTCTTAGCGATCCAGTGGTCAACAACAAAAATGCTTCGCACAATTGCAGTGTCTGGTCACGAATATGACAGTTATTTTTTTTTTTAACTGGTTCGGGTTTTTGGGATGTACAATGTCATTAAATGCTCTTTATTTTCCGTAAATATTTTACTGCATTATACTCTGAAGTAATTTAACCGCCCTTGGATGTGACGCGGTTGGTTCTATTGCTTCCGAGTGGACGTGTTTTCTCTTAAGTAACTTATCCCACAAAATTTTTTGAGTGGAAGGCATGCTTGTCATTATGATCTGTAGCTTTTCGTTTAAGTTCAAATCCAGTCGAAGAGAGGTGATTTGATTTATTTATTCGCATATTATTCATAGTGTGAGTAGTGTTTGTTATATTTTTGGTGAGGTGATATTTTCTTCTCAAAAGAGGAATTTAACACCGATAACAAAGAAGGTGTACCAGTTGTATTTTAGTTGTAAGGTAGGAGATATGGACAGGAATTTGGCACCATACATTTGTTGTAATACGTGTTCAACAATACAAAATAATGCTTTTTATAATGCTTAAATAACAATCTTGCTATCCACAAACCCTATAGCAATATTAATTATCCCAATATTCCTTTAGCTATGCGTTCAAAATCGCACAATGAAGAGCTGTGCATTGTACATCCTCTTGACCTACTCGTTGGTTTCTCGTCTATAAAGAGCTGAATCCTTCTCTAGCTAGTTCACCTTTGTCTCAAGATGCTGAATTCACCTGGAATCCTCACATGATCTTTCAGGAAGAGTTAAATGATCTGGAACTGTGAAGAAATGCCTGTGTTTGGATTAAAAGATATCTGCAGTCTGAAGATATTACAGTATTCGAGTTTCATAATTGTCACATGCCTTTGGAACATGCTTTTTTTGCGGATGGCGGTAGGGCGTATCTAAAATGTCAGCATAAACCCAAAGAGTGGTGCATGTTTACAGATGCTTCAAAACAAGTCTAAAAGCTGTTTTACTTCACATGGAAATGAGTAGCCTTCAATTCCGATTGGTTCTGCAGTGTGCGCGTGTAGAAATCATATAGCAATGTGAAATCATTGATGAAATTCATAAATTACAAAGAGTGTAGCTAGTGACTTTAAAAAGTTTTGCCATACTTCGTGGTTCGTAACTGGTGCACACTAAATACTGTTATTTTTCATGCCAGTGGGAGATGACGTACCATTCTGTTAAGAAATGCTGACTACTCCGACAGCCTTCAGTGTCATTAAGCGCCTTTCTTTAATTTATTCAAATAAGGTGTTGACTGCTCTGTTGCACATTTAATTTGGTTTAATGAAGCACTTCGTAAAAAGTGTAAACCAAGTAGGAGAAGCATGCAAATATCTCACAGCTGAATTCCCGCGAACCAGAGTAAGTGAAATTAAAAGGCAGATCCGTGAAGTACTCATTGACAAACCTTTTGAAACCTTTTAACTGATAACGAACCCCCTGCATGGGACACTTTCAAGAAGGTGACACAGTTTATAGAAAATGTGAGTGCTGAAAAGTATGAAGATCTTGTGTATCACACCAAGCAATAGGGTGCTATATGTCGCTACAAATACACCTGCTACACCCCCATTTCAGGATAAATGCAGTGCAGTCAGCGACTTTCACCAAGTAATTTCCACAATTGGGAAACAGTATCAGCGCAAGTAGAACACTTTTATGCTGGTCCATTGCAAGGGATGCCCCAGAACTGGTATACAAGCGATAGGCAGAGGTAAGCTAAGACTAGAAAGTTTAATAAGTTTTCGGTCGCACACATTCTTTTCAAATAAGTAATCAACTAGTACCAATTCAGAATTTAAAATGTCATTATTGTATTCAGCATTTAAAAGTGGAAATGATGATGTACTTTTTATTTCCAAAGAAAGATATTGTTAAATTTCTATTACAAATTATTTACAGTGCTCCAAAATCTACTGGGCTGCGGCGCCAGTTGACCTTGTTGCAAAGGACGAGAATTTGGTTAATTAAAAAAATACATACCTGAGTAAGTGTAGAGTAAAATTAAAGTAAAGTTACTCGTAAACAACAATTTAGTTAAAATAATAAGAACTAGAGAAGCAGAAACTAATAATGCACTGAAACAGTCACACAAATAGTACAATATTTTGAACAGCTTGTGGCAGAAGACAAGTGAGTTTGAGATATGGAATCTATGGGCCACGAAGAAAAATAATGGAGCTATATGGTAATAAAGAAATTGATATTAGATGCTGATAATTCAGTGTTAAAGTGAAATAAAGTAAAAATTTTCTCACAATGTCTTCAAATCATTTTGTGAGCGAGAAAGTGCAGATTTTTAATAGTTCCTCATCATTGTTTCAAAAATTTAGAGCCACAAATTTCCAAAAATTGCGTTAACTTCAAAGCTACAAACGTATTTATGAATGATCGGGAGGAATGAAAACACAATAGCTCATCTTAAACAAATAATTTACTCTCTCAAATACAGAGCATTGCCCCACTTGGTCATATGCCGTAATTAAGTTCAATCACAGTAATCGTTCATGAAAGGTATGTACTCTATCTGGTTTTCAAAACGTCTTACCACTTTCACGAGGACTTGTACGCGAGGTGACAATGCGTGATTGAGGTACTGCCTGTTAATGACTGAACACACGTCACATCGCAGCGTAGTCAATATGTCTTCACATTTAAAATACTCACTCTCAAGTCCCATTTCTACACTTAAGTTCTTAGTACTAATTTTTTCCGCATCCTGTAGAGTACTTATTTGGCCTAAATAAGAGTTAGTTAAGGATTTATGCTGTGTGTTTAATCTCTACTCCTCCTAAGTTTTGTCCTTTTTGTAAGATTCGTTGATGGAATTAGTGTAACTTTAAAGCACTTAAAAATTTAGAGGACACATGTAATGACGGAATAACTGGAACAAAGTGCAACATTGAGTAGCATTTTAAGCATCCGTTATGTTATTTCTGTATTGTGTTATATATTAATTCTATAACTTGTGAATAATAAACCTGCAGAACTCTAAAATTTGTCTCAGTATACATTCTGTGGGTGCATGTATGAGTTAAGACATACAGATAACTGGCCAAAGCAAAAGCTACAAAACTGGAAATTACAGAAATGTAGGATGTTAACTTGGCGCATTAGAGGAAGAACACAGGATGTGGCATCTTTATCAGTTGTAATCGGAAAGTTTTGTTTACTACAGAAATACAACCGCAAGGATGCTTCTGATACCTGTAGATTTCCATTTGAGAAGAAAAAAAAAACAGTTGAAGTACGAGGAATTGTTTAAGATAAAAATTTAAGAAATAATAATGGGACAGCCTTACATAGTCATAAGGTGCAAAAGCAGTCCACAGATCCATGGAAATTGGAAGGAAATAATTTATATACACGGATAAGCTCGAAGGAACAATTCAAATCATCTCAAATGGTGGGTGTTACAAAAAGATGAGGATAGTCCAAGGCAGGTAAAAGGATAACTAGAGACTTCGAGCATTTGATAAGCTTTAAGTTGGTAGAAGGGCAAAACCTGTTATTTAAATAAAATAACAGAAAGAAAAGCATAGAAAGACGACGCATAGCCTTAAAGAAAAGCAAATCTGTGCGTGCAAAATGAATTAAGTTAGCAGAAACAACAAAATGAAATGAACAAAAGAATGCAACGCTACAATAGGAACAAATAGGCATACATAGACTTATAAAAATGAAGAGGGCTAAGATGGGCTCCATAAACGGTGAACAACTGCATAAAGCTGTGATAAGACATGCACATAGAAGCAAAGGCTAAAGAGGAGAAGTAACTAAAAAATCCTACAAAGCCATAGGTTACGTAAATTAATGCAAAATTAAGTATTAGCAATTAAAAACAAATACTGTATATCCATAGACAAAGAGAAGAATTTAAAGAACTTAATCTTGAAAAATAATGAAGATAGACAACGCATAGATATACGTAAAAATATGAAGCACATACAAGCTGGAAGAAACAGAAAAAAAAATAATAAAACACGTCTGAATAACATTTTACATAGGCATATCAAGCTGTTAAATCGAGGTGTCATATGCTACGAGAAAATACGGAAACAAAAATAAACCCTGAAGCAGAAGAAACACAATATTAATGATAATTAATAAACAAAAGAAATGTTAACAGACTAAGATACGCATAGAAAAGAACTGGAGGTAGAAACGTTTCTAAGTAGTATACTTTGGATATAAAATTAGCCAGAATAAAAAAAAATTCACTGATGGGATATAGGTAAAAACAACCTAAGTATACTCTTTGAAAAATTTAATAGAATAATGTGCAAGAACATATTGAGACAGGGGGATAGACACTGCATAGGAATTACCTTAATTGTATGGAAGAAGTGTGGGAAATAATGCAATGATGGGCTGTAATGCACTGCAATGTTATATCTTCATTCCTTGTTTGATATGACATACGAAATAGTAAATCCGCGTAGCGAAATTGTAATTGCAATACATTGAAGGTAAACAAAGCTAAGCAAAGGTAAACTGTAGATTGTGGAATTGTGTAAAATCAAATATACATATTTATACTTATATGTAATTATGTAAGCATTAAATGTATATTGGAAGAACCACGAAACAAAACATAAAATGTGCGCGCATATATGTATACCGGGTGTTAATAAGCTAGCAATTTGAGATGGAGAATCTATGATCCATGCAGAAAAATAACGAAATTATGTGGTGAAAAATGTTGAGATTAGTTGCTTATAAGTGCGCTTATAAAGTGAAATGGGGTAAATTTGTTTTAGTATGTCTCATTTTGCTTCGGGAGTGAAAAATTCCGATTTTCAGTATTTCACCATTAGCGCTTTCAGTTAACTTTTGTACTAATTATAATTATGCTAACACTGAACATCGGCTAACTCATTAATTCTTGTCGTTCCTGGTGGTATAGTGACAATCCACACTTGCCTCGTGATCGCGGGTTCAATACCGGCCAGAGTCGATGGATTTTTTCGGGCGTAAAAATCCTAAGCATGGCTTCCTTCGGTAGGGAAGTAAAGCCGTGGGTCCCGTGTCGTACATTTACGGCACGAAAAAGAACCTCAAGCCTGAAAGAAGAGGCCTCTGAACAAAATTCACCGGCAGTTTCACGACTTGAATTGAATGGGACGCTGATGATCTGAGATGTTAAAAAGCGTCCTTAAATAAACCAAAGCAACAAAAATCATTGTTTCCTATGTAGCTTAGAAAAGAAAGAGATAATTATCTGATTCTGTGGCTTAATGGATAACTGTGGATTCGAAAATCAATAAGCTAGGATGCAGCACAATTAATTGTATTTTATATTATGACTGCTAATACGTAAAAATAATTAGTTAAGGAGACTCGCTCTCAATAACAACGATCCGCTCTTAGTTGACGTACATTCTGCGTCAAAGAGACAGCTCAATAACTTCCGGTCGGTAACAAAACTTCATTAGTCAGCGGTTCACTGGTCCTTTAAAAACTTAATGCCATTACTTTGAAATTAGATCACGTATTGTCTATCTCAAATTGTTTGTTTGTTACCTCTCTAATCTCCGAAACTATTGTGTTGTAGTTCATTAATTTTGCAAGAATGAAAAAGAAAAGACATTAAAGGAAGCTCTATCGGTGTTTCAGGCGTTAATGCTGCAAACTCGCATTCGGGAGGTACGGGGTTCAATTCTCAAGGAGCCGGTCATTCTGAACTTGGGTTTTTTGAGGTTTGCCATGCTCACTTACACAAATACTGGGATGCTGTTGCGGTGTGATGATGGCCTGCGTTTTAGAAAGGTTTCTGCCCTGGCATCTGGAATGAAAGGACTCGAACAACTCGAGGGGAGCGTCCATGGGCGTCGGGGTATTTTATCTTGAAACTTGTTAGAGACCCCGTCTAAGCCCGGTATCTCCCTCACATCATCCCTTCCTCCCGGAAGTGCCCCAATTGGAAGCGTAGGCACAATTTTACTGTTGGTTCAATCGCAACAATATTGTGGAAAAAATGAAAGTGAACTGATAAAGCAACCTTAATAATTAATTAATGAACCCAGTACTTTGATATAATACTGTAGATTTTAAAAATTAATAAAATGTAGTAATTTGGTGAATGAATCTATATTTTTTGCTTGGTATATTGCATATTTTGTTCGTACATGACAAATTATAATTACATAGTTTTACTATTTTAATACATATAAATTCTAGCCCTGCTTTTGCAGTTGCCCAAATAATCAGTTATTGTGGTTCCAATTTCACTACATGAAAAGCCTGTGCCAGACGCCTAGTAGTTAACCTACTATATTTTTTTAATAAATGATAAACAGGTCAACATTCTCCCGATGGCTTATCGTTTATGACCTACCTGCATCTTTTGCACGTTCGTAAATTGTTTTTCCATATCAAACTCCCGAGACCAATTTCTTAGTATGAAGGAACATTATTTCCAAGCATATTAACTTTATATTCATTAATTTCTTGCGAATAGTTTGCTTCATTTCTTGAAATATGTACAAAACTTCTGCTTTCACCTAATATACGGTATAAGCTATTGCAGTAATAAAAATCCGATTTCCTAAAAAAAACTTGAATAGGTCTAGAGTTTATAGTCCAGGGTTTACCACGACAGGACAATAAACAACGTTCAACATAGTAGTTTATAATTGTTATTATTGCTTTCAAACTATGAAATTCATAGCTTTAATAAATATGAAGTGTTTCTCCGCTTACCTGTGTGCATAAGCATTTGATTGCGTCATTCTATTTCATGTTCCGCCGAAGAAAAATAAAAATATGTCTGCTGTAAGAGGGAAATTCAGAAATCTTGTATTGCCTACTTACACCACTTTCATATCATTAATATTGGTATTTTGGGAAGTCATTAGCAACTTTTTGTGGAATTCGTGTAGTATAATGAACTAGTTATGGAATGTACCAAAAATAGAATAGAATAGTTTGTTGTTTAGACTGAAAATATCACTTTTTTTTTTCAGCAACAAATGCGTCACACGGTTTGGAATTTGAATGTGTTATAAATTGGCTTTAACCTTTTTAGCATCCAGAGAAGTTTATAGTCGGCCAGCGTCTAATCGCGCCAATAATGATACACCTATGCACTGGCTGCCAAGGTTCACTTTCTAAATGCATGTCTTGCGGGAGACTTAATAATTTTGAGAGTTGGTGATGCCGATGGAGCTATTACAGAATAAATGGCAAAGAAACAGGAGATCCGGGAGAAAACTTATCTAGATGGCGCCTTTTCCACATAAATTCCATTTACAGCCGCTGAGATCGACCCGGATGGCTTGATGAAAGGCCAGACGTTTATAAGCACTCGGTCTTGATACAACCTTGACGCAGTGCGGAAATGGCTAACAGCGCAAGAGGCAAAACGTCATGCCCTGCCAGGATAAAAGATGTCAATGTGGAAAATATCTTGAAATATAAGCCCCAATAAGAACAAGATTTCGTACAAAATGTTTTTTCAACATTAAAAAGACCCACGGAATTTACTTTCTGTTATGTCTGGTAGGAGAATGAATGACTTTTCTTGTAAACTCGTAAAACTATATCGTTATCTTGAAATGACAAGGCCCTGAATGTAACAAAATCATATCTACACTAAACAAATGACATCTGTTAGAGTGATAAGATGTGTGCTTAATTTACCGGCGGTGAACTCATTAACTAACTGCTGTCGCTACGGAAGTCAGTTCATTGCAGCAGACTGCTCTCTCATTCGGCACGTTAAACAATCGACAACAAAACCCAACGCATTATAATTGGTACATAGTTCGGTGCTAGCAATTGACGTATGCTATCTTGTTTCCATAACATTGCTCGGACTACACAGTTCTATAACATCGTGTCGCGACTACACCATAGTTTCTTTTCTTTTTTAATAGTGTTTAACGCCCGTTTTTACTACTGAGGCACCACAGGCAGTGGACACTGATGATACGTGAAAAGAAATGATACATTGGGAAAGGATTTTTTAAGGAAGGAAACGTTCCAGGTCTAAGTTTAATGTACCTCACCGGCATTTGCCATTTATGAGGACTGAGGAAAACCTGGAAAAAATCTCAGTCAGGGAGGGCGGTCCAGGCGGGATTCGAACCTCAGAATTCCCGCTCACGAGTCCGCGCCTTAAACCTCGGCTACTCGTGGCGGTACCATAGTTTAGACCCAGCCTGTCGTGTTTTTCTTCTCAACAACTACACTAGTGATTGCTTATATAGTGGTAAAGTTAACTGAAAAGGGTTATATAGATCGTTGTTTCTTATTTGTTTTTTGTCTCCTACAGTTAATCGTATTTGATATTTTGAAGTAATATTGAATTATAATGGATTTAGGCATTGTTTTATCTAAGAACAGTAAGAAAGTAGCATATAAAAATAAATGGAGTAACTCCATAAGAAAGAAGAAGCATGAACAGTGTCAGTCTTATGTAAAATAGAAGCGTGTCGATAGTGAGGTAAAAGTAAAGATATGGAAGTTCAGTCAGCATCAGTGGTCTAGGAGTAACATGCTCGTTTTTTTTTTTTTTTTTTTTTTTTTTTTGATTTCTTAGGACTTATAAACCCAGAGTCCAAGTCCTTTGGGAGGGGCATAAATCAGTGGATCCATTTCATATATTTACGGCAGGCCAAAGAACCAATCTGGAAAAAGAGGTCCCTGGACAAAATGAAAACAGCTGTTCTTTGTAGGAAGATAAGCGTAACTAAACTATTCTTGCTTAGTAATCTCTCTCATACAGAGAAAGAAGAAGAGGAAGAAGAAGAAGAAGAATGCAAACAACAAATGCACCACTAAAATTATTGACACAAAATAAAGGAACCTTCAATGATTAGTATTCAATGTCTGCTAATAAAAAAGGGCCCCTTTTTAATTTCACTGTAAATTATTTGACAAAACATCGAACAGCCTTGCCATTTGCCATTTTTTGTTGTTAAGAGGCTTAAGGGATCAAGTGTGCAAAGACAGGACCTCTGCGACAAATTCGGAGAAGAGGGAGATTTTCTCACAATATAGTGAACTTTTCATTAAACACTCATGTTCTCTGACGCATTCTTTAGAAGTTGAGCCCCATGTTTATTTATGTTTATATGTATTGTTCAAATGCTAAATACATGACGCTCTCTTGTCCTCGCCGTGTGCCTCTATGTATAGTCTATGATTTGTACACATGAAAGCAAGCATCCAATGAGAATGGAGGTATACTCGTATGTTACGGGAAGCTAGAGGTAACGGGAGTCCAATTTAACGCTCCTAGATTTTTTTTTTTTTCTTTAGGAGTACGTGCAGAGTGGAACACGAACTGATTAAATGAACATTCCCTGCCTTTAATTTAATGCGACACAGGTCTGAAATGTTTGCCAGAGTCCGACAGGCACTGCTACGACAGTGTAATGAATGTGACCAGATTTAGGTCAGACACTTTGAACACATTCTGTAATCTGTCCCAAGGGTACTTGCAGAATAAATTTATATGATGTCATAATTGTTAAATGTCTTTAAAAACATTAGTTCCTTTGATGGTGTATGTCTTCTAAATCAAGCATCAGAGAACAACAGTTGCTTAACAAAATATTCTGCATTGCGATTTCTATCTCTCCTCCGAATTTGACGCAGAGGTCCTGTTTATTCTGTATATTTCATAGAAGTAAATGTATACAGAAGGTGCCAAAAATATATACACACTTCAAGCAAATAAAAAACTATGTTAATATAACAAAACTGAATTCACACAAACAGAAAATGATGAGTATTAATCATGTTAGACTTTTACAGTTACAACAGCTGCTCAAAATACCCACCATCAGCGTCGATACACTTCTGAGTACGTTGAACTACTGATTGAGCAAGTTTACGAAAGTGTCCTCAGCAATTGCACCACAAGCTGTTTCAATTTCTTCCGGAAGTGCTGCCAGTATAGCTGGTTTTCTACGGTGTACAACATCCTTAAGAGGTCCCATAGGTAGGAGTCCAACGGAATTAGATCCGGAGAACACGATGGAAACTCAATATGACCTCTTCGTCCTATCCAGTGCCTTGGATAGTGCCTTGGATCCAGTGAGCTGGGCTGGTTGCTCTGCGAGATCTCCCAGATCTGCCCTTGTGAGCATCGCATAAGGAACTATGAGTCTCAAATTTGTCTCGAATACGTGCAATTGTTACTCGCGTTGGCGGTTCTGTTCTGTACACACGTCTCCATTGCCTTTGAACTTCAACAACATTCTCGGTTTTCCAATACCACTTCAAAATTGCTTTTCGCTGTTCAAACGACATTCTTGGCTCCATTTTGTTGTAGTAACGTAAAGTACGTCATATCTCTTTACAGAGCATTATACGATAATCTTGGCTTTATTTGTTCATTGTTGATTTTACGATAATCTTGACTTCATTTTTTCGCGTAGCCAGGCTAGCATAATGTATGTGAGTCACATCAGTTTACAGAACATCATACTACACGTTACTGTTTTTTTTTTTTTCGGTTCAACTTTGAAATATATTAAATAGATATCTACTGTATATAAATTTTTGGAGCTCTCGGTGTGTGTGTGTATGTGTGTGTGCGTGTGCGTGTGCGTGTGTGTGTAAGCACCAGGCACGCGAGGAAATATGTAATTTGTGTTAGGAAACTACCTGAATGAAACAAAAATAAGAAAAATTATGTTACAGTTTTATTTCTTGTTTTGCAAAATGTATAAGGTTTCAAGGGCTGAAATAAACTCTTTTTTACGGATGAAAATAAAATGCTTATAATGTAATGGGCTATTATCAACCATAAAAAATGTTGTACTGCATTATACGGAATGAGTGAGCAAGGCAAAATGAAAATGTTGCAGCCAGTGCTAGTTAGGGAACGATTGTTTTGAAATTGGGTTTACTAGCTTGTTTGTTCACTATGGGTTATTTATGTTCCGCAACACAGTTTTATTTTAAAAGAAACCACAGAAACGAACTCTGTTACACACATACAGGTCATACAAAAAGCGATGAAGAAAACATTGTCTCCTCACCTTTGAGCCTACGGAGGTCAATTAAACATAAAAATAAATACAGACTTTATGTACTTTGTATATAATATTCAATTATTATTTCTATGAATATACCAAAGCAGTTAAAATTCCCCCAAGAAAAGTAATAACATTAGTCATAGCTGCATATTTTAATACTTTATGGAAAGTTTAAACAAATCTTGTGTTGCAATAAGATTTACTTTTGTGTAAATAATAAAGGTATAGCTGTAAATAATCTCATTCATAACTATCTGAGGAAAAAAGTGTCTTAACGCAAATCATAAACATTACTGTTAACATAGAAAATGCACTTTAAATATAAGATACGCTTATGGAAGTTTCAATAACGGAAGCAAGCGTTCTACAAAAGGGGGAAAAACAATAGGCAACTATTTAGAACTTATCATTCTAAGGCAGTGATATATTTACTAATGGCAAAAGCAGCACCAGTACTTTTAAAGTAACAGCAGAGCGATGTAATACGTTACGATTAAGGAACATAAAATAGCTTACCTGCAAATATTTCCTGCCGTTTCCTTCTCGCAATCTCTTGGTGCCCTAGGATCAAAATGGCAAGCTAGACTTATATATAACTTCGAGAAGCATCTATCTGCCAATTTTGGTAAACAGTTTCGAAGTTCATCGTAATCTTTGTCATCCGCCGCCTCGACGAAGGAAATAGTTGCTGTGTAATTGCAGAAAGAAAAAAGTATCAATATACGATTTAGTTTTGAGTTCTTAAATGGTCATAGCTACTTTTTAATGGCGCAATAGTTTGTTTGAAAATGGATATGTATTTATTAATAACCATGTAGCACTGAGAATCACGTGTGCATACAGTGAACAACAGTTTTATTTGTGCGGACAGATTTTATAAATAAAATAGAGCTTCATGTAATTAAAATGTGATTGTTTCGTCTGTATCACAGCCAATTAATAATTTGGTAGAACAAAGCAAAAAGAAACATTAAATGAGTAATTAATTGATGATAATTATTAAATTAACACATTGAAGATTTTTTTCCTGCATCAATCTCGTTCGTACATTGTTCAGCCATAAATGTAATATATTATTTGTCATTATATGATGACAAAGTTTTTGAGTTTAATATTTTATAGAATATCTATTTTAATAGCCGCTTTTCACCTCTCATAATAACATTTTCAACACTTTGGCAGGTTTTAGGGTCAATATTTTGTCATTATTTTGCAACAACGGTTTTCATTTTTCTTCAACGAAACTTTCATTTTTACATTTTTTTTTTTTGCCGCCAGGGGTGCCCGAGGTCGTTAACGCGCGGACTCGTGAGCGGGAGATTTCTGGTTCGAATCCCGCTAGGACCATCCTCCCTGGCTGAGTTTTTCCCAGGTTTTCCTCAGTCCTCATAACCCAATTTATCATTTCGTTTCAGATCAGTGTTCACCGCCTGCGGTGCCTCAGTAGTAAAAACGGGCGTTAAACGCCATTCCAACGAATTTTTTCCTTCAAATTAGTCCACAAATGCTGAATAGTAGTGGTATAAAGAGATTGGGCATTTGTTCTAGATTGGATACATGGAAATTTTGTACGTGTAATTATTAATGTAGATACAGAAATTGAGGCATTGTAAAATATGAGAAAGTTATGCATAGAGCAGAATTCTGATTGTAGATATTAATGTTAAGATAAAAAGACTTATAATATCGGCGTCATTTTAAGATGAGCTTAACACTAACGTAAATAAAACTTGTGGCTAAAGTCTTAAAATAACTTTATATGAAATACCCGAGTGCAAAACAATAAGCTTTGTATAATGGATAAGAATATACATTCAACAATTTGGAGTAAAGGGATTAGGAATTGTTGTTGGTGTTTGCATTGCAACAGTATTCGTGTTCACTTTCAGTGTAATAGCTTGGCTGTGATTCAATTAAGTTATTTACTGTCATGACTTAGGTATAGAAAAGTTTAAATAGGAAGAGAAAGAACTTAATTTTATATAATGGATTTAAATTTGCTTTCCAGTAGACATTAAAGGATAGTGCACGTAAAAAGATGGACGTGCATAAAAATACGTGTGTTCATAAGAAGTTATTCAAATACTGAAATAATGTTTAAACGAAATATTAAGCATAACCATAAATCGTGCATTTCTATATCTTGGACGAGATGCTAAATGCAAAGTCGTTGAGGATATATTAGAAAGACAATGGAAAATGTTGCACAATGGGGTAAGTCCTACTTAAATGATAATACATGCATTAGCAAGGTATTTATAGAGCTAAGAGATCAATTAAGCCACTTCTTCATAGCGCATTGATGAAGTGCATATTACTTTAAATCTTATGGAAGTTGAAACGTTAAACGAGGAAAAGTTTTTGCTAATATGAGAACATTGTGATTTTTAATTAATCTTACAGTGCTAACTGCGATGGCGCGAGTATATATTGATGAAATATTTTTGCAATTATTTACGTGCATGGTTTAGTCATTTACTTGTACATACCGTTAGTATTTGATTCTGAAAGTCAAAGGAAGTACTACATACAGAACTGTTTTATCATTTTTAGTAAATTAATGCTCCAAATTATATTTGAACTTATCCACCTGAAATTGTTGCTATACACAGTTTAGTACAAACAATACGGTAAAAAACATAAAATTATATAATTTTATAATGTACTCTAATTTTTAGAAGTATTTTATTAAAACAAAATTAAACACAGTAGCATAAATGTAGACCCATTTTGTAAAATGCCAAATTTTGGTTGAGTACCGTGCTGTAAGTTGGGTATTAATAAATATTGTTTTATTATTTCCTTTGGAAAACTTCTCTACCTTCAAAAATCAGTTAGAGAGATCATATCTCTCTCTATAATGTCAATGTTAATTTAATTGTTTGTGGTGATTTTCACGACAGTGAAATAAAAGTTGGTTTACTCATTTACTAGGCACTTAAAATTTGAAATATACAATTGGCTTTCCTAATAGAATTTCCAGATTGTGTAGATAACGTTTTTATTATTGAAAGTAAAACAAAAATTCAAATGTATTCAGTATTTCCATTTGCCAATCGCCTGCCAGAACATGATGCTCAAATGTTGGTAATACCCAGAGCTGTCGACAATGTAATTAAGAAACAGGCCTCTAATGCAATCAGAGCTATCAATGAAGAGCTAAATTATCAATTTAAACAAGCCGTTAGGAATGAAAAAAGGCGTTATCCCTGTATTATAAAACCTAGTGAATGATAAATTTAATACATTTTAAATATTGTACTATTATTTTTTAAGAACAGTTTTCTTAAGAAAAATTTAATTAAATCCCCAGCACCAAGGATAGAGAATGGTTAAATAAGGTCATTAAAAATAAGTGCTAATAAAACAGAACGCAATATAGTACTAGCAACAAACCAGATATAAAAAGGTTGTGTGCGCAAATAATCGTGTTATTTGTCACTACGGGACACTTGCATCATATATTACATTAACAAATAAGATACGAATCATTCGTGGAGCCTCAACACAGTATTTTGCAACAAATGCACTTGTGTACTTTTTGTTTTATTTCAGATTGTCTCATATCATGTCTCGAAAATGTCTTAATCATCCCAGCAACTTTTGCAACGTACGCCGTTCCTTCACAAAGGAATATAATCACTCTTGAAACTGTGCAGAGATCAAGATAAAGCCTGTAAACCTTGTTCAACAGACTTAGGGAATTGGATGCAAAAAAGAAACGGTCGATATCATTTGCTGTTCCAATGATTTGGCGGGAACGGACAAACGACAGTAAAAAACAAGTATAAAATTAAATGCCGAAATCTTGAATGTGCAATGAGATCTATCCCCCATGACGAACACATGTCAGTTTCAAATCGTCCAGAAAATGAAACGAAACTGACGCTGTTTATGAACTGCCAGAATGATTGATTTATTTATTTACGGACGCTCTTTAACATCTCAGGTCATCAGCGTCCCATTCAACTCAGGGCGTGAAATGGCCGACAAATTTTGCTCAGAGGCCTCTCTTTTAGGCTTGAGGTTCTTTTTCGTGCCGTAAATGTACGAGACGGGACCCACGGCTTTACTTCCCTTCCGAAGGAAGCCATACTTACGATTTTTACGCCCGAAAAAATCCATCGGTCCTGGCCGGGTTCGAACCCGCGATCTTGGGTGTAGGAGGCAAGTATGGTAACCACTACACCAACAGGGCCGACTGCGAGAATACTCTGACCTACAGACCTACAGTGTCTAGTAGTGAACCGCAAATATTTAGATTTCTGTATTGAACGAGATCTTTCACTATCCGAAGATAAACCACTAGTACTGGTTTCTACATTAAAGTAAAGAAAGATGCCAAAATTTGCCATTACACAATTACAGAAAAGAATAATTTATGTAGAAAATTAAATGGCTTTCTATAATTGTATGAACAGCCTCTTTGAGGAACAATACCTCAAATTGGAGTCTATTTATTGATGCCTATTAGAAAAGTGTGAAAGCTGTTCCTCTGCATAATGCACATTTAAAACCTTCCGGAACCATCGTCTACTTCGCTCATTTGAGAGAGTTTTGATAAAACGAACATACAGATGCAAAATTTAAGGAATGTGTATTAGTGGGACCGCAGATAAGGAAGCTAATGTAAGATGAACCATTTAAAGATACTTCAAGACATACGGGAGTAAATTTTAAAGTTCCACATTTGTGTATTTTTCTGTAACTTTTACTGTGATTACATTGCTATTAAGTTAATATGAATATCAAATTTAATTTAAATTGGATAAATTCTTTGAGAGCTATTAAGTATTTCATAAATTGTATTACGTAAATATGTCGCTCAATTAAAATGTCCCATGCGGCTTATAAATTGAGAAAATTAGTTGCCATTTTTGCAATTGGAACTTTGAACCACATATAAAAATTGTGTAGAAAGTTATTTCAAATCAATTTTACGAGTGAAATGGTATAATTTTTGAAATCTCTAAGAAGTTTAAACTTTAAAATTAATATTTTTTCATAGGAAATATTTGTTTAATTATTATTGGTGTTAGCATGCTTGTTGTCCTATAGAATATTAAAATGGATACTTCTGTATGTTCTGAGAAATATTAATTGAATTTGAACAAAAAATGTTACGCATGGGACATTTTTAATGTGTAAAAATGAAGTTTTGAGAAAAATGCTCTTTTATTTAAAAACAATTATGCTGGGAAACAGTGTGATTTAAAAGGAAAATTGCTGTAGGGCCCGAAGGGAAGGGAACATACAAAGGTTGACGCCCTAAGTTTCAAGGAACCATTTGCACCAAAAAAAAAAAATATTTTCGATTTTTTGTCCGATTTTGGCCAAAAACTTACTCCCGGTGTCCCTTAAGCGAGAGCTTGGAAAAGCTTCAAATGAATGTATGAATTTCCCGGGTAATGTACAGTCCCCTGACTACATACAAGGAGTACAGGAATGTTGGATGCCTACAAGAAAATCCACTGCGCTCAAACTCCATTTCTTGCACTCGCATTTAGATTTTTTCCCGGCCAATCTTGTGATACCAATGACAGAAGAGTGAACATTTTACAAGACATTAAACTGACGCAAACCCGTTACCAGGGCTTCTGATATGAGTTCATAAATCTACATTATTGTTGGACACTATATCACGATAATTGAGATAAAGCGTATAAAAAGCATATGCTAAGCATTTCTTACTTTCACTTTTGCATCAAATTCAATTCAGCTGTTAAGTTTGAAATATTGTAAGGCCGCAATTCATAATATTTGTGTTAAAGTTTGTACGTGTAAAAATATTTGATGATAAAATAGTATATAGAACTATTTTAATAAATTTACTGCATAAGTTACAAATTAAATTTTATATGTGATAGGAGACAATTTAACATGTTTCTAAAATCAATGTGAAAAACTGAATTGGGCAAGTAAGTTTTTGTTGTCCCGTGTAACAAGGAATTGAACGTTGAAATGCTTGGGGGTAAAGCATACAAGCTAGAGAAACCGCTCTAAGATAGTCAATTTTACAGCTTCAGTCCGTCAATTCATTTTACAAAATGTGGCGTCATACTCTTTTGAAGTATTTAATTATTTGAGGATGTATGATGCTCAAAATCTGTGGTATTTCCAAAAATACGAAATACCTTACCCTATTCGCAAGGAATTTTAAAGGTTGAAGTTTGACCAATAATATGGGCAAGTTCTTTCAAATTGATCCATGCATTTTACTGCAATATTTTTTTTTTTTTTTTGAAAGTTTTGATGTCGTCACGGATTATACAAAGTGATCACTGGTACTGACCTGCACAAAACTCAGGAATTCCTACAAAGCAAACGCATTCAGCAGCTGGAAATTGCGTCTGGCTTTGAGTAAATGTATGGAGCACCTCGCTTTTATTGCTTCAGGCTCTGTAGCTATTGATTTTCCTTTCAATCAAGTGAAATTGAATTTGCTGCTCAGCTTGATGAACTTCCGTTTGCCTGTGTTCTAGCTTTAGATGTAAGTAGCGTTTGGGTGGGCGAAGAGCAATGTGAAAATCTTTCAGGTCTCTGTAGCCCATACCAGAACATACATAATTTTCAAATTTTCATTAAAAATGTATAAAAGATATGCTCTAAATAATTCGTATTTTAGTATTATAAACGGAATTATTTCCACCAAAATGTTAATGCAAAGCTAATTAATTGAAGTGAACATATTCATTATGAATGTAACAAATAACCGTGGTTGGGTATACAGTTACGTCAGCAAGCGTTAGTAACGAACTCATTGATCGAGCGGCGTGACTCACATTCCGGAGGTGCCGGATTCAAATTCCTTGGGGCCAGCCATCCTCATCTTGGGTTTCTTCGTGCTTTCCCTTGGTCGCTTACAGGAGTGCCAAGAATGGATTTTTCCTTTCCAGGAATATTCGCTCTCTCATTTCATTCCATTGTTTCTGTTACAGAGTTGAAAGTGCCAGGCGAGGTGGGCTGGTGCAATGTGATGGAGGCTTGCGCTTTGGAAAAGTTCTTCCTCGGCGTTTGGTATGAAAGCGGTGCTTCTGAGTCGGGGTATTGTATATGGAAACAATATTAGGGACGCCATCTCACCGCCCGTAAATCCTGGCCGCTCAGATCTCCAATATACCTATGTTAATATAAAAGGGTAGTCAAGATTACAAATTATTAAGTAATCGGAAAAACAAAATAACCTTACACACAAGCAAGACAGGTTTATTTGTGTGTGTACTTGACCATCTCTTTTTGTACAACAGTGTCATTTTCTCGTTGCTGTTTCTGGAAATGGCCACTTTATCATGAGACCAAAGAGCCGCAATTAGCTTCCGAATTATATTAATTGCTCATAAAAATATTCAGTGCAGCTAACTGGACAGACTAAACAATATTCTTTTCCTGGCTACAAAAACAAAATGTAATTTTTTCTGGAAAGAGATATTGCCCAAAATTTTAAACAGAGTAATGGGATGCCCCAGATATTTCTTGATAAAATAGGCACTCTGGAGTTCCAATAGATGCAGAATATCATTTTGTAAATTTATGTAGGAGTTATTAATGGATTTGAATGATAATTAATATTCTGTTTGCTTTTCTCTGTATATGTGGGTACAGTCCCATGTTTGCACAGCACTTATGCCAATATTTGGGTTTTAATAAAATGAATTATGGACATTATTGGTAATATTACAAGAGGTTTTAATGTTGTATAAATTCACGCGCACTATGTTCAAAATATATACCACAATAACAGTTCCTTAAATAAAGGGGATAACGCAAACTATTATGAAATAAAGTATTTGATTCGCTTAATCCCATGTGTCCCAGTATTTTTAAAAGTAAACTCATTTTTTTTTTCAAGTATTATCAGAGTCATCTACGCCAACTTGTGAAAATGATTGGAATAAAAATGAGCTAATGAGAATATAAATTTTATTATTAATAAAATTTAATTTAAAAGGATGGAAATTTAATTAGCGCATATCTATAGAACTGACATTTTGTAAATGAAAATTCACTGGTTATATTTGATGCTGAAGAAAATGGTGTTTATTTATTATTTCCGAGTTAATTTATATATGGTTTATCTTGCTACTCAAAATATATTATGTATCATTTTGGGCGTTCCGCCATACGGGGCAGCTATTGTCACTGATTTCTAAACACATACTCAAAAAAAAAAAAAAAAAAACCTACGGCAAAACTGAAATGCAGCACATTTTTATACCATATTTGTTAGTGATATAGTCATTATTTCACTGTGGGTATTAATATCCAACACCAATAACTTTTTATTATGGCGGATATCGCACCGAATTAAGGGAATGAAAATTCGTTCTCTTATTCCAAAGAAAAAGAATCAACTGTCTCAGCTGTGTATTAGCTCTAATAGCCGCAACATTATAAAGTCAAGAAATGTGTCGCTGAATAAAACTATACGTTTCATCACTTCTTTTCGTGCAAAATGCAAACTTGAATTGGTTTTTCTCTAACACATACCGATTCTTCAAAAATTAAGTTATGTGATTTCTTTAAAGCACCACTTTTTGAAAAAAAAAGTATTTTAAATCTCCTAAATTTTAATTAATAAATTTCTTTTATTTTATGTTTTAGCTCAGAAGATGTGTTGAAATCTGTGATAAAACATAAATGTTAATAGGCAAGTCGTCTTTTGCTGTTGTTTCTGCCAGCATTTTTAATCTAATTATATTGGTGAAGTCCCAAGTGTGAATCAAAACACCTAATACTGTTATGCATCTAATGCATTAATTGTAGCTTTAAAATAGTTTTTACCACGATGTCGCGTCAATGCGCGCGCGCGCGTACACACACACACACACACACACACACACACACACACACACACATAAGAATCGTTAAAAAGTTGCGAAGTACACGTAAAAATAGTAACAACGAAAATAGTCACAAAAATCACACTTTATTTCGGATAGCTAAGTATCCTTTTTCACAGTTTACATATCACTTCTTGAATACCAGACAAAATCTCAATATGGCTGCTCCAGAAGTTGTACTGATGGGAATGGATGGGAGGAAATACCAACATGACACAGCTTTAGCAAAAAGCGAAAATGACAAAGATCCAGGAGAAAGTAACCGATAGTCGTAGACAGATAAACACTAAAAACATAAAAGTACAGTAAAAATTAAAACATAAGATTAAGTCTTTGGGAAGTCTGTTCTTTATGCAGAAAAATGGCAGCAATCTCTCTCTCTTTCTCTCTCTAAGCTTGCTTTCAGGTGCGTTAGTAGGCAATGCATCGGTAAGTGTTCAGCTGATTAGTTCATCAAATTGTTTATTATGCGACAGGACATTTTGCGCAACCGAGAGGCGACTTCACCTTAACAGACTTCGTACCAGCAAAGCAATTGTAAATGTCAATTCAATGTAAAATCCCTTACATAATTTACACATTCTTGAAGATACAGTAGGCGAATTATGTAATTTTGAAATCTCTGCCCAAATTGGGACTATGGTACAGAGTGATGAGTGTACAGGTTTTACATTTGAATGATGGCAGGGGTATGAACCATTGGGCGGTCGATTCGACTGGTTTGGGAGCAAATTACGACGAAATATATTCCTAAGGTTGTGACAGATCTGAAGATGCGTCAGAGTGCGAGCATAGACAAATTTCCCATGGAAGGGTGTGACAATAAAATGCTATAACATTCTTTTAAGATAAGGATTTGACACTCTCAGTGCCTGCAATAAATGTAGTTATAAGATTAAAGAATTTCCTTTCCGAAGTTTATATGTACAATGGAATGTTTTGTTCACTGGGATGATGCAGATGTTAAAAAGGGAGGCAGGATATTTCCATTCTTGGAGCCTTCGTTCCAAGTTGCCATGAAATGGAGAGTTGTGCAGCTGCATTGCTCACGGATGGAAAGAGAATGGGGAATGGACTTCTTGGTGTGTAAAGCTGTCGCTTTGTAGGTACTGATGGAGATTGTGAATTTTATGTGAACAGAAGTAAGGAAAGATGAACCACGTAACAGCATATCAAGACCAAGAAAAGTGGCAGTGGTGAAGGAGACTGAGGAAGTGAATTTTCTATTGAGTTTATTGAGGAATTGTTGAAGGGCTTCTGGACCATGGGTCCACAGAATAAAAATATCGTCGATGAATCTTACTCATAGTGGTGAACGGAGGGCTTCAGACAGACGGAAATCCTCCAGACGCGCCATAAAGAGGTTAGCACATGGTTGTGCCATTCTAATGCCCATGGCAATGCCTTTAATATATAAATAAACTTTGTATTCAAATGGAACACATTGTGAGTGAGGACCAGATGAGTTGAGAAACACACGAAGTCACTTAAGAGTGTGAGGTTCCGTCCGCAAGTCTACAAAATGCCTAATGCTACAATTTCTTCCATATGGGGAATATTGGCATAAGTGATACCAAATTAAGCACATTCTGGTGAGCGGAAATGTCCATGGATTTTTGTTTATCCAAAAAATTACAGCTGTCTTTCTGTAGGAAAGTATGAAAGTTAAAAATGGATGTAACCAAAAGTCCAAAAGAACAGAAATACGCTCAATGGAGGAACTGAAACTAGCAATAATTGAACGAACCAGATACATCTATTTATGGATTTTAGGGAGGAAATAGCGGTAGTCCGAGGAACTTCGGGTATGTGAAGAGCAGCCTTTCTCTAGGATCATAAGAAGTGACGAAACGCTATCTTTTGGTTAAATTCGGGCATACGGTCTGACTGGAATAGTTCATGTGTGACGTCATTGAGCTGTTAGTAAGCTTCATTGCTGTAGGAGTACATGTCTTGTGTTACTACCGAGGAGACTTTATCTGTTGGGAGAATTATAGGATTATGATTACTAGCAAATCTGTTATGTGCTGATTTCTCTTGAGTAAAGTTGACTAGGGTTAATCTGGTCTATAAATTTGGTACCATTAATGGCACACAAAACATTATTGATAAAGAGCTCTATTGGATGACTGGAGGGTGCAGAAGGAGGCTTATGCTTGGAGGGTATGAGAAATTTGAGCAGGCAGGATGTTATGTCAGATGTAGACATCATGGATTTAGTGTTCCAACTAAAGTTACGAAAAACTTCACAGCATCAGAAACAAATTTCAAATGGGAGTAAGAGCAAACGCTAAGTGTTTCCGTAAAAGAATGGTTTCAGTACGAGTAAGCATAGCTGAGGACAACTTAACAACCTTTAGTTTATTGGGCAAGGGGGTACATGAAGAACTATTACGAGTACGAAAATGGGGATGGAGGAATGGAGAAAATTCTAGGTAGACGTGGCAAATAGAAAATGGAGGCCAAACTTGAGGCAGATAGTACAGTTGTCGGCCCACTTCTATTACAACATAGCAGCACAATAAGCTTGATGGGAATTTCTGCCTTCAGATGCTACAAATATAAGAGCGAGAGTTTACCGAGATGCTTAATGTTGAAACTTTTCAATCGGTTATTAGCACGAGTCAGGATGTCATTAATAAATGCAACATGCCTGGATGAGCAAGTCAAAATTACCTTAACGAAGTTCATTAATTTAGAAAATGAAATTGCTGTAGAAACTGACAGTTCTGGAAGATAGGTGCAGAAATACTTGTGAAACCCGGTCGTTATAAGAATAAATTAAACTTATCATGGGGTCCTAGGATCTGTGACAGGTCCTCACACCGATGCATGTCCGACAGTGAATATGTTTATATAATTTAAATAGTAATAATTATTAAGTATCTTGTATAGCCTGTAGTAACAAGCAAGAACATTTCATGTATTAGAGGGATGTATTTAGCTACCTGGACGAATGCTTCCCTGACGAGAGGGAAAGGGCTGCCTATTGTAGTCTCTTGTGCTTTCACTTACTCATAATGGCTCGAGCAATAAGTCTCTCTTTTGTGACAAAGCCAAGTGCATGCAGGTGTACGGCATGAACCGAACAGTAGATCCTTTGTATCCTTAGTTGCTGGAGATGCTCTGAAATTCATTAATTCGGATACTGGCGATGACGTCTTACATCGAATGATCATGAGCTACCCAATGAGAAGTCAAAGAGTTGATGAATTTACAGTGAGCGCATTTGGGAGTAAAAGAGCTCACCAATAATTATTGAATATTTTGAAGACTCAGACTCCAAGGGCGCTAGATTGTGGACCCCGTGAACTCTCACGAACACTTGGGGATACTTTGAATTTAGTATATAAGTGGAAGAGAACGCAGTCTGAGGGCAGTACAATAATTCCCAGAACGCAGTCCGAGAGACAGTACAGTAAATACCAGAACGCCGTCCCAGATACAGTTTACACATTTTCTAGATTTCAAGTCAACAGTGTAGACAAGTGAAAGTCGAGAGACACATAATGTAGATTTGGGGCGGTAGATGCAATTTCAGGTTCCGTATGTGGGCGCTAATGACCTTAGCTGTTTTGCGCCTTTTAAACAATAATAATCATCATCAGGTTGCGTATGTAACTCGCGGTGTCAAAATTAAAGAGGTAGCAAATCAGGTGGCCAACAACTAATTATCGTGTGAATAAACACTCCTTGGCGTTTAATGAAACAAATTGTCGTGTGATTTGAACCTTCTCCTTCCACTTCCCTTCTCCCATGACTATGAGGGCACCAAAGGCAACTTTGGGCCCCTGAAAGACCCGGGGTATAAAGTGGGACCCTGGGCAAATACCCAATAACAACTACATTAACAACGACACATCAACATCACCTTAAAACCTCCTCAGATCGATGGCTGACAAAGTCAATTTCACTACAGCTCCATTCCAGTGATCAAGCAAAGCAAGGCAGTCAGCGTGCCCAGTATACTTAGTAACTACCTAGAGTGATGCATATGTTTATCCACAAATTAGGTAAAATAATAATGCGTGGTAATATAGGTATTCCGAAGGTAAATGCCAAAAGCACAAAGCAAATCATAAAACATTGACAGGAAAGATATCAGTAGCAAGCGATGACACAAATAGCTCTCACAAAACGCACAAGATGGCGATTAAGCACTATTTATCACTGCTGATGATACAGTAAATAAGGAAATATAGTAAATACTGAAGTGGGTTTCCACCACTTTTTGACGAACCTTATATGTAAGAATGGTCAAAAAGTTGTGAAGTACATGTAAAAGTGGTAACAACGAAAATATTCACAAAATTCACACGATATTTCGGGTAGCTTGTATTCTTCTTCACGGTGTGCAGATCGCTTCTTGAATACCAAACAAAAGGTCAATATGGCTGCTATCCAATCCTGGCGTGACTAATCGAACTTCCGGAGCAGCAATATTGGTTTTTTGTATGATATCAAGAACTTATCTCTAAACTGTGGAAAAGGATACTCAGCTATCCGAAATATTGTGTAAATTTTGTGCCTATTTTTTGTTGTTACGGTTCCTATGTGTACTTCACAACTTTTAACAAAACTTAAGAGTTTTCCATATGTCGTTATTTACTGTATATATGTATATATGGAGAAATGATATGAAACCTAGGTCGTTAAGGCAAGAACTCGTGAGCGGGAGGTCTGCGGTTCGAATCCCGCCAGGAAAACGTCCTCTCTGACTGAGTTTTTTTTTTTTTTTTTCTAGGTTTGCCTCAGTCCTCATATATGGCAAATGCCGGGGAGGTATCCTAAATTTATGACTGGAACGTTTCCTTCCTTACAAAACTCCTTTCCCAATATAACATTTCATTTCATATATCATCAGTGTCACCGCCTTTGGTGCCTCAGCAGTAAAAACGGGCGTTAAACACTATTTAAAAAAAAAACTTATATGAAAGAGTTAAAGTGTAGTCTTTCACCTCTGACTAACCGCCTGTGGTGCCTCAGTAGTAAAAACGGGCGTTAAACACTACTCAAAAAAAAAACAAAAAAAAAAAACCCTCTGACTGAAAATACACTCTGGATCACAAGTAACGGACATCTCACATAGCTGAAAGAGTTTGGCTGTTAGTACTGTTTAATAGATGTAAAGGTTTCTTCTCAACATGTGAACATAAATTTTTGAAGTCTCAATGTGACAAGTTCCTGTACCCAAGCCCCCAAAAGAGAAATATCTGGACTTATAAGAAACTTAAAGTAAAGTAAGATAACAGTGCACCTTTTAAGGACCCAGATTTTCAGCCATCTACATAATTCTTACTTCCCAACACATAGGAGGAATTAAATGATGTAGTAATACATTTAAGTCTTTCCAAAGATCAATCACAATTGTTAAATTCCAGGTTGTAAGAATGAAATCTTTTAGAAAAAAGATAAGTGTACGTTAGTTTAGTAGAAGACAAAATCATTTCACAGTATATTCATAAAGTGAAGGAATCCTATATGTAAATATGTATATAATATGTATGCAATATTATGTAATTTATGTAATGTAAATAGCTCGTTTAATGCTTTCCAGCCGATTAGCATTTGTTGATTGATTCTTCAAAACTTTGTCCATATCGACAACGTGCACCCATATATTCCCGATAAATATAATGTTCACGTGAATTATAGAGAATTATGAATGTTGTATTAATCCACATTGAATACATTAAATTCAACTGCTATACAGGTATTGATTTTAAGTGATTGTAATTTTATTTATAATGCAGCTTGTATACACCACATACCTCCAAATTATGTTTTGTACATTTAAACGCCAAACTTAGCGCCATAAAGGTAATTGTTAAAGCCCACGACCGTAAACGAGAAGACCTCGCATACCACGAAAATTAATTCCTAAACCTAAATGGTGCAAAGGTTGTAGTGGTTGTGAAACCACAGAAAAGCATATGTGAAGAATTTAAAAGTAAACTTTTGTAAAATAAAAGAATTAATTACCTTGGCTACATTTAAGACCGTTAGTTTTCTTTGAATTGTATAGGCAATTATATTGCACAGCTTTCATTTTATAGGGTGTATCGTGTTGTAGAAATTGTACTTTCCACACTCTCCTTCTGGGCTGTTTTCTAAAGCCTGATCAAATAGAAAATTCTGTATTTGAAAAAATGCCTAATTTATACTTTTCGTGAACTTTGTACAGAACACATTAAGCATCTTCCTAAACAAAGAGTAAAATGAGTGATGCTTGTTGTATTTACCTGCAAAGTGGTAGAATTCTTCTACTTCTTAAAGACAAGACAACATAACAGATGCTTAAAAATAAAATTAAACTCCGCCTATGATTAGAGAGGAGCTCCAACCCCAAGTTTATTTACTCTACCGTCATTCAAATTTATGAATCTTTGACTATAAAAGGACAGTGGCACTAAAATAGTGCTGAGATAGGGAGGTAACTGGAAACAGGATCAATAGGAAGAACTGGAGCATCATGGCGTCCTGACTGCTACGCAGGCATGCGGCAACGTGTAGGGGTATGCATTCATTAATTAAGTGACTATTCGAATCCTGTATACTGTAGATTAACTGTGTTGCAATTAGCTTCCAGTGTACATGCTTGCTGATACACACTAATCGTTTCTTCGTTTTAAGTATATTAGTGTGTTATTTAGAAAATTTCTGTTGTAATGTCTTATAATATATTTATATTTCAATTTTCCTCAAAATTTATACATGCTCTTCTAATTTTTAAGCAATTACATTTTGAAATAAATGTGATTCCTGTTTCACTTTTCCTTTGTAACAAAAATAAACATCAATATTCTGAATTTGTGCATCAAAATACACAGCAGGTACCAAAGAACATTTCAAACGGACAACACCGCTCAATTAAGATTGCAATAAACTCAAACTAAATGGTATTTTAACCTAATTTTTGTATACTGATTACGAAAATGCGCTTAGTTTCGTACATTTGACCTTGGCATAACCAGAACTATTAACTTTAGGCTTTAATATATTTTTGTGAAGAGATGTACGTAAAAGTCATTGAATGTTTCCTTAACTTAATTTAAAGAGTTTCGTCTTAGCAATTAAAAATCTATCCTATCTTTAAGATAAAGTAAAGAATAGCTTTTTAGAGCATGGGCCTATATTGTCTCAACTATTTTCACTCTTAGCAAATAACATGGTTGCTGTATTTCATTTCAATTCCCATTTTCTAGCTGAACCGCTAATACATGTTCAGTTGACTATTGATAGTTCACGTAAGCTATTTGCTTGTTCCCATAATGATCCAGGCCTGTAATGGCAAAGCAAAGGCAGAAAATAAATACTTTTGTGAGTTGTGCCTATTGTGCGTACTTCTGAAGATTAATTAGATGAGTTGAGGTCTTATAAATATTTAGAAAAAAAAAACACAGTTTATCCAAACCTGCCCTCTGCCATCAATCTGTAACTTGAGTTTTCGAAGTTTCAGATGCCTCAGAGCCTGGTGCCCTAGAAACAAATGAAGAATCAACCCCGTAACTAAAACTTAGATTTTGATATTGTGAGAAACTTACTTTCGTCACAAAAAAATCCGCCCAATATCTGGTTTTAGACCTAAAGCTAACAATGTTTTAGGCAACGAAACCAAGTTCTCTTGTTGTATATATACAGGAAATATGAACTAACGCATTTTTTAAGAAAGGAATACTGTGCTTTGTTGCTATTCGTCATGTTATGAGATGCTTCAATACAACAGCTGTCTGAAAGTTTTCGGCCTCATTATGGAGGCCATACAATTGAAAAGAGAGTTGTTTTCTGCGTTGGTACATATGCCTTAAGCATTCATCTGAAATATAAAATAATTGTTCCAAATAGTGCATGTAATATAGTTTTCTAAAGCAGACAAATTGTAGATTTCAATTATATGGATAAAATTTAATATCGTCAGTGATAACATTATTTGTAAATGACGGTTTAACGCTAAAAGTTATAGCCCCTCTTCTCCTTCATTTTCAAAAATTAAAAGTAAATTTCTGAATTTAAATATGACCGTCCTAGACTTCAAGATGATCACGTCTAAAAAGTACAACATCAGAACTAATTCAACAAAATGCTATTAGATAACGGACGAAATGAAACTTCCTGAAATTGCTGAGGTTACAGAGGAAAGTGTATTTTATGAATGTTTGTTTATTTGCACAATACGCTGAGACATTGCTCTTAGAGTTACCCTGTAGCTTCGGACCTATCATAAAATTCAGGAGGAGATAAGTCGTCTTCAAGACAAACAACTTCCGCTGTGCAAAAGTTCAATTAGATTTAGTAAAGTCTTAGAAGTATCTGGGACTAACACTTCAAGTCACGGGGAAAACTTTCACGAAGCATGTAGATGAAAGATGTACCACTATTACTGCCTCATTCGACATTAAGAGCATCGACAAATAATCACTTGACACACCCTTGAGCCTATTTCACATCAAGATTGCCTCGATAGCTTTTCAGTCACTAAAATTCACTGCTGCAAATCTAAGTAGACTGGCGATAGTGAAAGTAGCTTACCTGCGTAGTCCTTCGACTATCCCGAACGATAAGGACTAGGCTCGTTTGTCAGTTCGTCACCACAGATTTCTTCATCAGGGAAGTAGCAATAAAGTACAAAATGATGTCTAAACCAGCATACAAAGTCACATAAGAGAAAGGGAGTTAAAGGCAAAGGTAATAGATGAAGGCTTTTAGCATACGCCAGCAATGACAGAGGTGTGGAAGGAACTAAATTTCCCGTTGCGACACGTATATACAAGAATAGCAGCGCATGGCATTCACTTCAGAATCTGCAAACAAAGAGGATTTCATCAGGCGTCACTTCAATGTTCCTGCACCCTATGTGAACAACATTGTGAACAGTATCGCCTACTCGATTACAAAGTAAGCGTTTTACGCTGAAAAAAAAGTGTGTAGTTATACAGTTTCGTGTACAAGGTTTGTTTAATAAACATTTGATAAAAAGGAAACTTTATGTTATAATACATGAATTGCATATGAAAAAGCTTTGCCCAAGTTGGATGCCGCGTTTCCAAACAGCAGATAGAAACAAGTATTCATGTACAATATCGTAAGTGTTTGGAGCACTTTAACAGGAACAGAACTGATTTTTGCGTCGACTTATATCTGCGGATTCACCACTACATACCAAAATCGAAATTACAGTGGACGGAAAGCGGAAGATAAGTCCATTCTATCTGCAGAAATTGCATCTCTTTTGGCATTTTAATGCAACTATACTAATAGATTATTTTCAGAAACGTAAAAACAATACCAGAGAATACTATTCCAATCATTTAAACCAAATATATGAAAAAATCACAAGAATAGACACCCAATTTTCAGACCTGCCCACAAGTGTTTTAACAATGGGAAAATTCATAGATTTGAAGAATTCATTTTCTTTAAGCTTCCACCCTGGTGCCCAAATTTCTCTCGCACTGGCTTCCATCTGTTTCCAAAACTAGTCAACGTTTTCATCAAATAAAGAAGCAATTGCAGCTATAGAAAAATGTTTTGTAGATCTTCCAGAGAACCGCTATGGAGACGGGGTGATCGCTTTGGAGCGTCTCTGAAATAAATATGTTTAGTGTGATTATGTTGGAAAATTATGTTAAAGTTAAGAACTTGTGCTTCATTGTTATGGTGAGAACACTTCCGACTGCCCCTCATACACAGTTGATCCTGGTGATGTAGTGGTAACCATAGTTGCCTCTTAAACTCAAGATCGTGGGTTCAAATCTGTCCAAGGTAGATGGGTTTTTTTTTTCTGGCAAAAAATTATAATTTACTTCCTTTAAAAGAGAAGTAATGCCGTGGGCCCCTTGTCGTAGATTAACGGCATGTAAAAGAATCCCAAGCCAGAAAGAAGAGGCCTCTGAGCAAAATTTATCGGCAGTTTCACGCCCTGAATTGCCTGGGACGCTAATGACCTGGGATGTTAAACAGAAGCCGTAAACAAACCAATTATTATTATTATTATTATTATTATTATTATTATTATTATTATTATTATTATTATTAAGAAGAAGAAGAAGAAGAAGAAGAAGAAGCACATAGCATTGAAGACTAAAACTTATTTATAGATTCTTCAAAGAGATATCTTATATGTATCTGTTAACTAATATAAATATACATGCTTCTTTTGTATATCTCCTTACGCAAATTTGAAGGAATCTCATGGCAAATTGGAATTAACACTGTTAAGTTTTACTGGGCCAATAAAGTGGTTATACAAATGGTTCTCATTGGAACACAAAAGAACGGTCAAACAAATTATATTTATGCCAGGAGTGAAGAACGTTATGCCTACAAATACGAATAACTGACTCTTACATGTCAAATTAGCTCATAGTACGAGAGCGTTGGACAAAAAAGTACATGTCTTACACACCCTTATGAATTATATCTTCCACTAAATCATAAAAAACGAACTCGGCTATTTTTGTAGGTCCCCAGAAATGTGTATTAATAATGCAATTATTTTTGAAAAACTCTCCCAACAAGTTAGAGAAAGAGCTTGAAGCAGAATTTTTTAGAATGGTAAATAATTGCTTAGGCAGTTATAGACACTCAAATTGTAAAGATATGTACAATTTCAGAAACTCGAGTTGTAATATCATATAAAATAGACTCCTGCTTTCCCATTTGCCTGAAAGTTTATTGGAGAATATTGGAGAATATTGAAGAAGTCAGTTTTCTAGTCGATAAAATTAAATTAACGAACCTAACTATTTATTATTATTTATTTCTTCTGCCAGAGCTAAGGTCATTAGGCATTCTCTTTCGCTCTACCAATGCAATAATAATTAGACAATGTTTTAGTGACAATATCACAATTATAATATAAACGGCAACAATAACAGTACTGACATAAACCTATGTAAAAATACACGAAAGCGATAAATAAATGTATGCTAATACATAAACACGGATAATGAAAATTAACATTGACAAATATTGGCGTAAGAAGAAGAAAGCTAAAATAACACCAACAACTACAACAACAACAATAACAATAATAATAATAATAATAATAATAATAATAATAATAATAATAAAACAAGTACTAACAATGACCATTCATGCACATATAAACTTATGTGTTTTATGAAAGTGCAAATAGGTATGCTTGTAAAATGAAAACCAACAATCACATGGACAAGATTACTTGAGAATAATTATTCGTAATTAAACGGGATTTATTGTTTAATTCATAGTTACTGATTCTGTTGTGAATCTGATTAATGCGTACTTACCAAACATAGATATAATACAAACTTTTTGTTCAAAAGTCAAGTTTCTTTATATTTTCGCTTTTTTTTTTGTTTGTTGTTAAAAATTCTAATATTATAATGCAATTTGGAGTTCAGTTTCGTACTGTACACACACACACACACACACACACACACACACAAAAGATCATTTTTAAATGGAAATTATCAGAAAAATAAATTTCAAAATGTAGAACAGTATAATTAATTGAACACGTAACAATATTCTTTGTGCACATATGCGAAAATATATTCCTAAAAGCGGGTTTTGCAATTTAGCAGAATAGAGACAACCGATTGCATTGCTCTGAATAGTCAGGATTGGTATGGAAAGAAACTAGTTGCACTGCACGCCTTATAACGGCAATCGGTCACAAAATTATCGAGTTATCCAATTAGATAGCTGATGCGGATACAGGAGACTCCAACAGCTGATAAAACAACGCTCAAGGCCAATCGAGATTCACGAGTAGATTAGGGGCGAGATTTTCCGAACTGCTACGTTGGCATATTCTCTCACACCACTGTCAGTGTAGTTTGAATTATAAAAGAAACCACAACAAGAATTTAGAAGTAATCCTAAAGTCTGCTAATAATAATAAATGACAAATACTATGCCTAAATATTTTATTTGAATAAGTATTTACCTATGATTTTTATGTCTGTACGAAATTCGCTGGTGCTGTCAGGAGATTATTTAAAGAGAAATTCCTAGGCGATCAACGTAATGTGATTAATAAATTAGTAGTATCTATTTTTAGACGAACTAATGAATAACTTCCGCGAAGAGATCCATTTAATTTCTCTAACGGAAATAAGTAAGGTATAATGGGTAACTTCATAAGCAGATGTCAGAAATGTTTGGGAAGTGAAGGCAACCAGTTGCTGCATCTCCTTCCATGATATGAGCAAGTGTACAGCAACTTTTAATTGCATTGCAATTTATAACACTTTCACTCTTGTTTTTTTGTTTTTGTTTTGTTTTGTTTTTTTGTTTTGTTTTTGTTTTTTTATTACTATCGGCTCTTGTGTTGCATCGCTCGCCCTCCCCGACTCTTAACGTAATCCTGCTGACTGTGAGCGATAGCTTATCGGATATCTGTAGAGTCTGGCTTTGCGTATGTGAATGATCAACATACAATGAAGTAGCTATGTGGGTGGATCTTGTTCAATATGATTCCGTGGACGGAAAACATAGTCCTGCAGTATGCATTGGAATATTTAATCGAATAAGTGTTGTTAATTCACTGTGCGCGTGTGCTATATTGCTAAAAATAAGATTTAAATTAATATTATATAGTTGGAAGGTTTTTACTATTTTACAAACTAGATCTAAATTTGTATCAGAAGATTTTAAAAGCTCCATTTAGCTATCAGACTTGTTTTTGGTTTTTAGCAGCACTTAAAGTTTCGAAGTTATTTAAACTTCTATGCTACTAATCGAAACCTCAAGAGGACGTGTTGACACTTATCTTCTTTATCGGATGATATAAAAAGAGGCATTGTTGTTATTAATAAAGAATAATCTTAAGTAAATTTCCATGTGGTATAGTGCAACAAGACCGACAGGATATATCAGGAATGTATTCTTTAAGACCTTGGTGTAGAGTACACGTAAAAGAGTAATTTCCAAACCTAGGCAAGGTGCTTAACGAACTGAAGTATAAAATCCAATGCGCCGATGAGGTAGAGGAGACTCAAATAAACTTTCATTTATTTTAAACCACTGCCTGTTTTATAAAATGCAATTGAATTAAAGTTGTAATTAATAAATCGTTTCATCCTGAAATGTCATACCAGTAATATAGCATTCAGCTTGTCAACAAACCTCCTAAATAAGTTTCAAATTGACATTAGATATTTAAATAGAAACGTTTCTCTAGGTTTTGTGCTTAGAATTTTGTTTCCTATATGTGTGGTTTTGGACATAAAGGACATATTACAATGGTTTTTGTTAGATGCTCACTGCGGGAGAAGCAGTACATTTAAAGGGGAGTCCAAGGGTACAGATCCCCCAAAATACATTAAATAAAAACAAAACCAGTTAAAGAAAGGTAGCATATAATCACTTAGGTATAATAGGTAACACCCAAAAGATTATTATTTTGAAGTTTACCATACATTAAGTCGGCAAAGTTAGAAAATACTTTTAAATTATTAAGTAATATTGTCTTCTTTTGGTGAAATGTACCTGCTATCCATTATAATTGCAACACATTGTGCGTTATAGCCATGCTTGTCTTCTACGGGGCCATTGGAATCCTTCACGTCTGTATGTTCCTCCTAAATCGATCCACTCATCTCATACTCGTTTCGCTGTGAACGCATTTCTTCCAACACGAGCAACACTTTCTCGAAAGTCATGTCGGTCCTGGTGGTGTAGTGGTTACCATACTTGCCTCCTAAACCCAAAACGCGGGTTCGAACCCAGCCAGGATAAAATCGTAAAAATCGTAAAAATAAAAAATATTAAGTATGGCTTCCTTCGGAAGGGAAGTAAAGCCGTGGGTCCCGTGTCGTATATTTGCGGCACGAAAAAGAACCTCAAGCCTGAAAGAGAGGCCTCTGAGCAAAATTTGTCGGCCGTTTCATGCCCTGAGTTGAATGGGACGCTGATGACCTGAGATGTTAAAGAGCGAACATACTCAGAAGCATAATATGGTGTATATTGTCATTACTGCGTTCTTTCGTAGATCAGAATGCTCATCAGAACTTTACATGTTTCGTGACACTGTAAATGCTGTAAAGATATTTATTAATCACCGGGTAACAGCTTATCTATGCTCTTGTCCGCTGAGCGGCTTATAGCCATCGAGAATGGCCGGGAAAATGTGGCATCTGAAATCAATAATTAGAGGCGAAAAGAAATGCAGGAAAATGAAAAAGTTTTCCTTGCAGTAATAAAATCAATATTCTTTTTGTATAGCAAGAGCCTTTGAGAGACTATATGAATAGCAATTCCTTAAAATTGCAAAAAAAAAAAAAAAAAAAAAAAAAAAAAAAAAAAAAAAAAATTTTAGAAGAACGGGAAATTTCGGGCTCTTTTTTCGATTCAGTCATGGTGCTAGTGACAAAGCATTAGAAAAGCAAGTGGCTAGTGGGGAAAAAATGTCACTTAAATTATCACAAGTAATATCACGAGAGGGTCCGAGATATTCGATAAATTCACGAGTGAACTGTGAGCACAGTGAGTGAATTTGTCGGGAAAGCTCAGACCCTCAGGTGATATTTTTAGGACTATTTTACGAATAAAACAAGAATTTAAATATAATTCCTCTAAACGTGGCATACAAAATTGTAGTAATTGTATATTTGTATTTAACCTTTTCAAACAATCTTGCGATAGAAGAATGCCGATTGTCAGTAATGCCAATAGAAAAGAGCAAAATGCGGATTTAGGCCTATTTCATGATAAGAATAAGAATAAAAGTTATATACAGTTGAAATTCGCGCACAGAATATAAACACTTGCGTAAAATGTTAAACTTATGAATATATATGCTATTCAGAAACAGTGAGAATGAAATGTCGAATATTACAATCGCTACAATTCCATTTTCTAATACCATCTAAGGAAAAAAAAATGATAGCATACAGTGCCTCTATTTTTCTTTGTATTCTGCTGTTTGAAATTCCTAATGATAAGATCAATTTGCACATATGACACATCACCAAAACGCTTTGAAGAACCCTCCATTTTGCGTTATGATTGTTAATTGTCCGTGCTTTTGTTGCTATCAATAGCTCCCTACCGCCTCTAACAAAGGTGGTCAGTGATGCGTGTTCAGGAATTATATAGTGGAGGTATAGAGATGGCTACATTGACCACAAGACGAATGCACGTCGCGTGATAAAAAGGATTTGATAACTTTTTTCCCAATAATTTTACTCCGTAATTCGGCTGTGATTAGTCAAAATTCAAAATTTTGTTTCGTTTCATTGGTCGATTTTAGGATGACGTCACATGAGCAAAATAGTCCCTACAATTCAATACAGACGAACCAAAATATTTTAACTTCATTGTAGATAAAACTCTGGATATTTTAGGTGTGCGATATGTCAACTCCAGGTATTTCCTGACAGAATAATTCTTGAGTTTCATGCCTATATGACCTCACCGGTTTTGCTAGAAGAGTCCATCGGCTTAGGTGTAACAACTTGGTGGAACAGAACTATGCCAGAACGCTTTATCTGTCCATTGTGCTAGTCAAGGACTGAATTTAGCTCTGTCCTCTGCCACGAGTATAATTCACGTAGGTGATTGTTTAGGTACTATGTATGATGTTTGTGGTTTATTTCGCGATCACCCTTTACCAGCATCTCTCTAAAAAATTATATTAATGAATGTTGCCTTTCAGTATGTATTCGAAAGAAAGATGACACTATTGTTTTCTTCTTCTTCTTCCTTTAGCTTCCGGACGAGCCTGCAGTATTTCCAGAAAACGGAAACCACTGCAGAAGTGATGTTATGCCGCAACTGGGTGTTTCAGCTTAACGAAATTACTTTTTGAACTGTAAAATCAAGATTCCAAGACTAGCAGGGAATCATGCAAAAAGAGATAACCACCCAGCAGACACACCACAGGAATATTTTATAAGATCTGTATTTATACTATGCACTGAGATTTCAAAGCTCAAAAGTATGTTGTGAACGCAATAAAAATGCATTGTCTGCTTTTGATATTTTGTTACGCAGAAATGTCCAAGAAACTACAGTTGCCACATAAATAGTTTCTTTGTATTAGCGAAACTGAAGTAGAGACAGAATTGCGCGAAAAGTAAAATTTAAGATCAAATACTACTTTAGTATTTTTACTGTATGCCCTACGTAACTGTACTCCGTAACTCGCTGTATCTTCAAAAGCTTAGCCACAATTGCTGTCTCAACTGTCAGTGCTGAGAGATCACGGTTGAAAGCTTATCTCAGAAAGAGTTATCTTACTTCATTGGGATCAAGATAATGGGCAGAAGAAGCAAGCGCATCAATTATGTGTTGTGCAGTTTTGTGTAAACTGTGTAAATATTGTGTACTTTGACTTTAACAACATTTCACAGACTTACGGTCCGTTTTCATATGAAGATGTTGTTAGTGCTTGTAATAATACGACGTTCTCTTCTGTGCCTAGGATAGCATATGTATTATATGCATATGTAGATACTTTTGTATTGTGTTGATCTACAAACAGCTACATTTACATTTACGTTAATACACAAAAATTTAGTAGTGATAGGAGAAAAATACGTTCCCAAGTGTACATATATTCTGGAATCCCAGAAACTAACTACGTGCCTGGAGTAACGCCTGAAATAATCTTAATGATCATCATTTGTGCTTACAGGAGCGCAAATAAACAGAACGGACTACCAGAGTAATATCGTATATCTTGTTTTTATTGCGCCGTGCTCTTGTTTATAATGTATAGGGTCAAAAATAGATGCACGCTCTAATGAATGAAAACTATTTTGAACACAATTGTGGAAAATGTACCCCAATTAAAAATAATTATAATATTTAATTTACAAACGTGATATGGTTTAGTGAATTACATTTTACATTTGTACTTCATCTGTATTTTTGATTAGCCTTTCGTATCTGTAATCTTCATTTGTCTATTGCAAAATTTGGAAATAACAGTTCAAATTTGGAACGTCACGGCGTTTTTCTCTACTGGAATACAGTCTCCAGGTATGCAAATTAACGCTACAGCGGTTAGAGATGCAACAGTTGACTTTTGCGTGAAGCATTCCTCGTGGTGTTGCAGTTCTCGCTTCTATTCTCGTGCTGCTGTTGATACGCTTCTTTGTTATTCAACCACGTAAGAGACGTGTATTTACGTGGTCACTTCTAAGCCGATCGATAATTATACACGAATGAAAATTTAACTAACAAACATCGCCTTTTGTAGTTCTCTTTGTTCATAATAAAAGATTAAATGACAGCCGGACTTAACAAAGCAAAATAATATAGTCTTCCAAAAGCTATGTTAGCTGCGCAATTTTTAAGAAAGATCTCAAATCTACATGATAACAGTCTTGTAAAAGGGGAGAGGCTGTAATTTTCAATAATATACTAATATTAAAGAAATATTAAATATTCAGTGCCTAAAAATGTGCGACTTATTAGTGCAGCTTTGTTTTTACTGCACTGTGTACTGACAAATCTTTTGTCGAGGCGTCGAAGAGAAAGCAAGCAGACAGAAACTTTAAAGTACCATTGTCACTTAAATGCTACATTTCCTGAAAAAGAGAAGCTCAAACATACCTGCTACATAGACGCAGCAGAAACCAGCAAAATATAACCAGTCCATGACGAGAATCCACTGGTACTGCAGGCGGAAACTAGTGCGTTTGTTTCCGTTGCCCACAGATTGGTGTACTACATGCCAGGGAGAGGATCCTCTTATCTAAGGATACGCCATTTCCTTCCCTCACTTGGAGGAATTTGGGTAGAGGCTCAGCGTCACAATATGCAACACTATTAACTGTGATGACTGCAAACTGATTCAATATACTCATCAAGACTCTTGTCTGAAAATCAACTTTTCAATTGAAGAGCATTATAACCAACAGGGAAACAAATTCTTTATTTATAAAAGTATAACAATGTCAAAGTTGACATGGTAATTAGGTCTTAGAATAGTAGTCAACCTATACAGCCCGACCAAGAAAATCTTCCTGGAACTAATAATTTGTTCATCCTATAAACGAGAACACGCAAGAGGCCAAGAGAATCTTCTATCATTTGCATATTACTTAACATCACAAAGAATCCTACCTGTTACTATATAGGACGTTAAATGGTTTTACAACGGATAGTTTTTTGAGAGAAGATGAATGATTACATTTGGGGTAATGAACATATTGTAAGTTTTAGTTTTTGTTCATCAGTCTTTTGTATGATAGCTGCAGAACTGCAGTTGAGTTAAGGATTTATTTCTGTTGTTTGTATAGAATGTGTGGCTTAATAGAAGCGCTCCTCTTTGAATGTGCGTTTTATTTGTCCGGATTTGATTTGTCTAACTAAAACATGGCGACGCCTTTACTTTACTTCTCTTTTAATAGAAGGAAAGTGAAAAGCTGTTGAAAAGCCCCCAGACCCGAAACGAACTAGTTTGCTTGTTATCTGAAATATGGTAATGTCATCACTTTCTCTTTTAATTAAAAGAAAGTTGGAAGCTGTTGAAAACCCAACCGCAACCCACAGTGTAGTAGTTTGCCTGTTAACGAGATATGTCACAGTTGAGCATTGCCAGCTGAGAGTAGATCGGAGACTAAATGGATCGATGAAATACCAATCTGTAGGAAACGACAGATTATTAAACGCGGTAATTGTGTCACACAATATTCACTTGCACTCCAAGGCTCATTCAACTCCAGTACCTTTGCAGAAAACCGAGAGAGGGAATTTATGATCGGATATAATTCATGCAGATAATGCGGTATAGTGTTACTGAAAAAATGAAGGTGTATGCGGTTAGTGGCATATTAGTAATTTAATTTTAGCTAAATAATAATCTATTTTATAATTATTTTGTAATTATTCACAACTATCACATTCAGTTGCGTACTTCCTTAATAGGACATAGGAATGTAGCGTCTAAGTTTGTTTCTTGTTTCTTTATGTAATTATAAATAAATTCTAAAGATCTTGTGATATTTAGGTATTTCTTTGGTATTTATTAACAGCATGGATTGAACGTTTTGAATTAGTTCCGATTTCATGCAGAAAATTGGCATTCTTCGCCTCATTATTTATGTCCCTTGTTTTCCGTGTCTTTGAGGAGCATTATTATTCATATATATATATATATATATATTATCCGAAAGAGACTCATTGCAAGTCGTGAAACTTTCATTTCTTGATTCAATATTTTCAATTAACATTTTTTTTTCTTGTTTTGAAACCCGTTTGTTTCAGATACACAACCATTTAAACTTTTTAATATTTACTTTAAATTTCTTGCCTTACATCTTAGGTAGTTTCCTTTAACTTATTTGGAAATTTTATTTCCACACGCATTTAGAACGGATTCAATGCAAATTAATATTTTTTATCTGTAGAGACATAAACACTGTTTATTTGATACATTATTCATATAAACTTTGATAATTTGAACGTACCCTTGAAAGACATATTAATGATTATAATAATGTATCAAATACAGAGTGTCGAAAATATTTACAAAGAATTTAGAAGAAAGAATAGGGCTTTACACACTAAGAATTTTGAAAATGAGAACAAATGGTCTCATAAGCTTAAATATGGAGCTACGGGTATCGATATGGATCAACGTCATAGCTATGTTGCAATTCGGCGTGTGTTTATAGCCATCAAGTTTAAACCAATGTCATTAGGGGAGACGCATTTGACAAGCGGGGTGCACCTCAATTTAATCCCGTCATGCATTGTCACTCAGGGTACAGCTCTTCGTGTAATGGTAACGCATTTTAAAAACTGTAGTAGTCATGTTTTGTGAACATTACTGTACGAATACTTGAAAAGTCAATTAATTAATTTACGTATTTGCATTTTCTATACATCTGGAAGGAGTGATATGATTAATCGTTTCACTCATGAAGAGCTGGTTGACGTTCACTTGGTATACGGTAATACATTGCCTGCTCATTTTAAACATTTACGCAATAAGGCATGTTCTCCACTGAAGTAAAGTTCTTTATTCGACAGTGTAGGTAATTTTTAAGATACACTATTACGTTTTCAGTCCTCTTGTACACTCACAAGCACGTTCGTTAATGCCCACAGCATCACACTATGTGTCCGAGATCATTTGATCCTATTTCAGAGATGCCTATATTTGACACCTTTCTAGTCGTAAGTTCTACATATATTTAACGTCCTGTATATATAATTAGAGTTATTAGAACTGGATATTACAGATACAAAAGCATATCAAGCTCTGAAACTGTACAGGTGCCCCAGTTCTAGCAAAACTGTGACAGGTCGAATGAACTGTAGAACCCCAGAAATGCAGTTTGACAAGTGTGCTTTGGGAAATGAACGGTTAATGTCTTGGAATATGTAGCAATGGTTTCACCGGCATTATGATGATGTCGAGGAGATCCCATATGTGCCTAATGGGCGGAGATGAAACGTAAAGTAAACAACTACAGGGACATCAGTTGTGGGGACTGGTTTCAGAAACTTGGGATGATTGCGCTTCCGCATGACTTTACTTACTCTATGTAGATACGTATGGGCTCAGTGATTGACGCAGAAGGTTTAGAACCCTCTACTAGGGCCCGATTGTTTCGCTTTACTAACATTTTATTACCACCGAGAATTTACGTTGTTTTGTATTTCTGTTTTTATTAATTAATTATTTAGTTTATTGATCTATATTTAAACCGCTTATACTGCGAAGTCATGGTGAATTTAATATCTGCTATTAGTCGCATTTATATTACAATACAAAGATGAAATTGTATTAGACCTATGGAGAATTATTTCGTAATTATTGTTTATCTGCAAATTTAGGTATAGAATTTGTGTTTCTGTAAGAACTCAAAAGATATTTGTTTTACGTCACATAAAATATGTTTCTCCCATTATCAGAATGATATTTAAATATAAAAGTTTTAACATAATCGAAAGAATGACAAACCCTTCTACCTCTCACCCATTTCTTTAAAGATTATAAAAAAGTTGATGTTAATAGCACATGGACACCGCTGGTACAAATTCCATTTTTTATTATACTTAAGGAAAGAGAATGTAACCAATATGCACTTATTTGAAATTAAAGTTTCTTACGTTTCTTTAGCGTAAAAATCCTTCTGAAGGGAAGTAAAGCCGTGGGTCCTATGTCGTAAACATACGGCACGCAAAAAACTTAAGCCTGAAAGAAGAGGCCTCTAAGCAAAATTTATCGGTCGTTTCACGCCCTGAATTGAATGGGATACTGATGACCTGAGATGTTAAAGCGAATGTTAAATACACCAAATAAATTCCTTTTCTTTCACTTTAATTTGAAGTGTGCTACTTCGTAACGTAAAATCACAGGCCGTCTTCCTGCCCCTTTCTTCGTGGCCCATAGATTCCATATCTCAAACAGTAGAGCGTGTCTTAACTCAGATTGTTAATAATTGGGGAAACTGGCCAAGAAATGACAAGTGTCCTAATGGAGCAATGAAATCGATTTTAGCAAGCTCTTCAAAAAGATGCAGAACAGTTTGAGGAAGTAATAAATTCAGTTCCAAGACGTCTGGAATGAGTATAGGACAGAAATGGGGCCTCTACCTCCTACTGGCGATGTTGCATTTTGAATATGTTATTATTTCTATTGTAATAATTTTATTCCAAATATTTTGTAGCAATTTTAATGCTAAATGTATGGTATTTCTTTATATTAAAATATTGTTGCAGATTTCTTCGTTTGCTATAATTTAAATACTTATTTAATAATATGAACATATATAAAATTAGTTTTGCCTTCTTTACAACAATTTCCAGTTATTATATCTCTTAGTTTTGCCTCAGATCAGTTGAATTACTTAAGTAATCTAAGATAATCGGACATTTTATTTTTATTTGAATAATTGAATTTATAGAAATATTTAATTTTTATTCCAGTTATAAAATCTATTGTCAAAATATTTTACTTCAGTACAAGCAAAATTGTTTGGCTACAAGATAGTAAAGGGAACTGATTTTTAATTTCTTCCTTACTTTATTTCTGAATTAATTTTTGCTCAATGATTTTGAATTATTTATAAATGTTATATTTGTTACATTACTATCGTAATACATTTCGTGGCTTTGTATATTAAATTAAAGTCTCCAGAACATTGATATTTTCTACCCGAGCTTTACTGCACTACTCCAGCATAGGCCACCTACACAACTCTTTTCCTCTCCTTAGAGTGGGAAGTTCAAAGCAAACTCTAAATTGTTTACACTATTCGGACTATCGCTGTCCCGCCTTTTCAAGTTGAAAGGAAAATTTGTGTGCGGTTTTCATAAAGCCGTAGCTTTTGGTTTTAAGTTTTGTGCGCTTATAGTGACAAAAAGGGTGTAATGTGTGCTTTTGATGGTGACTGGATAAATAGAATGAGTTAATTATGCCACAAATGAACCTGGAATTCTTTAGTGCCTAAAACCCGTAACGGGTAACTTGTCTCTTACTCAATAACGTAAAGAAGCATGGTAAGGGTCAGTGCTAATTGCTTTCATATTGTTTTATTGAGAAAATGCCTGAATCCGATGCTTGGGACCCAACTAGGCAGGCTGGTAATTAAAATGTTGCTTTTGAATACACAAAATGGCTCTTATAATGCTAAAACTCATAACCGACATCCATTTTGTACGCAAAAGTTCTTTTAGGGTAATATTTTTGGAGAGCATTTACTTCATAATGTTTCTTTCTCTTTCCCTGATTATTGGTACTTTGTTGTTGGAACGCTCTCGTGGATAAGAAGCAGTTTCCCTCCACGATTTCCTTACAGTTCCACGATCAAAGCGTTTGTTGCAACGTTGCTTGCGGTGTTTGATTTCGCCGGCTGATATCCCTAGTCATCTCTCGTTAGCATGGCTTCGCATCCTTTCCCAGGTACAATAGACTAGTTTATTGTTTATCAGGTCGACAACCTGAGCTCACGTGAATATAATTTTGCAAGCGCAGGTTCTGCACAGGGCAGTGGCCGAGACGTTATCCCCCGCTACAAAAGGGGGGGGGATATTGCACAAATGTTATTTCTATTCTATGCAAATAATAGGGGGTGTATAATTTAAGCTAGGTCGCCCCTACAATGGTACTCTTAGAAGATTTCGATGAACTACTTCACCTGCTTACAACACGGTAATCTTTGGGTGCCATTTCTGTGAAAAGTATATTAGCTGCATTTGTTCGGGTTGATATTATATTTTAGAAGCGTGCAGGAGAGTAATTGGTTAATGTGTTACGCGAGTGTGCATCTGGAAGAGAACGCCTATAGCTCGCCAGCCAGCATTATATGCATCTGGACCTAAAAGTGTCGTTAGTTTTGTAAGAAATTGTGCAATAAAAATAGGTAACTAGAATGCCGGGAAGATTTCTGTTAGGTATCTTCTACCACCTATGTACTAACTATGAAGCTCACGTAACAAGCAACTTTGTTATCGAGAACAGGTATAAATAGACGATATAGAAGAGTAGAAACCCTTCCTACGTTTGCCACGTCAACAGTAATGCCGTAGTGTGTTTTATTTCTTGACAGAAAATTGCAAATGATACAAAACTATCACATGGTTTTCCATAAATCTCAAACTTGACTAGATCACAAACCTCTCTAAGATTTAACACACAGTTACAAGGAGCATTCAAGAAGTTTTGCAACCAGCCTATCCATTGTTGGACAATAATGTCTACAAAGTTGAACCAACGCAGTTGGCAACAGTGGATCTTAAGCTATCAAAATATGCATAAGTGTAAGTTCAAACTTGTATAATCACTGTCATATAATTTGTTGAGTTTAGTCTTGGTTCGTACAAATCTTAAATATTTCTGAAGCAAACTTTACATTCTACATTTTGACAGGCTATAAGCTAGGTGTGTGTTCATTTCATATTATTGATAAGTTGGATTCAGTCAAGGGCGATAGACATTGTAAGACAACACTCGCTCTGGCCGGCCTCGGGAAGCTGTGACGAGAGAATAATTCAGAGTAAGGAACTTGATGGAGTAAAATCGACCTATTACCGTTGAAATGGTAAGTATGGAAGTGGATATCACTGTTGGCAGCATTGACAGTATAGTTCATGAACATTTAAAGCTGCGAAAAAAAAAATGTGCAAAATATGTTCCACGTTCCCTAGCCAATGAAGAGAAGAAGAGGAGAAAGGAATATGCAAGCAAACTGCTGAGCATGTTTCCACCAAATGGTCCTAAACGTTTGACAGATATATTTATTGGTTATAAAAGTTGATTTTATTACTATACCACACCAAATAAAGCTCAGAACTGCTTGTGGGTAAATGAGAATGATCCAAGACCATTTGTCCTTCCACAATATTTTCGTTCTCGGAAGCAAATGTTCACTGTTTTATTCAACAATAAAAGACCATTAGTAGTTGACTGTATGCCAGAAGGAACGACAATGAATGGAGAATACTGTGGCACTTATATTTTGCACCGCCACGGGTGGCCGAGGTCGTTAAGGCACGGACTCGTGAGCGGGAGGTCTGCGGTTCGAATCCCGCCAGGACCGTCCTCCCTGACTGGGGTTTTTTCCAGGTTTTCCTCAGTCTTCATAACTGGCAAATGCCGGGGAGGTACCTAAACTTACGCCTGGAACGCTTCCTTCCTTTAAAAAAAAAATATCCTTTCCCAATATATCATTTCACTTCATGTATCATCGGTGTCCACCGCCTGTGGTGCCTCAGCAGTAAAAACGGGCGTTAAACACTACTCAAAAAAAAAAAAACTTATATTTTGCATCCCTTATTTGAAGATCTGAGGCGGCGGCTTTCAAAGACAGGAACTTCAACGCCGTTGCTTTTGCACAATATGTCACTTCAAGAAAAACTGAAAATTTGAGGAAATTGGAAGTCGCTAAAGTCCAATTGCTTGACCATCCACCTTGCGACTTCTGGTTGTTTCCTTAAGTGAAATTTTGCAATGCTGGAAAAACCTTTTAAACGAGCACAGGGCCTAGCTCAAGCTATAAATTCAGCTCTGTTGACAATATCTCAGTCCGAGTACCGTACTGCTTATTACTATGTGTGGAGAGAGATGGAGAGTACTTTGAATGATTGTGAGAATAAGTTTTCCAATTGCCAATTTCCAATGCCCCTCGTAAAATCGTAAAATTTTACCCTAAAGGTATCCATCGCTAGTTTATAAAATTTAAAAATATAAACAAACAAATAAATGCATGTTTGTTCAATATTTCTATTTTCATTGTAGCACACCTTACACAATAGTATATAAAACAGCATATAAAACGCATAGAACATGAACATTAATAATTCATTGAACTCTTAAATGTGGAGCTTGGTTCTACGTTTTACTTACACGCAGTAATACGTTGGGCTTAATAAGAGGAATTTGCTTTCATTTCTGATTATATGTTTTCCAAATGGTTTCTATTCTTGTTTTATTTAGAATGCACTCCACATGTCTAGAAATGACTTGGAAACAACGCAAGCTCAAGATATTCCGAGATTGCAAACATCACATGAATTCCATGCAGCTAAGTGGTGCCGCTTTCGGTCATTTGAACGTGAAGGAAGGCTACGTCCTTGAAATCAGAGCGTAAGAGATGCAGTTCGTACTTGCCGCCAAAATATGTGTGCTATTGACAGTAAAAGTTTGTTATCTGGTGCACGACTCCGGCTTATCTATTTGAAAGCTTCTAATTTATTTAACTTCAGTACACACACATTGTAAAAAGTATCATCTTTAACTTTTTTATGATTCGTTGTTTTATCTATACATTCAAGACAATAACAATACTCTAATGCTTAGCGAACCCGCTGGGAGAGCCTCACGGACCTCGTTTTTGGAAACCATTGCACAGATTATTTTATTGCAGTACACAGAAAATAAATAAAAGCGAGTCAATAGGCATACCAGCTAAATGTTGTAGAACATTTGAAGCCACTCGCTTGCTTGCACATGTATTCAGTTCTGTGAATAACTTCGAGACTAGATGATCAATGACACATATATCTCTGTCCCATATCCAGAAAGACACGTCTTCAGAAAGGAGAAATTGTAGCTGGCAGATTGCCTCTAGGAGATGAGTATTTAATACAGGCTAATGGTGCGTCAAAGATATTAATTACAGAGTGTCATTACTGAAGCAATTTTTACTGCAGTATAATGTATTGAAATGCTACCACTAGAACAGAGAAAAAAATTAAAATACAAGAATAATCCCACACTATACAGGGACTTAAAATGTCAGCCAAAATTGGAAGAATTAGTGGCAGAGCTGTTACAAGCGAATGGAACTTTCATAAACGGTCAGAAACGTGTAGCCGCAGAAGACGGGCGGTTATTCGAACAACTTCCATAACACAATTTAAATTAATTTTGTGCACATGCTATTACTAATTTAAGTTATGCAAGCAGAAAGCGACGGCAACTGGGCCATCAACGAAACTGACGATTTGCGCGACTTTGGTACAGCGCAGCTTGCGTTCAGCTGCGAATCAGGCCTAAAAACTCTTTATGAATTCTAAAGAAATGTTTAATAACCGTACAAGAGCGAGTGAGACCAATTATGAACGGTTTCCATCAGCAAACGGAATATTCATGCAGCATGTTGCCTCATTTATTTGGTTTATTTACGGACGCTCTTTGATATCTCAAGTCATCAGCGTCCTATTTAATTTAGAGCGTGAAACTGCCAATAAATTTTGCTCAGAGGCCTCTTCTTTCAGGCTTGAGGTTCATTTACGGGGCCCACTGCTTTACTTCCCTTCAGAAGAAAGCCATGCTTAAGATTTTTGTGCCCAAAAATGGTGCTTCATGTCATATTTTATGAACAAGTAAATATAATATGATATATCTGTGCTGGAATGACCCAGATATAAATCAAATTGAGCCTGTCTAAATTAGCGTTAAAGAACTGTAGCCAACAAATGAGGAACTTTTTATAACCACGTTTCATCTCCTTAGCATAATAATGAAGACATTCAAAACGCATGTAAATCTGCGAAAGAGAGTAATAATTTTCGCTCCATTTAAAGACTAAGGAGATTACACCAAACACTAAAGAAACAACACAAAACCTAAGCGATTTCAAATTATGTTCATTTTAGTTGCGTAAAAATAAGATAATAAAACAGCAGCTTCTGTGAAAAACAAAAAGATGCACATATCCGTAGGGGCGACTATGACAATTCCTGTGTGAGATTTGAAAGCTGTGCTATAGTTGCACATCTTGTATACAACATGACAACTACAAAAATGCGAAATTCCATTTGGAGGCAAAGTTATTTCTATAGATTGCGGGAGTATTGGCCAGTTTTAGAGAGATCATTAAGGGAAGCAACGAATGTAAATAAGAAAGGTAAATATAAACAAGAAGAATGGGGCGGCATCACAAAGCCCCATAGGCATGTCATAGCCTGCTTTCGTTGTTTTCAATCAATCAAGCGATAGCAGTACATATAAAGTGTTTATATAAAGGTTAAATGAATTCTTTCTAATATCCCTATGAGGACCAGTGATTTAAAAACAAAGTGAATGTGGTTGTAGAAATGGATCTGTAATCCTGGTGGGCTTTGTCTCGCGGGAAGAAAAGTACTATACCAGACGACTTAGTTGAAATTCACGTGTGACGTCACTTATAGAAGTGTAGGCGCCGTTTCATTAGCAAAATGGAAGGTAATGATAGAGATTTTTCGACCAGCATGGCGCACTCCTCATAGAGTTTCTGAAAAGAGGAGCAGCTGTGAATGCCCTGTGCTATGCTGAACTACTCAAGGAGTTGAGGTGGACGAAAAAGTCAAAGCGCCAAGGACTGCTTTCGAGTGATGTCATTTGGCACTGCTATGTTGTTCACACCAAACTGGAGCAATTCAAGCAGTAAGTGCTGACGCATCCACCTTACAGCTCTGATATGTCCCCGTTTCCCTCAAAGGCAAACGATTCACATCGGACGAAGACCCAGGAGCTTCTCGTTTCATAGCGGGATATGCGTCTCAACAAATACGGCGACCACCTCTAGCTGAGTCAATGTTATTGTGCTTTTCCATCAGTTGTTCGGTTTTTAAATAACTGACTCTCATATCGCTCCTTTTCAAAAGGACATTAGTCCAAAAATTACAAATTGAAGAAAAGCTGAAAAAATACAATGTGTTGCTTATATTAAAAATGACTTTATTGGTATTGAGTTAACGAAATGTGATAACACTGTATTCATATAACATGAACAATGACCATCGAAGTTATATGTGATTGTATTATAAGTGCCCAAAATCTAAGACTTGCGCCCATTTGAAAAAAAGTGAAAAAGTGTTTTGAAAATACTAGTTACATTACATATTATATGAACAGGATAATCTTGAAATACAACAAATATCAGGAACTTATTCCATTATAAATATTTTATGTTAATGCAAGGAATGAATCTTCTGTCCTTGAGGAATTGTACGACCTGACTTTTTTTGAGACAAAGAAATTTTCTTTTAGTAGTCTAACCACCAAATTTGGTAGTCAATGACTGCGAATGAATCATAAATTTCTTTAATAGTGAACTTGTGGGATTTATTGCTAGATACAACGAGTTCTGTAAGTTCACTAATGTTGTAGCTATGGTCATTTTTTCAACGCTCTCTAATCATGTTGAAATCCCTATCGCAGGGTAAGTATAAATGACCTCATGCATGCTCTTCTTGAAAAGTCCTTTATCTCTTAAAACTAGAAAGAGCCTAGTGAGAGAAGGAGTTTTCTTCTGACCTCCGCAACTGTCTGAATGTACATGTATTTCATCAATATCAGTGGGCACATCTTGCATTTAGTCAAACAAATATACACAAACTTCATTAGATCCCTTTTTGTCAAAACTTTCATGATAAAGTTCATCGTAGTAAAAGTTTTCTTGATGTCATGCGCACAGAACAAAGTCACAGTTAACTTTTCATATAAAATAACTCCGGAACTGGTGAAACAGGCAATTCAATATTCTGCATATAATCAAGTGCAATTGCCAAAATATTGCGATGTTAGCTGCCTTCTTCACCTTTATTCTTGATATTAGAATAAAAAGTTTTGATCCTTTTTACTTGAACACAAATTTCTGTACCTGAACCTCTTTTCCTTGCATCAATTAGACGAGAGCTTTTCAGTTTAAGCTTTAGCTCCTCGCAAACACAAGAGCCCATGTGGGGTCTACCAAATAATGGTTTGAAATTGTCATTGAAATATTGGTAATACAACTAATTTTTACATTAGGATGGTTTTGCTTGAATAATTCACACATAAGCATCATATTCAACTGTGCATTCAAGAACTTGACAGGATGGCCGCTATAGTGACAGAGTGACAATGTGCTCCTGGACCAGAGTTCTCACTTCATCAAAGAGACGCTTTGGGCAGGATGTTCTCCTCTCATATCCTGTGGACTTTAACCTGATTGCCTGATTCGTTCAACACGCTTTTCTGACTCTGACAACATCGATAAGAACGCTGTGAGGTACATTTCATGTTTTTCATTATTAGTCAAAACATTGTACTTAAATGCTGCACTGTTGGTTCTTCTTTCTTGATTGGTGGCGTTCAATTTCGTGTACATAAATCAGATCCTATAGAAAGATATCCTTCATATTAATATCATGAAGCCGTGTGAACAGGTTTACTCGTTGACTTTCAAACACTCTTTGAAAGCATGTCGCCTGCACCTATAATCATGGAAGTAGATGTGTTAATCCTGCATTGTTAGCTCATAAATACTTGCACATAATAGTAGAATAATCGTATAGGTAATACTCATAAATACCTGCACACTTCGCGAATTGTTTTGACCTCAATATGCTTTCCTGCGCGATTGACATACTTCTGTCGTTAATAATGTTCTTCTGGTAACTTGCAATATTTCTTTTCCTCTTCTTTAAAACATTACCTTGATCCATTATGACTCAATTCGTAACAAATTAAAAACTTGTTATAAACTAGGAGTATCTGAAAAATAATATCAACAGAGCCAAAGTACAAAACAATAGAGATATCTTTCGATTATATCGATCAAAACTCCAAAGTAAATCACGATTGCCAACAGTACTTTTCCAAATCGGCCACAGTTCAGGACCAACGCTCTTTTGTAAAGAAACGGCATTTCTAGATCTACCGTTAAGTATCAACTGGAGTGAAGCCCTTTCGTTGCAAAATAGTGCATTGACCCCCCCTCCAATGCTTGTTGCAGCAGAAGAAATGATTTTTCTTAAAAAAAAAGTATGAACTCAGGCGCTTTGGAAAGGAGCGATTCATACACAGAAGTGTTCATAAAAATTGCATCAACTTGGGAAAATTGATTTGATTTTTCACTCCGTTTTTAGTTCATTTTACTTGCAATTGTAACACCTATGAGCAATATTGCCGGTAAGCAATGCTACCATTATATCATGCACATTATTGCACATTAAAGTCAGTCTAAGTGCCTCATGCTTCAAGTAAGTGTGGTAAATTTTGCGTAGTTGGTACTCCAGTGTGAAACATCTACTTGAGTGCGTTGTAATCATCTACAGTGACCGATTTACAAACAAAGAAAAAATTAAAACGGGGTCAGTTGATAGAAAAGTTGGAAATGGAAGAAGAAGAAAAAAGAATATAATTTATAAGTGACTAAGATAGAAGCATAACCGGGTGGGAATATCACTCTGGTATAAAAAGCTAGTGCAGTGGAAGTAAGAAGGATTCAAGGCGGACTGAAAGGGTGTCGTTCGTGAAAAAAACTCTTTTAATTATGGTAAAGAAGAAGAAGAAAAAAAGGGCGATTGCAGTGGGGCAAGGGACATCTAAAGTGGGGGAAGAATATTTTTTTCTAATGAATCTAAATTAATTCTGAATGGTCAACTTGATCAGGATGTTAAAAAAAAAAAAAAAAAAAAAAAAGGCCCAAATTGGGTGATGACTACTATTTAATATTCCGAATGTGAGATATTTTGTACTTCTCTAGGAGATTGGTGGTTTCTGTTACCCGAAACATTTCATCCTTTAATTTTCTGCATTTACTGCTTGATGCCTATAAAAAGTTTGATGGATTCTTCTATCTTGCACCTGATATTTGTATTTGCTTATTACCAGTATCGAGGCTGCAAACGCCGCCGCAGGTGGCCGAGGTCGTTAAGGCGCGGACTCGTGAGAGGGAGGTCTGGGGTTCGAATCCTCAGGATCGTTCTCCCTGACTGAGTTTTTTCCAGATTTTCCTCAGTCCTCATAACTGGTAAATGCCGGGGTGGTAACGTAAATTTATGCCTGGAACGCTTCCTTCCTTAAAAAAATATCCTTCCCAATATATGATTTCATCTGTGTATTATCAGTGTTCACCGCCTGTGGTGCCTCAGTAATAAAAACGGGAGTTAAACACTACCCAGGCTGCAAACCAATATCTCGGTAAGCCTGTGGAGTAGTTTGCCCAGAAGAGGTGAGAGGAAGCGGCAGGCAAAGTGTTTCCCTCATAAGCGGACATTGTGTACATGCATCATTTTGTCCTAGGAAAATTTGCCTCGAATATTATGCACAGCGAATATCACGTTACAAAAGTTAAAAAGAATATTCTTATAAACTACGAGTTAATTCGTATAATTAATTGTAGTGAAACAAAATAAATAGCAACTCAGTCATATATATTAAATATGAGCATAGCTTTCAACTATTTCAATGTCAAACAACATTACACTTAAGAAACAATGCTCTCCAGCAGCGATACATTAATAAATCATTTCCTTACTAGTAAGCTGTCATTGAATGACAGGCTAGTGAAGTTTCGCATGTATTCGCGATTTAGTTGCTTATTTCGTTTTGTGTTAACTGAATGTAAGGAAAATTATCATGATAAATGTTACATTCTAAGCCTTTGTCTTTGCTATGTGGAAGCGAAATTTTAAACTTAAAACTGGATAAAGAAACTCCGAGGATGAAATTGAGTAAAACAGTGATTTCGAAACACAGGAAGTATCGAATGCCTTCTGTACAAACAGATTTCATTCTGGAGATTCCAGAATTTAATTAAATTTCATTGACATGTTTGCTACCATGTAAACCAAAAGAGTGGCTTTTTTGTTTAATTGATGCATTACTAGATATTTTAATTCATCTCTCTCTCTCTGATGTGTATGTTCAGCCACACGCGTATGAATAGTAATTAGATTTTAGAAGCTTGCGATCTATATTTATTAGTAGCAGTAGCAGAAGTAAAGTTGTTTACACCGGTTTTATGCTGCCGCAAGGGAACTGAAACCATTAAAAATTGCTGCGGAAGTAGGAAGAGTTACAGAATAAAAAACTTCAAACTATGCCCAAGCTTCAGGAAAACTTGATAAAATTACATTACCATGAACTCTCATTATAGGCATATTAGGAAAACTGTTTTTTTTTACAAGTCTAAAATATACCATAACGAAATAAAGTAAACAAATGGCATGCTAAAACAAGTTTATTTTCGTCTTTTTAATTGAAAATTAATAAAATACCCAAGAATTAATTTAACAACTAAAGAAGGTGCCCAATTTTTATTTACCAATTTGTTTTCATAAACATTTATTTTAAAATGACTCTTTAGGGTACAATAATTTTTCTGTAGTTCATATAATTACAATAAACGTATTTATTATCAGCAACTGTGTTTATATTTATTTCACATATAAGTTAAGTTAAAATATGATTACTCCCATTAATATACGAATATGATGACTTGCAGAAATCTATGAAAGAATATGGCTTCAATTTCTTTAAACAACTTTCTGTGAAAATATTGAACGCTTTTTTCAAACACCCTGTATATACTGAAATAGCAACGTTTCTCCTATAAAGAAAACCATGCCAGTTGTCATAATGCACAGAGCTGCTTGCTACTTTTTGCTATGTTTGGTTTATAATCTTCATTTCTTTGCACTGGCGACAATTGCCAGGAATGCCAGGCATAATTTCTTCCCCCAATAATGTGTGTCATACATATAATTATGCTGTTCATTTATTAAAATGATCAGCTGATAGATTCAACCCATGCGTCAGAAATTGCGGGTAATCATTTCATCACGCGCGGTGGCATTTTTAACACAAATAGGTGCTATAAACTCTGGTAATTATATTGGAAGCTCTCTTTTGTTCCCCCTTTGGACATATTGTGCAAAAAATATCCAAAACACATAGTTTGTTTGCTACCGCGCAATATTTCAAATTTCCGATGAGATAGGCGCACTGTGAAAGCAAAACTGAAAAACTTGAAAAAATAAGAGATAGATAAAATATTCAGGCAATCTAACTTGCAAACAAGCAAATCTAATGACATTGTTTATTATTATAATTATTATTATTATTATTATTATTATTATTATTATTATTATTATTATTATTATTATTATTATTATTATTATTATTATTATTATTATTATTATTATTATTATTATTATATAACAGGACTTATAAACAGGCAGTATAATATGTAATTTGATAAGGAATGCTTCACGTATGAAACAGATAAACTCACAAATTGTGTAACAGATTTCTATTCTCTTTAGGCTTCAAAAGGTAATAGAAAATATGAGAATAGAAGAGGAGGGGATTTTAGAGCGCCACAAAATTAAAAAGACATGAAAATGAAATTATGAAATTATGTCAGAATTTCGATTTAATGAACAAATATGTTTCCAAAAATCTTAAAAATGATATATATAATTTTACCATTAGTTAATTCTTAATTGTTTACATAGTCTTCTGGAGCATTATTGCACTGAATTTTATCCCAGAAAATAAAGCTGAAGTAACTGGAAAAGGTATCGAACTGAACTTTTAAACGAAAACGAATTTCTCTCATTTAAAGTGAGTGACTGAGGTTGAAACCTCCGAAGTCAAGGCATTTCCGAACGAATTCTGCAATCAGCTCTTCATAATGAGTAAAGCGATCTGTGTGAGAAGGCGGAAATGTTCGAGACTGTATACATAAAACCCATATTGAATTTGAGGTAAATAAATGCCCGCGAGAGGGTTCTATTGATGCCTTGGTGATATAAGGAGGCATAGTTATTTTCGAACACTCCGTCACTTCCTATCAGCACTTTCTGCAATATGAACATTAACGCTCTGGTTACGGAGCGAGGCGGATGTGCTTTATAATGTTCCATGGAGATTATTTTTAATGTAGCAATTAGTAAGTTTCTTTTCTAGTTGTAGGATAGAAGGAGGATTAGAACTATAAGTACCACCATATTGGAAAAAGTATATGTGGTATAGGTTGTTATTTAATCAACAATTAACAAGTGAATAATTAATATTAGAAGTACGCGTAGCGGCGAGCTAGTGACGTCATGCACACGCGCCTGTCAGTCAGCTGGCGGGAGGTGAATAACATTGAGTTGATATGTATTGTTTCTGGAATGGTACAATTATAAATTAAATATAATACGAAATTTTTCTTTTTGGGGGGTTTGTTTCCCTCGTAAATAAGTGTGGAGGTGAGGGAGGTGCTTGCACCTCGACATACGTTAGCTAGATCGCCAGATCGAAGAGGTGAGAGAGAAGAAAAACCTAGAAACGTATCAGTAACAGATGAGAGTAATTGAAAAAGATAATATCAACATGAAACCTGAAGATAATTTTGAACATTTAAACTATGAACTCAATCTGCTAGTAAATAAAGAAAAGATCGCATCTGGTAAGAAGAAGGAATTTTATCAAATTACACAAAGTTCATAATAGAGTGAAAATAGAGAAGAAGACGGTAAAAGCGGAAGCCAAATTGGTTAAGGAACTTAATGAAAAATAAATTCTGAACCAACAGTGACCTTCGCCTAAGTGGTCGCAGCATCCGTACCATCCGGAAAATTTACAAAACTGCAAAAGACAGTGGCTAAAAAGAAGCATGCCGTTTTCATCTCTTCCACGAAAAATGCTGATGTACGGAACTTCAAAAGTAGTGACACAAAACCTTAGACACGGAGAAGAAAGAATACACATCAGGAGCTTAAGAACAGTCGTTAAAAACGTAATAATGGGGACTGAAACCGAACAAGACTTAGTTTAGGTCGTAAACAGTAAAAACCTACAAGGGAAGGATTTGAAATTTGAAACACCAAGAAAAGAAACCCCTTAATAATTTTGTATGATGTCCGAACGGAATTAAAGGAAAAAGAAATTACAGAAGATATTTATAAGCGGATTTCCGAACAAGTGATACTAAAGAGGAGTTTGAAAAAGAGTTCAAATTAAGATTTAAAACAGGATCGAAAAACAGGACAACTGTCCACCTCGTGGTGAGAGTGTCAGCCAGATTAAGAAAGTTAATGTCTAAAGGAAGGTTGTTTATTGCCTTCCAGTCAATAGCATTTTATTTCTGTCGCAAAGTGTCTCAAGTGTTATGATCATGGACACCTGTCAAAATTCTGTAATAAGGAAGTAACGTGTGGTTACTGCAGAGAACAAGATCGTGAGAGAAAAGAGTGTCAGAAAAAGAAACAACAGGCTATCTGCATTCCATGTGCAAGGTGAAACAAAAAATGTGGGGGCAAATGAGATTGCCGGACATATAAATTAATGTGGGAAAAGATTATTGCCTGAACTTACTATGGATAAAGGACTTACAATGTATAAACCAAACAAGACACCTAAAAAAATAAATACTCCCAGCCGGATTAGAAGAAATTTAAGAAGAATGATCGTTCCTAAATTTAAATTAAAATATATGGACAAATTATTAGATCAAAGTACGCAAACGAAAGAAACAATCCCAATTAATTCGGTAGTGCATATAAGCGACTCGTTGGAAACAACACCAAGTGATAAAAATAGTGAAATAAAATTTGATATATAAAATAAGAATGCATACTATTTACCAAAAACGGAATTAAAAAGAAGAATAAAGTTGACTACAATTCCATTATACAAGAAGAATTAACTACAAGGAAGAAGAAGAAGAAGAAGAAGAAGAAGAAGAAGAAGAAGAAGAAGAAGAGTTAAAAGAAGAAAACGGAATTGGGGGAGAAAAGAACGAAGGAAAATAAATTGTTTGGAACTTATTATATAAATCGAGATTAAAATGGGAAACGTAACTTCAACTTTAATTCCCAAGCAAGTTAAGCACAAGTTCAAACTCCAACAGCTGCTGAAGCAACGAGTGCACTGAACGTGAGGCAAATTTACGCTGACTTCGACATGACGTTGCAACTCAGTCGGTTGGAAGAGCGAAGAACTTTGATTGCGGCTTTGCGACATGTTATATGCAAATTACATGAGAAGGGCTACTCAATTGTTTTTACATTTTTACATTTAAAACTGCAAAATTTTCCAACTGATCCTAATAAGTTTCTAAAACTACTCAACACAGCATATGAAAGGAGAAATGACCAGTTAGATGTAAACGAGGTATATAAGCACTTTGTACGCTGTTTTGGAAGAATTGTATTCGACAGCAGTCAAAGTTGCCCAAATTGTTATGTCCATATTCGTCATGATGTCGTAAAATATTCGAAAACACTCAGGAAAAAAGAATCAATTACAACAAATTTCCCAACAACAATTCCGAAACAACCCGTAAATAATGCTTTTAAAACAAAACCCATAACCATAAAACAAAATACCTATAAAAACCTTATAATTACGATAATAAAAATATTCTCAGTATTTTGGCGAAACAATTGGGCAAAAATTCAAATTCGAAACCAAATATAAGAAAAATGACCTATTAATACGAAATTAGAAAGTAGAAAAGCACAAACAACCCCTAGAATACGTTTAATTAAAGTATATGAATTGTCCAGGGAAGCGACAGAACAACAGTTTAAAACAGGGACATAACATCACTCACTTGTATGTGAACACATGTCATATGTTTTAAAAGGGCAACATGGTTAGTTACGAAGGACTTAATTAATAAGTTAAGTTAATTGGACAAATTAACGCACAAAGAAGCAAACATGTGATGTCTGAATTGAAAAAGACAGCTGAGAAATTGAAGTTGGATATTTTATGTATACAAGAACCGTAAACCTATAACGGAAAAATTACACATGTTCCAGTCAGAGCTAGAACGATATGTCAATACCATCAATAGCAATCTATAACCCTAACATTGCACAACTAGACGACTCACGCACCAATTGAATTGAAGTTAACTTACGGACGAGGAAAATTTGTAGGTCAGATTGGTGGTTGTCGGTACTTGTGGTGTAGTGGTAACCATACTTGCCTCCTAAACCCAAAACGCGGGTTCGAACCCGGTCAGGACCGATGGATTTTTTCAGGATTTTGGAAAGCAGGACAGGATATGTCCTCGAGTTATCATCGCCTAATCCACTTTAATTACTGCATCGGTCGACCTACTGACTCCGCAAGATGAGGGGGAAAATGTAAAACTTTAAACAAGCCAATTGGAACTTACTAAGATCCGAATTTGAGATTTTAAAATTGGAGTATAAAGGAGAATCTGTTGACAGTGGTGCCTATAACTTACGTCTGCACAGTACAAAAAGCTATAGAAAAATGCCTTCCCGACCTTAAAGCCGGAATGACACACTACAAAAAGCTAGAAGCAAAATGAGGAAATCTAGAAGGATTTATCAGTTGTTGTGGAAAGAGAAAGAAACTTACTTAAGTATAGAGAGATCAAAAATAGATATAAGAAACTGTTAGAGGAAACCAGGAAATCTTCTTGTCAAATTTTCGTCAAGAGCAAACTCGAGACCAATATATGGGGAATACCCTATAGGATAATTATGGTAAAAGTGAAAAAGCCGTAAATTTTAATTACTTTAAAAAATTATAATGGCGATATGACTACAAACCGGGAAACTTCGACAAACGTACTTTTTGATAAATTATTACCCCTGGATGATAAAAGTTCCGATACCCAAACTAAAATTCATATTAAAATTGAAATGAATATCATTTATAACAACAATAGATTAATGTTTCCATTTGACATTTCTGAAATCAGATTAATTATAAGAAACCTAAAAAAGAAAAAATCTGCAGGCGCAGGTGGGTTTATGAATAAAGTAAAAGTAAATCTCTAGGATATTATTACATCATTTTTATTTAGACTTTTTAATGATTGTATTTGGAAGGGACGGTTTCCTCACTGTTGGAAGGAAGCCAAAGTCATAATTCTTAAAAACAGTGCCGACAAATATCCAAAAGAGCCTAAATCATACAGACCAATCTGTCTGCTAAACACCTTAGACAAAATTCTGGAGGAATTAGTATGTGAGAGACTGAAAGAATTTAGAATTATGTTATGTATGAACAACAACCAGTTTGGTTTTAGAAAAGGGAGATCTACGGAAGATGCAATTAGTCAAGTAATAAATGCTGTAAATTTGTCAAGTTCAAAATATGTTATTGGTATTTTAGTTGAAATTTCCAGTGCCTTCGACAATCCATGGTGGCCTGCATTGTTCGAACGTTTACGGGAGAAATGTTTCCCCAAATGTTTATATGCAATGTTAAAATATTATTGTAAAAGCAGAAAAGTATATATTAAAGGCATTGAGAATAATATATACAGGGAAATTACAAAGGGATGTCGCCAGGGTTCGATCTTAGGTCCGATCTTTTGGGACATGGTCCTGGAAACTCTATTAGACGAAATGATAAAAGATAACTACGTTAAGCAAACCATTGCCTATGCTGACGATATTTTGTTTATAATAGAACGCGAATAATGAAATCAAATTGAAAGCCGAGCTAACTACTTAATGAACAAATTTAAGGATTGACGTGGAAGAAATAAATTACAAATCGCCCCAACCAAATCTGCATATATGATACTGAAAGGTAACCTAAAACGAGACTCAACTATAAAGTACAATAATCAAAACATCAGAAGACAAAAAGAAGCAAAATATTTAGGCATATATTTAGATGAGAAATTACATTTTAGAAAACATACAGAATTTGTTAGGAAAAAAAAACCCTAAAATATTATGATGAAATTGGTAATAATAATGCAAACAGAACTTAAAATCCCATTCAATGCTATTACACCTTATCACACAAGCATTTTTACCTCTATAATAACTTACGGGGCAGGCGTATGGGCGATAAGGATGAATGATGTCGCTATTAAAACTCTTCTTAGACGCTCGCAAAGAAAGATCTTATTAAGTTTCACGGGAGCACTCGGTTCCTCGTCCACCCTACCTCTATTAGTATCGACAGGAATATGGCCAATTGACCTCACAATTAAATTGAGGGATACAATTTTTGTGTTTAGGAAAAAAATCTAGACAAAGTGGTTGAAATAATTGGCAGGCAATGTAATAGTGTACAGGAAATAAAAAACAAATTAAGACAACACAAGGGAATGGGACACTGTAGATGCACGTAGAAGAACCTATCAGTCATTTAGCAATATTTCGGAAAGCTTGAGAATTAAACATCCTCAACCGACCAAGAGAATGATACATTACCTAACTGGACACGGTCCATACAAAACATATTGGGAAAAATAAACAAAACACGAAATGATACATGTGATCTCTGTAATAAACAAGATACACACGAGCACGTCTTATTTGAATGTCCTAACTTTTCAAATAATGTAAGGGATTTCTTAGTCAACTTTAAGTGGTTATCATATCTCATACATCCTAAGACAGAACCTCATACAACCAACTACATCAACTTGATGATAAAATTAACAAACTGGGGCGGGAAGTGAAAGTAACACAGGAGAAGATTGAGATTGACGTCGCTCAAGTAGAGGACGTAAGAAGATCAGAAAGATTACGTGCCCAAATACATCACTCACTACAATAACAGGCGCTGAAGAATGGAAAAGAAGAATTTATGGAAGAACATTCGAAGAGCAGGATGATGTAAGATACGTGATGGCGGCGAAGGAGAAAGAAGAATGGGAGGCAACGGACATTGACAACAACATGACGACATTGACCACAATAACCTTACACGCAACAACAACAATAAAGACAAAAATAACAGTAACAATAAACAACAATATGACATTAACAACAAAAAGTATGAAAGTCACGGCGAAGAAGAAAGAAGATGGAGATGTAAAAGTCATAGCGACAACCTAAAAACACTGACAATAATAACCATATGAACCACAATAATGACAACTATAAATACTATAAATTATAAACAATAACATGACATGACCACATATCATCAATCAGTAAATCAGTAACAAGAAAGCATATAAAATTAACTACTTTAACATTAACAATAAAACCCATTGAAGTATAATATAAACAACAAGGATAGAGAGGTGACCAAAGGAGAAGAACGTAGACGGCGAAGGGATGATTCAGGAGTGATTGCTGTGTGAAGATCCACATTGGAGCAGAGGGGATCAAATGAGAGACTGGTGAGCCACAGAGGGGAGGAGAGGAGGACGAAGTATGGAAACTACGAAGGTTTATAAAACGGTGAAAGTGTAAGTGCGTGGTGTATGGTGAGTAAATAGCTTACTATTGATTAGTTTAAATTGAAAGTTTAAATGTTTTCGATCATAATTTGAACACTTAGGAGTCAAATAATGATAAGTGAAGTGATGTTTTGGATAGAAATTGAAAAAGGAATTCTACTGAACAAGCTGAAAGTGAAATAAATAAAGTGTAGTAGAATAGATATAAAATATAAATATTTATAAACCAATAAAATGATAAAGGGAACAGATAGATTAAATACAATTTTAGCTTAGGGGTGCTGGTTACCAGCACTGTAACCATCAGTTTCCGATGGATGGTAATTTTAGTTTTTGGTAGTTTTAGCTTCAGTTTTTACTTAAATTACAGCTGGCTACCAGTTATAGGTGTTTGCTAACTGACTTCCAGTTAGAGATTTCCTTAAGTGTTTTAAATTGAGGTTATCTTGTTCATTTGCGTTTTTGTTATTTTTGTTAATTACTTTTGTTTAATTAGTTATAGATATAATCTGTACAAACAATGTTAAAAATTGTAAGAGAAAAGAAAAATATAATACACTATAGAAGCTGTAATAAATGTCCTGGTATACGCATTTAGGTGTCAGGGCGGCGTATTACAGATGATGATGATGATGATGATAATAATAATAATAATAATAATAATATTATTATTATTATTATTATTATTATTATTATTATTATATGAACATTAACTGCCTTTTGCGACACAGTAGATGAAACTTCCCAGTATTGTGTTCAAAGATGGGTCTAAGTTCCAAGTATGAGCCAGCTTCTCATATGCTCAAATATCCTTGCAACTCGCAAAAACAAAAAGAGACCAAATTAACCTTACGTAGCTATTATTGCACTTAGATGACTTCAAATTCGAACATTAATTTCTCAGTTGTCTGTAAGAGACATACGATTCAGAGATTTTGACTACATAGAAATCTCATCACGTGCTGTTGAAAGGTGCCCTGGTGATATACTGCTAGTTTTTGTTGAGATTACTCTTACAGAAATGGTCTTTCCAACGAAATGTTGAACTGAACGCAAACAAGCATAAGTGCATTTCTACGACGAAGGACCACTCTGTGCACGGTAGAAATGCGTTCAGATGACAGATAATAAACTGTTATGATATGAAACATGTTTAAATTGGCTCAGTTTCCTATACATCGAAGTGCCAAGATTCTTTACTACGGTAAATTTTTCATCTACTTAACATATGCTTGTGTATTTCTGGTTCAGAATATTCTTCAGAACATTTACTAAAGATTTAATATTATTGTTATTTAAAGTTTCATAGCTACAACTAAGGCCAAAAACTTGAAATTATGCATTACATAGTTAATTAGCATAAAATAATAAATTCCTAAATTTTGTTAATTTGTGTTAAATTAAAGTCCAATTATAGGCAATATGTATTTTCATTGTACATTTTGTTATACATAAGAATGTTGAGGTACAGCGTTACTCATTTCTACAAGTGTTGCAAAAAATACTGTATATATTTTTAAATTCTCGCTAACAAGTTTTTCCTAATGATTGTGTACAAAAATATTTTATATGACGAAAAGCTCCTTTCACCACCACAAGATGGTAGGGGATAGTATTTTAGCGCTTCAAATTTCAATGCCAGATAGCCTGACATAATATAATTTGTTTCTCAATATCACAGATATCACGAGGAAAATTTAACTTTGGATTTATACAGATTGTAAATAATTTCTTATACAATTTAAAATTTAATTGGGATTTTTATTGCGGACTTGACAAATAATAAACTTCCGATCTGTTGTTGAGGTTGCATCTTCTCCAATCTACCTGAGCAGTATATGGTAGTTTCTACTTTAGGCATCGTTGGAGGAACCCCCCCCCCAAAAAAAAGCAAACATAAAATTAAAAAATAATGGTTTTATACGGTTAAACGGTTCTAAAATACAATGGCGAGCTACCAAATTGAAATGAAAAACTTCTGAAAACAGATAATTATTAATTTACATGCCTGTATTACTGACACGTGATGAGCTTTGAGTTTCGCGCACACAAATCTATTAATATAAAAATTCTGCAGCGATCTTGTGATAATTATACAACTTTTATGCATACGTCTAACAGGCCGCTCTTGTTTTATCTATCTGTTTAATCTCATCTACCTTGTTATAAATTAACTGAAAGTCTACAATGCTTTTATTATGAAGTGCTTTGTTAATTGCTGCGGAGCTGCCCACAATGATTTGCGGGTAATATAACATAAATTAATGTATGAATACGTTTCAGCGTTTCCGATTCTACTGTACTTCATTATTTCAATTTTCCGTATTCTTAAATGTATCTTAAGCTTCAGATTAAAAAATATAATAAAATATGCACTAACCCCTAAAATACTCATATACAGGATTCTCATTCCGTTACGCAATCGGAAACGAAGGCAACGACCTCGCCATCTGGCAAGGGAAATGATGTCGCTGGAAACTCGTAGCGCGCATATTTGTTTCTTCCGTTATGTATAAGTAGCAAATAGTGATAGATTCTCGGAGTGTCTGGTATGTCTCAATCCTATGGAAAAAACTCGCTGCACTTCAATCTCCCGAATGCTGTAAACTGTCTCCAGGATATTTCGTTTCAATCTCCGTGGATTTTATTTCAGGTGCAGTAGTAATTTTGTACGGATTTAGATGCAGCTTTGTACGCACTGCGGCAAATACACCCACTTGCTGGGCTAATCGTGTTGAATATTTTCAGAAGTTTTTTATTAATATCGTGTTTCATCAAGATTCTACTCTGTACAAACCCGACGTTTTGGTATCAGCTCCTTGTCATTAAAAACGGCTTGGGTTCGAACTTTATCCGCCGATGGAAAATTTATATCTGGAACTTAAGCGCGAAATTCTGTCCTACGGTGAGTACGATTTATTTTACTCATAACAATTAAAAAAAAACTCTTTGTTCTAGCACGTATCTCATTCTCGGCATAAATACACAGAAAAAAGGCAAGTACTCACTTTCTACAGAAATGCCTCTATTACATAGCGGAATGAGACACGGTATACGCACTATACGCTTTTGCCAATTGTTTGCAAATAACATTAAAAGCATTTATTCAGTGTTTGCTCATTATTTTGAACTAAAAATCATGCAAATGTGCTAAAATTGCACCTAGTCATGACACACAAGACTGGCACTTTTGAAAGTGACATTTTTGGTCATCTGTACCACATATATTGAAAAATATTGAAAATCCTATGAACCTGAATATGAATGTCACTTTGTTACTTCATTTCTACAGAGAACACCGAATAAAATATTTGTAGTACTTACCTTTAATGTTTCTGGTATTGTTGCAGAAGCTATTAATTCAAGTTGTATTTCTCATCATTATAACTACACAAGTTGTTTTAAAAAAAAGACGCGGTTTGCGAAAGTACAAAAGTTTCCTTGCATACTCTTCTGATAAACGAATGAATTACACTGTTTTTAAGACCTTTACGGTCGCTATGCATACCGTCAGAATTTAAAACTTTCAGAATGTTGTGCGGCACTTGTTTGAAAACGGAAGCTTCCGCTAACAACTGCGGTCAGCATCGTCAGATGTTTACAGTTGTGGAAGTGTTAACGGATTTTGTTGCGAAAGGGAAGGTTAATGGAAAGTGAGGACCGGTTTCGAAATATTGGTGAAGCGGAATTCATTATCTTCCCTTATGTAGTGGGAATGTTGTTCTATCCGCAGAGCTTTCATTCTAACCATGCTTAAATATCCTTGGTTTTAAGCGAGAACTTCTGTTTTGTTAAAATGAATGCCATGACCACCTTCTACAGCCGCCGAACGTTTTGACAAAAACTTATTGCGTAACGCCCTTCAAAAGATAGCATTGAAGCATATACGAGTAAGCAGGCAATGCATATTTTTGCATTCGTATTTCATATATGCACAAATACCTAACTTTTATATAAAGAAAAAATACTTCTTTAAGATGCTTGTTTAGAAACTACAAGTTTATCCCAAAAATGTGGCTTTTCAACTTAAGCTGAAAACTTAAGAAACTAATTAGATTACCGTGAGATAATATTTATGACCATTGCTTCCTTTAACGAACTTATTTTATTCGCTTGAATTAGCTCTTGTTCCCTCAGTTTCATTCCCAGTCTTTTGTATAAAAAAAATAAACTAAGAAATAAACGCGGTCAGCATACATACGCATAAACTCTCAAATGTGAATATATGAGAGTTTTCACCTAGTTAATACAGTTCATCTCCTGCTGTTTTATTTATAAAAGTTAACTTTCATTTTTTCGTTTGCTGCGACTTCTATCTCCGGTCTTGTATTGTGCTCGGAGTATAGCGTATAATTGTGGAAGAAATATTGCAACAAGATTAAAATCACCGAACTAACGTTGGTGGTCGACAATGCAAGAAAAGACAGTTCCTCAGATGACGCGAGATACAGGGTTGGAACGATGAGTGCAAAAGGAGCAAGGGGGTATTCGGCCTTCAAGTTGTATTGAATTGTATTACATTTGCAGCCTTTTTTGAGACTTTTTCCTGATAACAAACTGATGCATCTTCGTGTAGCACTGTTTATTCATCATATAGACCATCAGCATCAATTTTAGTCGATTGTATTTTACGATATTTGTGACGCCTTCATGCGTTCTTTCTTTATCTGTAAACCACAGAAGTGCTTAGAAGGTGAGAAATCGAAACCTGACCACTTTTCAGTTAAACAAAACTTCTTGTACAAAATCCATTTTAAAGAAAGGTTATACCGAAAGTTAGGCACAAGTTAAATGATTTTTAAGTGTTTCGTCTAACGGAAAATACAAAAAGGTACTTGATTATGACTTCCATAGGTCATACATTTAAATGTCTATGCTCAGGTAGACGTTGTTCTATAATTTATTTTCTAAAAATATTTACCACACTTTCTTTTTTGCAAATAAGATCATCACTAATGCATACACTTAAAGCAGCTTTACAATTATATCCTCGATAAATAAAATTAGTCTTAAAACTTTTTGAAACACTAATATGAAGTTGGTATAAGAACAATAGGAAATAATTGTAAAAGAATAAATGTTTTTAAAAAATGCAATACTGCTAAAAGAATTATTCAGGTTTTGCTTAATTTATATTAATATAAATTGTGGAATTACACTTTCTATTACAAAATAGCTATAACCGCCATTTTAAAATATGGCATAACATCTATCATATAGGTTGTTCCAAAATATGATATAGAAAGGCAACGTATTCTTAACACCTCAGATATAGAAACAAGTAGCTTAATGGGTTCTATATACTATATATTTCACAATATGATATAAAGTTGACCACACCCCAATAGCAAACGACAGAAATCAAACTCTTAGAAAAAGAATTGTTTCAATTTTGTTCAGTTCAACAGCATAATCTTCACACATGTGGCAGTGGTTTCCTTTAAGTGAAATAATATTGGCATGCATCTTGCAGAGGATTTTAAAATTTGGGGGGAAAAGTGAAGGTTTGGTTAGTTAATGAGTTTGATTAATTAAGTTGTGGCAGTTCGATTCTCAGGAATGATAATTTTCTTCTTTTCTTCCTCCCTCGATGTTTTTCCATTGACTTACGTTACCTTAGCTCTTCTTTCTTTGCTGGACATTTTGTGATCCAGAGGCCATAGAGGAGGGAGTCAAGGAGATTAACAAGATTTATCCTATTAAGAGACGAAACACAATTTATTGTCAAAAACTATTCCACTTAATTGGGCCACCTTTATTCCTTGGAGAATACCCTGTGCTGTTAAAGACACTTTCGCACTACTATAAGAATGTCTTAATTAGTTCACCCACCATATTTCACATGCGATGATTTTTTTTTTATGCTCACTACTAGTCTTCAGCGAGTATTAATGTTCACTATAACCCCCTACACTGCCTACTGTGTCGGTCCTGGTGGTGTAGTGGTTACCATACTTACCTCCTACACCCAAGAACGCGGGTTCTAACCCGGCCAGGACCGATGGATTTTTTCGGGAGTAAAAATCATAAATATAGCTTCCTTCGGAAGGGAAGTAAAGCCGTGGGTCCCGTGTCGTACATTTACGGCACGAAAAAGAACCTCAAGCCTGAAAGAGAGGCCTCTGAGCAAAATTTGTCGGCCGTTTCACGCCCTGAGTTGAATGGGACGCTGATGACCTGCGATGTTAAAGAGCGTCCATAAATAAATCAATTAAAAAAACTGCCTACTGTTAATTTTATAAAACGGTTACAAATGATGCAACGCCACCCTGAAAGATTGACGAAAGATTGTCCACTCTCTGATCCAACTGAAAACTGAAAACTTTCCCTGGGCCACAAAACTATATGCTTAAATAAACATGGCCGTCCGTGTCTCCCGAAGCTATCTTTATTATTTTTTTTTCAAAATATAACTTTAGAAAAAATCACGAACATTTTTACATATCTAAGGGCTTTCATTGGTTATTACTCCTATGAGGAGCCTCGTCCAATTTCTCATTGGGTACATGGCCTACGTGACCTCCCTCGTGTATGTATCAACTGAACCGTTAGCTCCTTCCCTTCGAGAGGTTATCTCCTCACCCCCGTAGCTGGCATAACATTTATTACATCTACTCTTACCTAATATAATAAAAGAAAAACTCTCCGACAAACCAAGATGCTGCTTTAGAATAGCGGCCCATTTCCCATTTACTTGGGGTCATTTGTACAAATATGGCTACAATAGGCAACAGGATTCTCTGTCTTCATCGCCAGGTCAGTTTTAATAACTAGGGTGCTTTTGTACTCTGGCAAGAGAATAACATCATGCACAACACTTCAACACGTGTACAGGGAATAAAAATGACACTACAATCATGATTTAAACAAAAAAGTTTCATAGGATTAATTAATGTGTTAATTCTATTTGGGAGGGTAGGTGGAAGCTAACACTTTCCGCCTCAATCTCTTGGTCGAATTGCATCTTTACACAGTCCGAATCCGAGAAACAGTGAAAGGCTTTGCCTGAAACTTTATTGTAGCAGCCTTAATACTACCTGTCTAAATTTCTGAACTTCAGTTGTAATTACAGAATTGCATTACAACACTCAGCTGACAGATGTTGCACCTTTGATTTTCTACTTCCACTTGACTGGGTTAACAGTCAACTAGCACAACACTGCAGCTGAACACTTGATGATGAAGAGTTATGTTAAAGATTGTGCATAGTGCATATCCATAATCGATGCCGCTATCAATGCCTTACAAACGATTACACAGATCAACACATCCCTGCATGCGGCACGGTAATCCTATCTTTGTGCTCAATTTTATACCATACTTTGGAAGGGAGGGAGTAACATTTAATCGCACGGAGATGGTCTCATGGATGATAACGAAAACAATATTTGGAAAACTAATGGCGATAGCTTAATGAAAATTTGCATGTTTATAACATAAGTATATAAAACATACGAACATTTCCAAAAAGTTCCTTTAAGAACTAAAATATACTAAAAGTACACTATAGACTTGCCTTAAAGTACACCTAGTATGTTGTACTGGATTTCTTTAAGATTTGGTTTATTGAGATGCATAAAAATCACCTGAAATTCTTTATTTCAGATCATGTCATTTATTTAAGAACTGGACATAGATGCTTGTATAGTTGCATGAGAAATGCATATAACACTTAGCAAGATTTAAGTTCGATTTCTGATCGTCAATAAACGACGCAATTTTTTCCTGTACTTGAGAAAGAAAATTAGATCAAATTGGCTTTTGGATTTTCAACAAAAGAGCTGCAGCAAAAAACTGAACATGATACTTTCAAAATGTAGCTATGTTCACGTTCAACAAACAAACAAAAAAAAACTTTTTAGTTCTTGTAGTGTTTTAGATGACGTTAAACACATTGAAAATTACACCATTTATAGTATATTTAAGATATTTGCATGAACGCTTACATATATTTTGTACAATTTTCTATTATTTTTATGTATAGTGCAATAAAGGAAGATTAAAAGGGATAACACGATCAGAAGATTAACATATATAAAGAACTAGAACCTTCCAATAATAAATCAAGAATTGCCTAAAAAACACTTTAAACAATACTTATAGCAGTAAAGCTCTTCTATAGGTAGAAAACACAATGTAAATAGAGAAAATTGAAGTAGGCAGTGACTGTGCAAACCTAAAATATTTTTAGAGTTTTTAGTGATAATTCTTATAACAAAACTCTTTTCCTTGTAATTAACCCATGCATTGTTAGCGCCAAAATCAGTCATATTATCCGCTTCTAAATTAGTCACACACACATAAAAAAACATTGGTAGTTTTATAAAATCTAATTAGGCCCTTTCTTCTAATTACTTTTTACAACAATGAGGTAACAATGCTTTCCTTATTCGAAGCATCAATTGCACTTAAGTGGAAGTTTCATACTCATTAAATTATTAAATAACATTTCACATATTACTATATACTTGATGTTGCCGCAATGTGTTTTACAGTTTTAAATTCAACAGATGATAAACGAACGCGAATTCTACTGCCCTAGCAACGTGTTCTGCAAACGAAGTTTTCATGTTATATTATTCGTTATGTTTTGCTACATGCCGCCTTTGCGAGTTTGTCAGTTTTTAGCGGAAGCAACATCTTCATCATTAAGTATATAAATCGGTGGACAAGAAAACATTTTGGTAAAAGACATGACGGCATTTCGCTACCTACTTTTAAAATTGTTTTCTTTTTCTCTAAACGTATACATGCGTTTTAACATGTTCATTTAAAAGCTCCTTCTTTTCTTTTCTTTTTTTTTTCTTTGTTGTCATAAAGTCATAATCATTGCTACTACGTTCATAGTTTTCACTTTTTGAATAAATTTACAAAACGTTCACTGTAGTTACTACACACCAGCAAAATGAGAGAAATTACGTTATAAAAATGTCGTTTTGTTGTCTCGTAGAGAGTCTCGCTCTGAAATTCATGCATGGCGTTACACGATTCAACATTTAACACGCACTCTTGGAGTCATATGCTCAACTGCACCAGATTCATAATTACATTATTGCATTACGAGACGCTTGGGTAATCTCTTTTTGAGTCCTCCGTTCGGGATTTCCCCGATCTATCGCGTAAATAACCAATTATGAAAATAATAGTTAACAAGGAGTATGTAGCATTCTGTATATTTCTGTTCCCGGGGCATTTATGTGTCGTTTTCGTGAAAATCTGCACGGATTTTAACTGTAATTATGACTGTTAACTTGAAACAAATTAGTAATTAGCCACTATCTGTTATTGTAAATGTTACAGCAACTATTGTGAGGTTATATGAGTCGCGGGCTGCATACTGCATCCATCGAAACCGAAAAAAGGAAAGTGCAATTGCCGCGCGTAAAGTTAGTGTATTTATTTTAGTCTTTATATTTTTACTGAAAGCATAAAATGATACTGTGTTTAATAATAATAATAATAATAATAATTATTATTATTATCATCATCAATAAACTATGTTATAAGAGTGTTGAGAATGATGCCCCTCAATGGCAATACATTGCTGTCATTTGCCATCATATAACTTTTCTCCCATAAAATCACTGCAATTAGGAAAACGTTTCTGGTCATTTAGAGCTCATGTGTCTCGTAACTTTTTGACTAGTTTGTAAACAATTTCTCTACCTGGAACACGATTGCAAGGATAAGTTTATTGAGAATCGTCTTAACCACTTCTCTGCAACAATCCATTTTCACATATGCATCGTAGATTAAAAAAAAAAAAAAACGTTCATCAAGTCTATGTTTATATAGTGGCATAACTAACGAAGAACAATTAGCACGTAATTTGCACACTGTGAAAGCACCGAGTAACACACGAACGCGCAACCACCCGATGACAAAGCCTCCCTCAAACTAACTAACTTGCACGTGCAATATACGGCCTTGACGATTGGCTTCTCCCAATACGCAACCGTGCTCTGCCGGCCCGTTACTCAAACAACTTCACTGTACTTAAAATAAGTATTGAGAGAGACGTAGCTCATGTTTACTTCCACTGCAAATTTTCTTTGCACTGAGGTGAATCAGCTTTTCCTTGCAGACTTGTGTTCCTCGGAATGTCGGCAAGCAATTTCTAGTACCAGACTTCAAAACACAAAGCTTCTACTTGAAAGATATTACAATATATTTAATTTATAACAGGCCATAAGCATTTCTGACGCAAAATATTTTCATTTTCCTATACTGGTTCACGGTAAGAGGGAAAAAGTCCCTTTTCGAGCTCTTTCTAATAACAATGTTGCAAAAAGCAATATTTTCACCGTTTTTTTCATTCATGTTTATTATATGCAATAGCAATGCACTTCAGACAAAAATATTAAAACTCAGAGAATTTTGAGGTAGAAATAAAATTAATACACATCATAACCAGTTCTGCTTGTTCGAAAATGAGTTACCAGGTATAGTATTTGTCATTATTCCTGCTGGAGATAAATGAAAACATATTATAATGTAATTCTACAAAATAATAACTTAATATATTCTCTGTTAGCGAAATCCTTTTACTGAATTACCTTCGCTTGTAGCTTCTAGAGCCGCCGTAGTCATTTGTAAACAATTGCGTTTTTCCCTTACATTTACTCTTGTTAAAAATATCAAAATAGTACGCAGTTATAAAACAAATCAATAGCTTTAGCGCCAGGAGTTTCACTGTGTTTATAAAACAACACTATTTCCTGAAAGACAAAGCGTCCATAGAGACGCCCATTAGCCTCTATACTGAGGTACACCTCTTCATCTTGAAATATTTGCTTAATATATTGGAATTTTGTGTTGTCGTAGAAAAACATTGTATAATACACATTCCATAAAATTATTTTTACGGACTCTTGTCTTTATGAACAATTTCGCATTCCTTAAAGTAATGGTCAGGATCTCACACTGCTCAAGCAGGAAAAGTAATACTAACTTTCATCACAAACAATGCAAAAACATTACAAACCTTATTTTTATATATGTAAAGTGTTAATGCGATTTACTTCTTTTTACCCCCGAAATTCTATCTGTATTCATCAGTTTCGGCATGATAGATCTTTTAGGACATTTCTGTAGAGATGAAGATATAAGTACTGAAAAACTCCCGTACACTTTATTTCCGTCATCTTTGCTTTAAACTATATTAGTATTACTGTACTTTTTCTGAAATATCTAATAATTTCCATCTGTGAAATATATCATCTGCATGTTTTTATTTGAGATTGTAACATTTTTTTTCAATTATATTTTCAAGAATGGTAGCAAACCATTGGTCATTAATAGTCGAATTCACGTTGTTTGCAAACTTACTCCTAATTCTAGTCTCTAGTATATTAAAATTTCATTGCGTCAATATTTGATATAAATTGTGTGTTTACCTATTTTTAGTGAAACTGTCTACATTCTCACTGACAAGACCACAAAGCATCACCTCTAACCTATTGTGCCACGACCCCAGAGCGTCTATCTATTTTTCAATAAATATTTATAAAATTACCATACATTTTACTACAAAATGATTATTACCATTAAATTTAGGATATCGTAATTGATCACACTGCAAATTTTCATGAAATATATCTGATTCAATCTAAACAGCTCCTTTTAAGACCCAAGCGATATTTTAGATGAATGTACATAGTATCAGTGACCCATTTAGAAATATTACATGTAATAAAATGAAAAATAAAGTAACTCGCAAAAATATAGCTAAAATAATAAGAACCAGAGAAGCAGAAATTAATAAAACGCCGAAACAGTCACAAAAAACGCAAATTTGAACCGTTCGTATTCTCAGAAGGCAGAAGACAAGTGAAGGTGGTAAAAGTAAACACTGAATCTCGAAGGTAACATAATAAGTGAAAAGTCTAAGCAAACCACCAGGGAAAAGTGTAGGGAAGGAAAATAAGTTAAGAGTTTTACATTAATTGAAATTGAAATAATGATAAACTGAAAAATAAATAAATAATAATTTTTATTATGCGATTACTGGTTCCTTTATCCTAAAGGAATATTAGTTCATTTGCCATTAGCTCTTAGCACCCACAACCAATTTCGCTTATTTAGGCATCAGATCTCCCAGTTATTTCTTAGGATGAACCTCAATAATTGTCAGTATTTGTAACAATTTCATTTTTCTAGTTTATTTAGTTTTATTAAAATTATTTTAGCATGTTCTCCTAAGTAAATCACCTCCGTTAACAGTATCATGCTCGCGATTAATTTGTTACATTCCCTCAACAAAAATCAACTTCGCAAACTCTCGCGACGTTTGCTGCGTCTTTCTGACAAAACTTTTCGCCACCGATCGTAGCGTCAGCTTCTGACTTGACCTCGATTCTCAATTTACCTCGTCCACGTATATTCTACTTCTTTACTGCATACCAGCTGCCCAAGAGCAAATGTTTGCCTTGCACTTCTGTTGCTAGTAAAAGTGTGTTTGTCAAGTTATCTTATGTTGCGCTTTCTGATGCTAATATGTTGTTTTTTCAAAAAGAATTATCGTTTGACCCGCATCCTAAAATTGATCGTTTTAAATTAGTTTTCAATGGAGTAAAATTTTGTCGAAGTTTAAGATGGTGTTACTATTGGCAAACTAAATCTATTCAGCTTACATCAAATGTTACTCCTTGTCTTCTAAAATTTCACTCTCCCTCCAAACTTGAACCTCTACTTTATCTTCTAACCATCCTTTAGAAATGTGTATTAACCGGTTTAAATATGATTATTGGTTCTAAATTTCTAGGATAACATCATTCCGAAAGACAGCCCAGCTTCGCGCAAGAAATCAGCACTAAAAGGGCTATCTAATAATCCTAGTGTAATTATTCTTTTGGCCGATAAAGGGATCCTCAGTAATATTACAGGATATTTCCTCTTTCAATGCCGAAATTTACCGACAGCTTAATGATGTCACTTATTATGAACTATTATCTTCCGACCCTACAGTCAAGTTTAATCAAGATATAGCATCGTTTATAGTTTCTTCTAGTACTGCAGGAAGACTTAGACCCCAAGGCATCACTCTACTTGCTCCTATTACCCCTCGTTCTCCCGCCATATATTTCCTCCTAAAATTCATAAAAGGAACTGTAGATCCCGCCCGATAATAGTCAGTTTCGATTCCCCCACCGAACGCATTTCTGCCCCGTATCAAAGATTCCTACCATTTTTTGGAGCATACTTAAGAAAGTTGATCATTTGGCACGTTCTAATATACTTCCGGCCACTTTAGATGTGACGACACTTTAACATTCCCCACCACGAAGGATTAGCAGATGGTAGACGTTTCTTGAACTCTCGAGCATCTCCCCATTCCCCATCCACAGATTTCATTTGTCATCTTGCTTATCAAGTCCTCACTGGCAAAGCGTTCGGTTTGCATAATAAATATTATCTGCAAATTAAAGACACTTTAGTGGCACCAGAATGGCACCTCTAATGCCAATCTTTTTATTTCTCGCTTAGAGGAAGAATTTCCTAGGACAGAACTTCTGATACCGTTATTATGTTTGAGATATATTGATGATATTTTCATGCTTTGGACCCATGCTCAGAATCTCTAGATCAGTTTCTTACCAATCTCAACTCCAAATGTTCAGTTAATTTCACTTTTTCTGTCTCTGCTAATGGTGCTAAATTCCTAGATATTGATATCTCTTTATGAAATGGCTCTTTTCTTACGTCCGGCACATTAAGCTCACCAATTTACAACAATAGCTTCATTTTTATAGCTGTCATCCCTTATATACCAAAAGATATATACCATTTTTTCTTTCAATCTGTGGTCACAGTTTTTGAAACTACTTTTATTTCTTGACACCTATATTAAACACCTAGTTGGATATACCAAAAATATCCTTCTTATATTTTAGAATCCTGTATCATTCCAGCGCACAAAAAATCCCAATGGAAACCCTAAACTCCCTATAGGAACTTCATTAACCTCATTACTACCTACGTGCCTGCAATTAAGAGCATCAGATATATTTTGGAATAATACTTTATTAATGCATTCATCTATAAATTGGGACCCGCCTTACTTACAGAAAACCCCCTGACTTAAAAGTATATTTCGCAGCGACCTATATCCTTCCAAATTACCTTGCCAACGCCCCAAATGTAAATCCCGTGTGCTAAATATGTCATGTCATTCGTTCCACAGCCCCAGTGTATCCAGATAATTTAACTTTTCTTCATTTTCTAGCTGTTCATCTAAGAATGTCCTATGTATGTTATCCTTTAAGCTTTTCGAATCATTTCATATTGATTTAACTTCTACTGTTGTTTCGTTCCGTGAGAAGGCAGGCGTTCTGTAAAACCAACTTTCCCATGCCCAACATGCCCTAACTCAATGTAAGGATTTCGATGACACTTTTTATTTACAACTTATTGATGCGTTACCTACTCATGTTTCTGAAAGTTTACTCACAAATAGAGAGATGACGGCCATATTTATGCATAAAGCGCATGCACCTCCAGGTTTAAATCTTACGTATTAATATATATATATATATATATAAATTAACACTAATAATAAAAGTAAATAAAGATAAAACACTGAGAAATTGCTATATTTCAAGTGTGACTCTTTCTCAGTGTTTTATCTTTATCTACTTTTATTATTAGTGTTAATTTGTTACATTGCTAATAGTGTTTCTTTATTTTTACTTTTCATTAATATATATATATATATATATGTATATATATAATATATATCTCTCCCCCTCTTGTACTTGTTTAATCTATTTCCACGCATTGCGTTGCCTTCCAGATTTCACTTTTACAACTTTCACTTGTCTTCTGCCTTTGAAGAACGCGAGTTCTAAATATAGCGAAAAGTGCATGCCTTATTTAAGTGTTTTATCTATGTCTGCTTCTCTAGTTCTTGTTATTTTAGTTGCGTTGTTCCAAGAGTTAATTTATTTTTCATTCTCTATATATAGAATAGCAATAACTAAAGAAGCAGAAAAAGAATAAAACACTTAGGTAGGCACAAACTATCTCTCGCTATATTTCGAACTTCTTGAGTTATTCTGGTGTGCGCATGTGTGACTGCTTTAGTGTTTTATTCATTTCTACTTCTCTAGTTCCTATTTTTATTATTTTGCGTTATTTTTCTTGTTTAATATATGTCATTTTTCGAAATAATTAAGTTGTTTATTTTCTAATAACTGACAAACAACCTCCGGGTGTTTTAGTTGTTAATATCTAAAATGTCCTAATATATATATATATATATATATATATATATATATATATACATATTGTAGAAGCATTTAGAATCTACACAAGAACGCAAGATAAGTTTGCGTAATACTTTGATTCAGTCTATGAACTCCTGCTGGTAAAAAACTAGTGACTCTTATCAGGGGCTTGATAATACTGCGGATTTTGCGTGATTCAAAATGCATCCGAATAAGAAAACTTTATCCAATCGAGGATAAATTTTGCAGCGTTAATGCTAAAAGCGAAATAATATAACAACAAAGAACATAAGATTCAAAATAGGGATTGGAAATGCAGAGACTCCATGGCATCGTTCAGTTCAAAACACCAACACAAATTTTGCATCGTTTTCCAATGTAAATCGTTGATTCTGCCCTTTTCGCGCCGACTGAGGCTCGGGCGTTATCGGAATTTTTCGTGCAGTTTCGGTTAATGTTGTAGCTGGTCCAGCATCTCCGTAATATCAGGCACAGTCAGCAAAAGGGGCGCGCGAGTTTGCGATCAATGGCACCCTCACTTCGTAATGCTCGGCGTCACAACTGAACAACCGTTACAACTTTTCCATCACTGCGTAAGTCATCTTTTAATGTTTACGTTCTTTTTAGTTAATGATACTTATATAAAACATCCTTCTATCTATGAATTTTTGATCTCCATCATCTTTGTGTTAATTATTTATACATTTCCACATCCATGTCTATTCAAAGTGTTTTTATAAGTAATTGTTAAGTTTTTAATTAATGCGCGCAAACATCTTCACCGTGTAGGAATATGTATGTTCTATGTGCATTAGATGGGAACGTTTACCCCACTTTCGATTTTCGTGAAAAACTAATGTATAAAAAGTTCAAAAATAGTGTGCTAAACTCGGGGTAACGTTAAGGAGAGTTCGCCTTTAAGAGCCCGGCCGCCATTGTGGTGAAGAGGTTTCTTGAGTAATCTGACCGGGTTTCGATTCCCCGCAGTAAGTTTCCTGTCGCTGCCAAAGTTTAGTCTCCCATTTCCAGGACAACCGCGCGCCTAGTTCACTACCAAAGCACACTGCACAAGTTGGCGTTACGCTGCGTGAACACTTACATGTAGTTTTCTGACTGGTATTTTGGGCTGTTGTTAAGAAAGTAGACCGTTGTAATGATCTATTAAATTACAAGTAAGTTCAGAAAATTCTATCTATTATGTAGCTAAGAACTTTTCAGGTATAGTCTAAAATTCTTGTCATCGTGGAGGATCGATTGCTTTTGCCATTTTCTTCATTAAAGTCTGAAGTTACTGAGGTACCGGAATTTTATGCTTCTAACAAATCACGTACCTCTCCGAGGCAAAAATATCGGGAGAGAATTGTACATATAAAACACAAAGATTGCATTGCAGTCTTTGAAAAAGGCATACATTCTAAGAAACTAATGCCCTTGTTACTGTAAAATAGTTTTATAAACTCCTAACGCAAATGTAAGTGCTTTTATATAATAACTCCAAAAGATCTGAGTTTATAAGATTTTTTCTCAAGTTTCGCTTCCCAGCCAAAGTTTTGAGAAGAGAGGTTTCTTATGGATGGTGAATAAGTAGAAGATAGTGCAATCTTCATTTCTGAATCACGCAACCGAAGCTAGCTAATCAATATTAAGAACCTTGGCTGAAGCATTTGCGGAACACACAGATTACACTCTGATATTAACTTTACGGACCGATGGCGATACAAATTTTCCGGATATTACTATGCCTTTTCTAAGTCTGCCAATATTTCGTCCCTCATTTTCCTTTTTATGTTTGCCGTTCTATAATCTTGTTCATATTATTGTCACTTAAATTCTTAATAAGTCACATGTTTTTCAAGTTAATACTGCTGTTTACAGCTCTTTCATTTTCCATTTCTTCCGTTTTGAACAGCGTTTTAGTTTCGTATAAATACTTCAGCGTTTGTTTGCGAACATGATAAAATATCCTTAATTACATGGCATCTCTTTGCTTTATTATTATACTATTTATAATTTTAATCAAATATTCAATTTATTATTTGTTATATTACTGTTTCCAAATATTAAGCATTTAAACGCATTTATCTACTCAACTATTATTTTGGATACTATTTTAACTTATTCATTACTATAGGATCACTTTTAATAACATTTTCATCTTCTATAGCTTTATAGGTATTTTTCAATTATAGAGAAGTTTTGGTGATGTTTCATCAGTTTCTTATCGGTCCACGGCCACGAACCCAACACTCCTATATCTGTTTTCTAGCATGAAAGACTGCGGTTGGACATGGGTGTTGTGTTCGTGTTTCTCTGTGTAAATTGAGCTCATAGATATAAATTAAATGTAAAAGTGGGATAACTGTATGACTTCTGGCAATAAAAAATATCTTAAAATAATTATCTTTGTTTCCAATGTTTAACTAATCCCTTGTATATTTTACGCGTTGGAATTATATAACACTCTAAAGCATGTTGCTGTTGTTTCTACATTAGGATTACAAATTTTGATGATAATTTCGGTAATAAAATATATTTAAATTTCGAAGTTGCCAGATTTTTTGCTCAAAGTAGGTTTTTAAATATATAATAAAACATCATCGGTGATTCATCTTCACCTCATACCAATTTTAAAGATAAAGATGTACAGTAATGGACCGGTCTTTTCTAAAACAGAGATATTTTTTATTCAGTTTGCTAAGTTTCCACTCTTACGAATAGTGGCCATAAACATTTTTGGAAGGGAATACTTTAACATTTTTGGAACACATTAAAACAACAAAAATATTACTGGGTAGCAAATCTACGAAGTTCATCGCTTTAAGCTGAGTGTCAATTGTTGATTGCCAGAGGCTATAATTAACTTAAGTGAGGCTATATTAAAGTGGAATGCCTGCCTGCGCCCCAGAAGTTGCTGAAATAAGGGTGTGTGCCATACGTTTTGTGCAAGCTTTGTATAGGGAGAGTTTCTCTGTTTTCCCTTAAGAAATGCCTGGGCATTTTAAATATTTGTTAAACTAGCTTAGCTTTAATTAGAACTAATAAGGCACAGCGATTGTCTATCGTTTGTTTCTTCCACAATGTGCATCTAACTAATCTAACACTTCTATAAGACACTGCATTCAGAACAGAGGCAGCATTTTTTCAAAACTTGGAAACGTATACCACAAGTTGTAACATTAGAGAAGTCTGTTAGAGATGCCTAAATGGAATACCTCTCTAACATGGTGCATTCGTTAGAATTTATAATGCTTAGCAGAATTCTAAGGATGGAGGTAGCGAATAACTTTGTTTGCGCATATATTATTGTTTACTTCTCCCGGGCTTCTTCAGATTTTATTATGAATTATCCAATAATTCTACTCAATATTAATAAAATATGTGCTAATAATGTATAATGCTTATCGGTAACCATGACATAATGGCGAATTAAGTTTCTATCTGAATTTATTCATTTATGCATACATTTTTACAAGTCTTAATATGCATATTTTTCCTGAAGAAAATGTAATATTTTCCTTTATTTTTCATGCCATGCAACTTATGTAAAAAGATTGCCCATAGTGGTGGTTTGTGCAATAAGTGCCTATCTGTCAATTAACGGGTGGTTTATAGCAAGTTTCCTAAGTATGCGTTATTATTTTGAGACTTTTTCCCCTCACAATAAACTACCCTCAAGAGATTGACGAATTCCGTGCCCATGCCGCAATCATTAATTAATTGAATATATTGACCTCACTGCCTGTGAATTCCGATCAGAATGGGACATCAACTGATTTAAAAAAATTAAATTGTTGACTCCTTTATGATCAAGATTCAAGATACTGTTGATCCCTTATTTTACTAAGGATTTTTTTTTAATTTTTCACTTTTAACATCTCATTTCGATTGTCAAACGAAATATATATTGAACGAATAAACGAAATTTGCATTTTAAGATAGGGAAACATTTTACAATACACCTCAACAAGGTAATTTGCTCTTATCGTAAATCAATCTGGGTTTGAATGACGGCGGACGGATGCTTATTTTATCATTATTACACCTACTATGATACTTAATGACTAATTGAAATATATTATAAATTAATTTTTACTTTACTTAAAACAGAAAAGTATTCGACTCTTATTTTGAAATGAATCAACTGAATATAAGGTTTATTTTCCAAGCAGTATAACAAAACTTCACTTTCAGTTACTCTTACTCCGAAATTAATTGAGAGTAACATTCGACTGCCAGTAAAATCAGGTATCCCAACAACGTAATAAAACAATGCATACACTTCAAAAAGGGGCAATTTTAAAATTCAATTTCTGAAAAGAAAGGATGCTGTAATTTGTGTTGCTTACACAAATGAGGTTGCAGGCAGAGACATGCTCAAAATTATATTACCAGTGTTTAAATAATACAATAAATACCTAACAACCATTTAAACTTTTTAAACGAAGCGTTTTATTCACATTCAAGGATTATAAGAAGGAATATCACGTAGCTGTGGATTTCTTTTAAATTATTAATACTTCTGTAATGACATATTGATGGCGATTTACTACACAAGTAAAATCGTAATAACTTTCGACCATTTTGAACAGTTATGTCGTAAAAATAGAAGGCTGCAAAGATAGGAAAAGCGACGGTTCAGTGCCAGTGATTCTATTGCTGAACTGCTTGAGGCTGCACCGGAAATGTTGCCTATCCGAGAATAAAACAACAGCTGGAAGAGACTTTGTGTTTGTCGCTTTGTGCCGCAAAACAGTATATCTCTTATTTTGTTCAAATCTAACAGCATATGTAACAAAAGGTACGTTATATAAGAAATAAAATGAAATCACGAAGAAGCCTTTGTTTCATCTTTGAAAATAGCGGTTCGGGAGAAACAGGCAACATGATATAAAGAGGTTTCAGGGCTGTATTGTTCACCAGACTCTATAGAGTGTATGGCTTCCTTTGCTCCGTGATACCGCGCTAGCTGCAATTATTACTTAAACAGTTAACTAACCGTATTTTACTATGTAAAACTCTTTTATTCAAGTTATAGGGACTCCGTGTTCGGACAATAGCAAAATTAAGAACTAAATTCCTAATATTTCACTTTCATATTCTTGAATCAACAGACAATTTGACAGAATTACACCATTTCCACGCCGTTTTTTAACCTCTGGACGTTTATTATAGATTTATGTGATAACTTAAATGACCATGCACAGTAAGCTTGGTCATTTTAGCCCTTTTCTTTTTCTTTTTTGTAGGGAAAGGTCAAAATGTAAAATATTACTATATTTGCACACCACATTTCTTAGCCCATTTTTTTTCTTTTTACCTCTGGACACTTATTATAATACCACATAACAACTTAAATGTTCATGTGCAGCAAACTTGGTCATTTTAGTATTTTTTGGGGGGAAGGGGTCAGACTATTAGTATCCTATAATTATGTTATAGTTCATAATATCACTGTTAACAGTTTGTTTTCTCCCTAAAGCGTGTGTTAGTCCTTTAAAGATGTGCGTGGAGTAAAATGCAATAAATTTTATTCAGTTTTATAACAGGCTCCAAAGAAGTTTTGCTACAAGAAAATGGTTGTTATGACATTAATTCCAGCAGTAATGGAATTAAATATGAAATGTGGATCAAAATTGTAGGCAAAATTGTTTCTGTTCCTAAAGTTAATTAATTCAGCGAAAAATATTATTGAAAAAAGGTCATGTATCGTAAACAAGGAGCAAAAGAAGATTCAGACCAACACGGAAGACTCTCCAAAGAGGTAGGTAGGTAGGTAGGTAGGTAGGTAGGTAGGTAGGTAGGTAGGTAGGTAGGTAGGTGGAGAGAGAGAAAGAAAGAGAAAATCCTAAAACTGAAGATTCATATCATGAGCTGAATCGTTTTGAAACGTTTACTATGTTTCAAAAGTGTTATAACTTTGAACTCACTTTTGTGGTATTTATTAATTTTCAGTATGTAAATTACGCTACGTGATGAAACTTTCCACAAGAAAAAGCTTGAAATATTGAGATTTATTACATTCCATAGGGTTCTTGAACAATACACATATGTCTATTCGAGGAGAAGAAGAAGAAGAAAAAGAAGAAGAAAAGAGCAGCACATTACACACATTGTCATATGCTACATAATGGTATTTTCCCATATTTTGTTTGTTATCTTATGGCTATTAGAACATCATGCATTATTCATTTTTGAATTCATATACTGAATAATAGGGTCTTATAGCTCAAATATTGTGTAAGAGCAGGTTTGAAGCTTTCCCTATTATCGGATGACGATAATTTCAGAGTAATTGGGAGAGCGTTATATATTCTGATGCATTCATAATAAACACTTTTTTGATAATAAGATAAATTTGCAATAAACACACGCAGATTACTCTTTCATCTAGTGTTTATGATATGTATTTGTATATTTTTAATGAAATGGTCTTCATTTTTAATGTTAAAGTTCATAAGAGAACGAATACGCTCACAAGGAAGTTAATTTTTTTTAGTTTTCTAAATAATAACTCTACATGAGTTTCTATTATTCATATAAAAAAGTACCGCCACTGGTGGCCGAGGTCGTTAAGACGCGGATTCGTGAGCGGGAGGTCTGGAGTTCGATTCCCACCAGCACCGTCCTCCCTGACTGAGGTTTTTTCCAGATTTTCCTCAGTCCTCATAAATGACAAATATGCCGGGGAGATATCCCAAACTTGGCCTGGAACGTTTCCTTACTTTAAAAAAAATCCTACGCCAATTTATCGTTTCATGTATCATCAGTGCCATCGCCTGTGATGCCTCAGTAGTAAAAACGGGCGTTAAACAGCATTAAAAAAATAAAAAATATTCATATTGACTTCTTTTGTAAAATAAAAACACATTTGCTTTCAACTGATTTTCTCTAAAATATTAAATCACATAAGCATAAAATGTGAGGTCATCTTACTTATATGATACAAGAGTGAAGCGCATAGGTTGCTGATTTTAGTTTTGGCTCTATATGTGCTTTCGAATTCAAGCATTTGTCGATGTGAAGTCCTAGAAATTAAGTACAATCAAGCTTTTCTAGTATGTACTTATTAGCACTTACATTTAATGTGGGATCAAGTGAATTTATAGATATTAATTTCATGAGGCTTGTCTTATATAGATTTAATAACAATTTGTAAGCTTTGAACCAGATACAAAGTATATAAGCACATAATTCACTTTTACCACCAGATTTCGAAGGTATCGCTAAAACTATTAGAATGGTATGATCAGCAAACAGAACAGTAGAACTAATGTTATTTAATGTCAATGAGAAATAACTTATGTAAACTTTAAAAAGTGGGTCAAAATTAATAGAATCCCATGTTCAATAATCCCCCAATTTGGAATATTACACTGATTGTTTCTTAACAACTTAATTGTACCCTCTATTTTCTGTTGTCAAGGTAAGAAATGAATCAGTTTAGATCTTGATTTTTGTTCCATAAAAAGTAGTTTTTGTATTAGAATTCCAGGTTAACACAATCAAATGCTTTAGCTAGTACACAGAAAATTCCGCCACTTACACTTTATTATTGAGTTCTGATGCTTTTTCTGTAGATATGCCTATCCTGAAATAAACCCGTTTTTCACCGAACTAAATAAAAAATCCTAAAGAAAGTTTACTAAGGGGTCTATTATTATCTTAAGAGTTGTGTCACATTAATATTTTAATTTTCTTTAAAATGGTTTAAAAGGCGAAAAGGCATTAAAAGGCCTTTCCTACATAACGTTTATATAATGCAATGAGATAGTTTCAGTATTTATTGCATTTGCGTTTTTCGCTAGAAACATTTTATTTAAAATTATAAATTGAAAACAAAATAATAAATATATTTTGCTAAATAATTGAAATTTGCAAGCCTAAAGTAATGTCTATAAATTTAAATGCCCTGATTTTTTATTGTTGCATTTCTGTAAATTATATTAAAACGACTATTTCGCTCATGTGACGTCATCTTAAAATGTACCAATGAAACGAAACAAAATTTTGAATTATGACTAATCACAGCCGGATTACGGAGTGAAATTATCGAAAAAAAATCAATTCCATTTTATCACTGACGAGCATTCGTCTTGTAGTCAGTGTAGCCAATTCTATATCTCCACTATATAATTCCTGAACATGCATCACTGACCACTTTTGCTAGAGGCGGTGAGGAGCTATTGATAGCCACAAAAGCATGGACAATCGACAATCATAACGCAAAATGGAGGGTTCTTCAAAGCGTTTTGGTGATGTGTCAAATGTGCAATTTGATCTTATCATAAGGAATTCCAAATCACAAAATACAGAGAAAAATAATGACACTGTATGTTAATTTTTTGTTTTGTTTTTC